>OZ022414.1:32659553-33064553 GCA_963989365.1 Rhimphoctona megacephalus | reverse complement strand
TAAGCCATAAGACTGCGTTTGACCATTAGTTTTTCTTAGTTATAATATATGCTCCAACTGTCTTAATATTCCTTCCATTTAGTTAGCTAATTCGACATCGTTCAACAAATATTCACACATATACATTATATACACCTTTATTTAGGTCCCAAAAGAACATTGACGCTGTCCACCTTATTCTACATGCCCTTTCTCCCTTTACTGTTTTTCTAACTATTCTACTATTTACACAATATTTATGGCATCAAACGATATTTCTTTCTCTGCATTTTCTTTCATGTTTTCTTTCCTTCCTTAGTCTCTTCTTAAAGCACTTTCTATTATCTGATCGAGTATCTTACGTAGACATTGATAAAAACAGGCATTTGACTAGATTATTGTCCCTTCACACCTCGCATATTCGTGTTTTATAAATTATATTATTCTCCACGGCGAATAATCGATAAAAGTTTTCTATCATTGTCGTTTATTGAGATTAACCCCTATTCCCTCTTACGTCATATGGAAATCACCTTTGAGTATCCTCGTAAAAGTCTTTTTGAACTGTTGATTCGCCATAGCGTAGCAGAACGGATTCATCGGACTATTGGCGTAGCAGAGAAAATATGAAAACATGAAGAGATGCTTGTTCGTACACGGCGGTTCGGAGCAAAAGCCCTCGACCAATGCAAGAATGTGATAAGGTGTCCAGCAAGCTACAAAAGCTCCGAGAATAAAAGATATTGTCCTGAAGGCTTTGCGAGCTCGGTTTTCCGTTCGTGATTTTTGTCTTCCGACAGTAGGGTCCTTTTTCTGCGTCTTGGCTTTGAGCCTACGTCCTATGGATTTGACAAATTCTTTTCGTGAGCCGCTACCTTCTTGATTGTCCCGGCCTTCCTTTTTCTTCGACTGCCTTCTCGCCTCTCCGCTCGTTGTTCCGGAGATAGTTGGAACGGCGCTGCTCGATGATGAGTGTTGGGGTGGATTTATATTTGATTTTATGGGTTGATCGGAAAATCTTTCAGTCGTACTGTTCGATAATTCGATCGGTGTTGCAGCAACGACGCTCGTGATAGGTTGTCGTTTGATATCTTCAACTTTGACAGTTACTTCTGTATTGACTTTACTGACGGTGGGCGAAGTTTGCGAAGCTGCGTGCGTCTGATGAGTGACGAACACTCTTGCTGGATGCGTTTGACACGCAGCATTGGTTAGAAGCGGATGATTGAGTTGTGGCCCTGGTGGCTGAGCTGTGCTAGCTTGTTGAGCAGTAGCCCTTATCAAAGCTGCTTGAAGCAGACTAGTATTAGCCGCCGAAGTGCCGGTATGTACACCTAATATCGGCGAGGATGGCGCGGTAGACAGAGGATTAGCGAGGCTACAAGAGAACGATGAGGGTGGGCTTTCGTAGGAAGGACTGGGCACAATGACCGAACTCTCGTCCATGTACCGCAGATCGGCGCCGTCTAAACCCGTAAGAATATCGTACGTACCTGGAACTTGATTTAGTACTACCAGTGTTTTTGGTCTGTCAGTCGAGGATGATATTGAATTATCCTCAGAAATAGGTGGGCTGCTCTGAAACTGCATGGGTGGAGGAATTATACTTAGCTGACTGCCAGTCTTCTCGTTAACCTTGTTCTTTAATTCAGGAGGCAGAGTATTCTCCGAAATTGCTAATGAACGACTAGCCTCAATCTCATTCGATCTTAATGATTGTTCGGGGGTAAGTGTACTGCTGGATTTTTCAGGTTCTATGGGTATCTCGTTGTCAGCAAGACTGCTTAGTTCTTGAATCTTCGGCAGTGTTTGAGCTTTTTGACTCACAGGTTGAAGGATTTCCCGCGCCGAACTAGTTGGTGAAACTTTTCTCATTGGTGCATTCATCTCTACTTTTACCGGAACCAAACCATTTATTCTACCATTCGTAGTAAACACCTGCAGAGCACCAGATGACACTACGAGTCCAGCGAGTGAAGACCTTTTCCTAAGGTTCTGGGCTTGCTGACTCACACACACGGTACTGTCTTCATCTGAGTCGAACGCGGGACTGCTCGATCGTTCTGACTTTTCAGCTTCAGAAGCCTGACCTCCCGCTGGAGTCTGTTTTGAAGTTGAGTCCATGGTTCCATGTGTGCCTGTTGGTTTCGATGAAGACATTGTTTCTGCTATTTCCATATCAGCATCATCATTACCAGAATTTTGGGAAATTCCCGTTGTCGCCGAACCCCCACCACTTTTCGGCTTATCCTGACTTAAGAGCGTACTCTGAGTTTTTGATATCCCTATACCAGCTGCACGTCCCGCCATTCCGGACATTGCACCAGCGCTGAGAGCGACCATTGACTGCATCTTTCGCTGTTTCGCCTCACTCTTTTTTTGCATGTCGTATGCGGTCTTATAAATACCACCATACAGAATGAAAAGTACCACTAACGTGGTCCAGTAGTATGTGATTATAAGGGCGGTATTGAAAACCGGATCTTTCAGAAACTGCACGGTACATTCACCCGGGAGTAAGTCCCTGTAACCGATGAAATGCTCCCACCCAAATATGCTTATGAAGAATAGTAGAGCAGGAATGATCCACGTTATTGTTACCATCCAAATAACGCGATTTTTCGTACGCCAGCTTCTATACTTAGCGGCGATTTTGACCGAACAAAAACGATCTATCGTAATTAGCAGTACGGTGTATTGGGAGACTAGACAGACGGTATAGTCTACGGAGAGCCAGAGGTCGCATAGCATTGGACCCAGATCCCAGTAGCCCATCAATACGTATACGGTGTAAAACGGCATGGAAACTGTACCTGTGGAATGTTACGAATGGAAATACTCTTTACCGGAGTTATGACATCGACTGAAGAAATGTGACAGAATAATTTTTTATTATTAGAATTTCTAAAATTTATGATTACCGATTAACATGTCGGTGGCTGCAAGCGAAGCGATAAAATAGTTGCTTGGCTGTCTGATAGTTCTGTCCACGATGAAAGCCAGAAGGACAAGAATGTTGCCACCTACGGTAAGGACAATGCAGATCGCCAGGCAAAGAGCTATCAAGACGGTTTGCCATAGCTCGAAGGGTGGTTCAATGCTCAGATAGTCATCTGTTCCAACATGTTTTTTAACCACAACATGGACATCGATTTATTTTTATAAGTTATTGACTGAGAGCAGTAAATTATTAATTATCAAGTGCAAAGTCAGTTATAGAAGCTCATGTTTGTTTAAAAAATGTGACAAACTGACCCCGAGTTAAATAAGAGGTGCTGTTTGCCAGGGAAGAGGTGTTGGTGGAGTTTGTCACGTTTGTTGAAAACCAGTCAGGTAACAGTTCGCCGTATTCACCGCTGGCCCATCTCGGATCGTTGGAGTCGATCCACGTACCATTAAGCTGCGTACACTCGGCGGTCAGGTCCTCGTAAACGTAACGACAAAGACGTTCTTTTTGTCTCTGTAATTTCCTGTAAATAAGAAAAAAGTTCCTTCATTATGGACTTATCTTTCTTTTTTGAGAGTTCGGGGGAACTCAGAAAGCGAATACAAGATAATGAAGAATAAGGGGCAAAACTAAGATGTAGATTGGATAAAACGACAAGTATGATGACTATACAGAAAGACGACAAGTCACGACTCGAGCTGTTCCCATTCCAGCAGTTAGTTCATCCTTTTTCATCTTTCAGCTTTTTCAATTTCCTGTTTCCTTTCTCTGCTATCTCGGAGCAGACGGCTTTTGCGCATAGGCAAGCTCGGACTAGCAATGCACCGCAATATCTTTATATTTCGAGACCCCCACTTTTACGGGCCTGTTCTCATATGATAGCCCCATCGATGTTTAGTATTGTCATATTGTTCGATGTGTGAAGCCTCATATTTTCTTCGAGGTAAGATCCATTATAAAATTTCGTACACTTTGATGTAATTTTTGCCTATGATATAACTTGATGAATTTACGGGATAATTGATTTTAATGTTGTTGAGAAAATTATGTTAACATCCCAGTTTAGTGTAACTATCAACAATGCAGCTTAAACTTCAGTCGATTCTATTGTTTTTTTATTTTTATTATTAATTAACATTTGATATTTCGTAGTTTGGGATAATTGCGAACGTTCGGATTTTCCCCAAATTGATTGATGACTTGATTGATTTCAGATGCCACGTAAATATATATGGAAAAAATTACGAACATATGGTATCGACAATTTAAAAACAAGCAATCGATGATGTGAAAAATAAAAATGTGTCAATGGAACAAGCATCAAAAACATACTCCGTTCCAAAAATCATTATTTTTTTATATTTGAAGAAAAATGATCACACGGGACCAAAGAAAGATCGATGTTCTATTTTCACCATTATTAAAACATCAATTATTTAGTTTGAATATATCTGTGATATGTGTGACAAGTCATAATTCAAGTTGTTCGTGATTACCCCAACATGTTCAGCTTTACTCCGAAGGCTGTTCGGGATTACCCCAGAGGATCAGGGTAAATCCGAATTCACAAAGTTTTGTTTTTTGTTAAATATTTGACGGTTGTTTTTTATTTTCTAGAAAATTGTATCGGCTGTCATATATAAGACAACAAAGAATAAAATGCAACGAAAATTGATTTTAAGGCCTTACATACGTCCAGAATTTTCAAAAAATCGATTTTTTTTTTTACAGATTATTATTCTCTGTAGTTTTAGGCGTATTTCTGTGTAAGTCGATTGTACAAATTCCCCATAGATCGAAAGTTATTATAGAAAACGTGACTGCCCAACGAGAGTCTGATGCGCGCAGGTAGATGTCTCGAGCGAAACGCACTTGAAACTTTAAATGCATTTTTCTCAAAACTACTTTTTCTGGCACGATCTGCATAATAACTCATACAGTTTTTAATATTTTTTGATGCTTTTTTTTTTTTAATATTCGAAATTGTTTTCTCTATAGTCTGTCGAGTCGGATTTTTGATGTTGTGATTAAAAAATTTTATAAGCATAATTAAAGTGTGACATTTATGACACAAAATGCACACTTTTTTTTAAACTGCCGTAAATTGCCAAAATTTTTTGAATATCAAAAATCCGGCTCGGCAGACTATAACTACAACTTTATTTTACAAGATTTTTTTTACGTTTTGCAGATCCATCAGCATTTCAAGAAGAAATGATGCATTTTTTTCATAGTGCTTCGGGAAACGTGATTTTTTATGTTGTAATTTTTGAAAAAAAATGAAATAAATTTTTTTATAAAGTTTAAATACTAATAAACAATGTGTAAGGCCTTAAAACTACGTAATTTAATTGATTTTTATTCAATTTCCCTTAGGTGTTCTCAATTGCTCCATTTTCCCCTATTCACCTTGTCTAGAAGTCGGGTGTCACTTATACCACTTTATTTTTGCTGTTGTTGGGGGTGAAAAATATTATATGAAAGTTAATTTATCGGAAACGTCTGTCGTCTGTTACGTAAGAGCTGATGGTATACCCTGCGTTAGAGTTCGCTGTTGAGCATTTGCATTTTGCAATACTCGGCTTAACATTCATTCCCTGATAGCATTAACCAATTTTCGCTATGAAGCAGTCACGGCAATACAGTTGAACTTCCATAACTCATAGGATGGAAAACAAGTCATTGAATGTGAAACAAACCCACATTTCAAAAATGCTTTGAAAAAAATAAGGGTGTTCGTTTAAAATATTATGGCAAATCCTACTAGAGTTGAAATACAGCGTAAATAGCATCTGCTTAGCTTTCATAGAATATACGGCACATTAATATGTAAGTACATTAATATATCAGAGCTCTATCCATCCCACTTATACGTGATGTATGACGAAATCCCTGTTACAGTTTCTACAACACTTAGGAGGCTGGATCCACGAACAGAGATCATTTCAGGGAGATGTGCTCTGCGTATTTCCCTAGAGTTATACAAACGTGCTGAAAAAGTCGGAGGGTATACGAGAGCAAACGCGAGAGAAAAGCCTCAGTCAAAGGATGAATACACAGGGCTTACACAATGCGCTTGAAATAAGCATGAATGGAACCACATCCAACCTAGCCCTGTCCTACTGTACTGCTATGCTTTCCTCTTTGGTCTCTCTCTCGCGAGTTCATGAACCATACGGCTCATCGCCGCCGGCCAAGGCGTTGCAAAATCTTTTGAATGTTCGGCGAAGAAAAATATTGCTATTTTCACTATTTTTGACAACCGAATTGTCCATTGTTCAGGTAATAAAAAAAGCCATGATTTTTGGAATATTAGATGAAATGCTTCGTAATTGCCTTTCTTTTAAATAGTGATGATTAAACTTAATGGTTTATTGATTTATGTTCGTCATTCATGTAATATCAAAAAAAGAAAAATTGTTCCCGTGCTGTTTACTCATAATATTTATCGAAAGGATATCGTATTATTGAAAAAAAACGCGACACAGATTGAGAGGAATACACTGCTGATAATGCTAATGTCCCCCATATTGGGGAGAGAGTCCTTATCTGCTAGGGTGTTTACAAAGTCTTGGAGAAGGTCTTTTGATACGTATACTGAAAATTTCGGCTAGCTCAAGAAATCACGGCCGACATCGGTAAAGGGAAATTTAAAAACTGTTTAATGTTCAATTTATGTTTTTGCACTTCAACGTTCGAATTTTCCAAAATGATTTTTATACAATTGGTCGAAGGTAATTCCGTCATTATTATTATTTTTTTTTATTAAAAAATGCATACTATTCATATTGAATTAATAGAAGGGAAATAAAAATATTGATGAAATACAAATAATTCGAGCTTTTAAATTGAAAATTAATGTTTCAACATGTGGTTATCGAATTTTTTTTCATACAAAACTTTGAATCGAGCTCTGTCCGGACTAACAATAGGTTAGAACACTTATTCCACTCTCTGACAGTAAGAAATGGGGTCGTGTGGTTATATTTTCCATATTATCGACTTCTCTACTGGTTCGCTATAGCAATAAAGAAAAAAATGAGACGTTAGCTCGTACGAACGAGTATTTTATCGCTGTAGCATAATCGTGGCCCAAGTCTTGTCAACTTGAATGCTAATCGCATCGACGGAATATCGATTATACTATCTCCTGAAAGGGTCGGTGATGAAAGAGAAAGAGGGGACTGAGAACAGAGAGAAAGAGCAAAAAGAAGACAAAGTGAAAAGTCTCTTTTCTTTGTTGCCGGCACAGCTTTTCCAGTGTCTCTAAGAATCGTTGAGAAGTAAAAGACACTTCTGCAACGAATAACGGAGAGAAATTATAATGAAGTTGTTCGAGGATTGGAGAAAATGTGGAAGCATGGACTAATGTAACATCTCAGCACAAACACCAAATAAGAGAAGGAGGATTCTCAGAGGTGGTTATTGGCAAGCATAACGATCGTTACAAATGCTATTGTCGCAACGTTTTACCAAGAAGTACATTTCAGCCTTCGTTAAAGCGACGATGACAAGGAAAATTGCTTTCATTGCGTTGAAGAAGCTGAATCGAGGAGTAGTATGAACATCCATTCTTTGTCTTTGTTCAATATTGACTCATGTACGATATTGATGTGTGCAAAAGTCACATTGTTATCGAATTATTATGGTTAACTGAGAAGGCATAAAGATTTCAATGGCGCCTTAAGTTCTGTATATTCTGGATCAAATATTTATCAATAATCTGGTATCAGTTTATAAAAATAAATAGTTCTGCAGTTCATCAATAATTAAGCACAACTTACTTATTATTGCCCGTCGATCTCAGTTGTATGAACGATGATGAAGTTTTTACTTCATTAAAAGTAATCAAAAGTAATATCACGAGTGTGAATTTATATACATGCTTACAGACGAACTCGCGGACAAAGTGCACTTCAATTCATTATTTAAAGTAAATTATTTGTGTTTATACACAACTAGGTTAATGTAGCCAAAAATATGGAGGGAAAAGAAATACTTTTTTTTTAACTATTTATTCACATTATTACGTGTATACGTCAGTGTTCAGGGATTAGGTTGCCATTATTCTCGTACTGATACAAACATCTACATTTAAATGCATTAAAGGAAAATTCTATTATTCACTATTTTACGAGAGCACGAAAGCAGGCTCGAGTGGGCAGCTTTCTTCGGTTTCACTTCATAACCTCCTTCATTCTTTGTTTGCATTCCGCTCTTTTACTTTTCTCTAAATATAGAGGCCACTCAGCGGATTGAATTAAAAAATAGATGCTACAAAAAGTTCAAAAAAAAAACTTTTGTGCCACAAGGGAGAGGGATAGAAAAAGAGAAGAACTTTAGGAGGAGAATAAATACAGCATGTGTGCACATGGTAAAGAAAATTGGTTAAAAAAGTTACTTCATCGTTAATCCTATTTTAACTATTGTTTGCCTCGTAAAGTGTACAAAGGTGGAGGAGTGTCACAAAAACAGAAACTCTTGGTTTCGTGTGCTCGGTCGACCATCAGTCAGACAAATTTGCGTGAAAGGATTTTTAGAAATGTGAAGAGGGCCTCTCACGTGAGATCAACTATGAAGAAGAGAGAAGTGAAATGATGGCGAGGGAGTTGCATAAAAAACGAAAGAGTAGACTTTATGAGAGATGGAATGAAAAAAATTTTACCAAACGAGTGTGTGAGAGAAAGAGAGAGTAGAAGTGAAAGCAATAGGAAGCAAAGTGGGAAAGAGTGAGAGGAAATAGAAGTTGGTCGTATAAATATATCTACATGTACTACGAGGATTCATGTGGAGGGTGTAGAAGAAGCGGTTCACAGGTATCATTCGAGAGTGGGCTTCGCTGTACTGAAGCCATGGGAGCCGACTGCCCTCTGGTGGATAATACACAGAAGTGCATGAGGCGTTCTGAGGTCCACAGAGTAATGGGCGAGAGAGAGAGAGAGAGAGGGGGGGGGGGGGGGGGTAGGAACAAAAAAGAAGCAGAGAAAGAAAGGGAGAAAAAGAGGGTGAAAGAAAGAAAGTGAAGGGGCGAGAATCAGCGGAAGATGTTATATATATATATGGAAGAAAGAGGCATACAAGCCCCGCTGAGCTGAGGATCATCGCCATGGAATGGCACAAGAATCGGTAGGTAGATATATCGTGCTAGAGACACGAAAAATCTGCGCGAAAGAGTGAGCTTGAGCAGAGGCAAAAAATGAGAGTCGATGTAAATATAGCCTGAAACCACCCGGAAAAAAAATCGGGCATATACGACGACGAAGCTTTGCAAAGAGGAAAGGAGGTGGCCAAGAGGAGGATGAGAATGAGGGAGATCATAATATTCAAAAGGCCGTGGATGAACAACGGAGAAAGAACGAGTTCAAGGGAGAAAGAGGAAAGGAGAGAAAAGCGAAGAGGCAACAAGTACTCGGCATCGTCCCAACATTCGTATCCCTGAATTTTACGATTTATCCAGCTGGCTTTTCCATCTCTTCATCCTTCGTGTAACAGGGAGTGCATACATCTGCTATTGCTGTTGCCGAGAATGGACCCCCGGTAAACGGTTTTCAACGTACTGCCGAAGACCCAACTGAAGCAATTCTCTATTGTTATCCATTTTTGGTATGTGGGATATTTTATAATTGTCATATAGCCTAATTGTATAAATTCGATGACAATATACTTGACCTTTCTCTTTAATTGCTTTTAACCTGTCGCAGTAATATTGACAAATATCGCAATTTGAATAAAAATATTGTTGTAACTATATGTTTTTTGTTACACTTACTCCTTCAAATTTACCTCCCGATCTTCGATATATACTTGATTTAAAATATATGGAGGATTAAGAAATTAATAGTGGGTAGTTATAAAAACTTTGAATTCCATATTTGATATATACAATTGCAGATATAAATCACGAAGTACTGAGGACATTTTCAATGATCATGTCTTTCCTTATTCATTAGGAAATATTTTATATCCGGCTGTATCCTCCCTCAATATCTGCGTTATTCTCGACACTTCAAACAATAGGAATGTGCTATATGTATCACCCCGTACGGACAAATGTGTGCATTGTTCTAGCATATAGGTAACATTTGCGCTCGCATAGCGTAAGTCTAATCTACACGCCCGTCAAGAGTAATTCATATTCAGAATAGATTATATATATATTTTGTGTGTGCGTACTGGTGTGAGCGCATATATTCAGAGTTGTGAGGACAGACGGCTTAAGCGCCAGAATGAGCATTACGCGCTCAGCATTGTGAGCATGGATTTGTGAGCATCCTTATTCGCCTACACACAGATCCGAATCAGTTTGTTCGAAGAAACAGCACTCCCATGAATTAAAGCACATTTTGGATTACAACATTCAAGAGAGACCGAAAGAACAATATGTTTATTTACAGATCGATTCAAGACAGATGGACCACATGCAGTTTCTTGTGAATCAACATTATTCTCTTTTATCGTTCAAAATATTTACTTAGAAAACAGTATCAGTGAATCCGATGAGACGAGAAAAATTGTTCTTTGTAGACCAGATGTGTGGAAAGTTCATTTCAATTGAGTTTTGATATATTTCAAATTTGCTATATCACGCGAAGATTTTTGTTGCATTGAACAAATGAGGATTTCGTTTATTTATTAGTGATTCTAGCAGTATTTTAAATTATAAACTTTCTAGAGTTTTCATCATGGCAATTGAGGCGTTTGCAGTGAAAAACATCTGAAAATGTTGTACCATTCCACTTATAACCAACTCACGAGTCTTCTGTAGAAGGGTATATAGATGGCACTCTTATCTGACGTTATATACTATATATGCGATATGGGTTCTCTTGAAACGTGCGGTACCAGGACCTCAGAGACATACTAAGTTCTCTCGAAATGCAAGATGTGCTTGCGGATTATCTAATCAGATTGTAGATCTTTGTGTATTTCCTTTTATTTGTGTATATAGATGTGTATTTTTTTGCTTCCAATTAGATTCCGGTGCATGATCTTTTGGTACTCAAAGCTAACTGATTTTTGTGGCTTGAAAACGGGAACCACTCGCTTTGTCAGTGTTCCCAAGTGTTTGTGTATGGAAATGGAGTGAGTTATTTAGAAGTAATTTAAGAGCTTCTATGTCTCAACAAATTTGTTTAAGACCAAACGAGTTCTAATGAACTCATATTACACTGTACTTCAATCTCGTTTTAAAAATTTAGAAGAAACTTTAATATTCAATTCAACACATCCAAATGCCAAATGAAAATGTCTATTATCGGACCAATCTTTCGCAGCATGAAAACTTTACAACTCCAATTCGAAAGGTTAAAGAAATATTGAATAAAAGGTCAAGATGAAAAATGGTTATTTTGACTATACGATAAAGATCCTGGGAGGAAAGAAAAAAACTTATTCCTTATAGCTGAACGACCTTGCACAAACACAACTTTCGTATCTCAGTGGTTTTGACTTTCTTTTTTTTTACAGACTTACAATCGCCTATTCTACTATATTCCATATCCAATCCCCTCAGCCCATCCCCCAATTCATCGCCCTTTACAGCC
This sequence comes from Rhimphoctona megacephalus, assembly GCA_963989365.1. NCBI lineage: Eukaryota > Metazoa > Arthropoda > Insecta > Hymenoptera > Ichneumonidae > Rhimphoctona > Rhimphoctona megacephalus. Next base: position 33,053,084 of record OZ022414.1, on the reverse strand, counting down.
CTCTTCATTTTCTTTTTAGAGTCTCAGGGCCTTGTGACAGACGCTTTATTTTTATTTTCTATCTGGCTTGAGAGATAGGAAAAAGGCTTAAGATGTGTAACGACAGGGTTAAAAAAGAGAGGCAGTAGTGAGATTTTGGGAAAGCCTCTGTTATACACAAACGCTTATATTCTTAGCCTTGGTGGTAAAGACACGTAACCCATAGCTCGAGGCTCTTTGATGGATATATCGAGGCCATAAAATGTCTTTTTCCATACAACGCTTTATTGAACTTCTCGTCGACTACCCCCAGGCTATACTAGTTCTTACCGCTCTTACATCGAGCTTTCTTAGATTTTGAGACTACATATCGCACGGACACTTCTACCAAAATTTTTTGCAGCAAAGAATAAATCATCCGATAAAAATGTCACAGAGTGACGTGAAGATTTGAGTCAATCGCGTTTAAATCATATTCTGAAGTTTAAACTCAATGGTTATACAAAAGGTAATAATAATTGGTGATCAGAAGGAATCAAAATGTATTTATTGATTGTTAGCATATTATACTGGAAATTTGGTTAATATTGAATTATTTTTCATAGCCGAGAGATGAATGAAGAGAAAGTAGTCGAGCGAAAAGTTCCACTCCATTTTTGTTCTATGCTACGATCTTATTACGTACTGCGGCCATCGGGACAAGAATTTTTCTTCAAGAAAAAATTTACAGAGTTTCCAGACGTTTTTTTTTTAACTGTTAATTATTCCAACAGAAAGTGAACTTCTTTGTGGAATAAGAGAAATGTATTTTAAATTCCTCTCGTCGATCTTCTCGGTCGGTTGATTAAATCCGTGTTAATTAGTCACTGTCGTACTCCCAACGGCCAATGAAAATCGATGCTGCGTTCTTTTAATCTCCTTTACACATTTTCAATTTTTCTACGTTTTGTGCAACGAACGAAAAGTTTGTATAAGCCATTCACGCTCAAATGGCATTAACCGAATACTAAAAAGATCGTAATGTTCCAATGAAATAGGGTCTTTTAACATATTTAAAAGAATAGATTTCGCAGTTCAGGGGTCACTTTGAGTGTGCTTAGCAATTACGATTTGTTTTATATCGATTAGCTCTCGTTCCATATATTACGTAAGAAATCTACAGCAATTGTTTCAACTGTACGATTAAATGATCCTTCATAGGATATAATGGTCCTTGGTCCACTGAAGGTAAAGTAAAATGTATTACCATGAGGCAAGATATGCCTATATATAGGGTATCCCATCAAACAAAAGCTTCAAAATAAATCGAAAAGATGAGGTCGTACACAAAAGTGATGTCTATGAAAGTTTTTCAGTTTTGAGGGGAACATGCAAAGATAATAGAAATTATTTTAATTTGTCGACTCACTTACGAGATATCGAGGTAACCTTTAGAGTTTCAAAAAAAGGAATATTTGTTATTTTTTTTTAAATAGCTGATTTCGTCACTACACCAACGAAAAAAGAATTGCTTAAGACCGCTTAAGATTATAAAATTGGCAGCATCCCAATGTTGTCGTCACCATTTCGGCCATTGAACAAATAATTCAGCGTACCTGGTGACTCGCCAAAGACAGAGCCGGGATCTCTTGGGCGTCCATGAAAACAATGCTTGTATCATCGCTATGTTGGCAATGGTATACAATAATCCACAGAGAAATCTTCGCCAGATCGAATGTGAGCTGGGGGTATCCCGATTGGATGCCTCGCGAATTTTGCTGGCTTTTCGGTACCACCCATATCACATCATGCTCGTTCAGGCACTATCTGACCAGGACATCATAAATAGGTTTATGTTTTGTCAGTAGGTGCACCAACGTATTCGGCATCGACCCGATTTTATTGACTATGTTCATTTTAACGATGAGACCATATTTAATAGTAACGCGGCTGTAAGCTGCCACAACTGCCAATACTAGGCTGCATAGAATCCGTATTGGATGCGTCAACTCGACAACCAGCTACGGTTGAAGTTAAATATGTGGTGTGGAATTGTGAACGGGTATCTTCTTCGGCTTCATTTTTCCCGAGTGGATTTGTCAATAGCCAGCGGTGTTTGACGTTTCTCCAAAATGAATGCAATATTTGAGAATCGGTGAATTGGTCGCGGCGGTCCAGTTTCTTGGCGTCCTAGGTTACCCGATTTGTCATCCCTAGAATTTTTTCCGTGGGAGCTTCTCAAAGACGTTGTCTACCGCGAACAACTAGCGTCGATGTTCCACGTAATGAACCGTATCCAAACTGCCTGCCGAAGAATTTCCGCACACACTCTGCGTGATATATCGAGGAAAATGGCAACAATTTTGAACAATCGCTGTACTATGTATGTGGTTAGAAAGCGGTTTAGAGTCAAGAAATACCAGAGAAGTGACGAGCCGTGGAATCGGCGTTTCCATCAGTGTACGCCCGTGCGTACACACACAGACACACACACATGCGCACGTATATAAATCCACACACACCTTAAGTAATGCTAATGTAGGCGGTAGAATTTCGGTGGCACATTTTCATTTCGAGTACGAGTTTAGTTTTACTCATGTACTTGCACTATTGAAAAAACCCTTAACTGCCAGTTAGCAGCCATAACTTGTCATATTACTCTCGTTTCTTGAGCTGGAGAAGTTTTTTTTTGTTGGATTCATCTTAAAATCAGCTATTTTTCTAAAAATGCCTTCCCATTTGAAATAGTGAAAGCTTTCGCGGTATCTCATAAATGTGTCAACAAAAAGGAAAAATTGTATTACCATCGGATGTCCCCCTCCAAAACCGTAAAACTTTGATGAGAAAGTTTTTGTCCGACCTCATCTTTTCGATTTATTTTAATCCTTCTTTTAAAATGGATTACCCTGTATATGTTTATAATTTATTTTTAATCGATAAAGTATTAAACAAGTATTCATTAAAGCTGTTCTCCTTAAGGTGAAACATTTCTCACAAAAAAGGTCAAAGGAATTACGCGTGTGCTTTTTCCCAAACTTACAATGAAGATTACGACTGAATAATGGAGAGAAAAAACGAGTTCAACGCTGCGTGGAAAGTCTCGTAAGATTAAAATAAATTCTTGTAAAAATAATTACTCAGATTGAATATTTGTAGGATTTTTGTACGTTGGACCGGAACGCTGGCAGTATCTTCAGGTAAAAATACATGTAACACAGTGTGAATAAATGTAAAAAAAGAGCAAGAGACGGGAGAAAGGAGCTTTCAAAAAGGTGAATGTAAATTGTAAGAGGGTTCGTTGGGAGAAAACTTAAATCGTTCCGGGAGTAACTTAAATTAAGAATGTAGCTCAGATGTTCTCATCGCTCTTCTGTCTCATTCACTCTCTTGTATGTTTACCCTAAGAAGGATGAGATCGACAGCTTGGTGAATTGCCTCTCGTTGTTTTCTATCGGCGGACAAACATTTTCAGAAGCTTTTCCCTTTCCCTCTTTCTCTTTCTCTCTCGCTCTCTCAATCCCGCCACGACCAACTGTGGACGAAGAAGAATTACTCAATGTCGCGAACTCCACCTCGAGTGATTCAACTTATAAATCCTATTTTCCATTCACTTCCTATCCTTAATAGCCAATTACACTGACCAAATCAGGTTTATTAAAATTTGAGTCATCTACAATACTTTTTTTTTGTTACAATAAAGGCTTTTTTTATTACCATAAAGATATTGCCACTTTTCACTTTAGAATATAAACTCACATTTGTAATTAGCGATACTGCATGTCTGTGTGATCACTTATATGTTATATCACATCAAAATATATTGCAACTCGATTATACTACAAAAATTATGACAATTATTTTCACTTCACGAACTAATTGAACGGTCAGTGTAATGGCTGTCAATTAGGTGCATTCGGAAAGCTACTGAAATAGCACGTCGGAAAGCTATGAAATTCCATGACCCGAGTCATGGATTAATAAAGAGCTCAATATAGTCCCTGAAAATTATACCGATTCATTAGATCTATACTAAAACGAAAATACATTTTTTACTCTTGAACATTTGTTTTCAAAAGATCAGTAAGCTCCATAATCTTTTTGTTGACACATGATTTTGTAAATATTAAAACCACTGATATAACGTAACATGAATAGTTTGATTAAAATGAATTTGAAACGTACATAAAGTAAAGTTTGAAAATGCCGATGATGTCGTCTCTTTTAGTGAATTTCCTGGTTTTCCATATGTAAATGACGAGATTGCTCTTTAGTACTGGAGTAATAGAATCCCCACGCGAAGGCGTGTAGTAGAGTAATTAGCAAATTTCGTACCGTGCTTTGACGGGTTTATAAACCATGAACACATTGTTTTCTAAAGTACATGATATATATTGACATGCTAAAATCGAATCTACCGATTAATCTACTTTTTTTATGGTTCGTTAAGTCTATTCGTTTGAGCTACACGTATAGACCATAAGATTTCAATGACATGTATGTGACCGATCGTCAACCCCACCTACCGAACATTCGTAATCACTTTCGGATAAATAGACTTTTTATAAATGAAGCACAAAGGTTGAAATGTGTACGATATGAAAACTTTAGATATCACAATCAGGTAATTAACTTCGTTACGAATATGATATTCCTATAAATATTTATGAAGAGTTTCAATCAATATTAACGGGTAAAACCACTGTAGAATTTTCGAAATATAGATTCTTTTTTTATTTTGGCTTAAAATATACTTTGAACCCTCTTGAATATGAGGCAAAAAGGTTTATAACTGAAAAAAAAAAATTTCATTGAAATTTCGGGCTCTTCCCCGAGCGCGTCGATCATTTCAGTACCACGTTTCAAAACTTTAAACGCGTTTTTCTCGAAACACGATTTCTCAAAACAGCACGCAGCATAACTCCAACAATTTTCATTCTATTCATTTGAATTTTTGACAATATCTTAAAAATAACATTTTGAAGTGAAATATGTACGGGATTTTCGATAAGTTCATTTAAACATTTTTTATCCACAAATAATTACCCCTTTTTTCTGTCGAAAATTGAACCTCTTCATTCAAACACTCGCCAATAATACAAAAATGAATATTTTCAAAATCCCTTACGTACTTCACTAGCTATGAGTATTTAGATTAAGGTTTTTTTTTTAATTCCAGATCAACAAATGCACCAGTTACACTGCGTGCCGCAGAGCGCCTCGAATTCAACAAGCCTCGCCGGAATGGCTCTGGTATCGCCAGTTTAATATTTTTCAATCATATTTTTTTGTTGTACAGTTAAATATATGCTTAATGACTCCTCCGAATATTATTATTCTATTACCTTTCCTTCCACCCGAAAAAAATTGTCGAATAAAGGCATTTTTTGAGGCCGTTACAGTGGTTTTAGCCCTTAAACTCTTTAATTTTATTGGTCTGCTTTAATGCAGAAAATTTCGACGAGAAACATTTACTATTTTTGTATATCTATAAATACAAACTTTTGATACTTTTGATTATCTATAAATAAATATAAGATGTAGATGTATAATTATTTTGTAATAAATATTTATTACATATTATTTGGGTATACAACAATAATATTATACTTTTGTTGCATAAGGCTGAGAATTTCATGTGGTAAGTACATCTGTCTGTGTAAACATCGTGTTCAATTTATAGGACAAATTGGATCTGTAGCAAGGTGAACAAATCTTTAAACCACATATATATAAGCTGTTATAAGTTAGTTCAGTGGAGAATTTCTCATCATGTGGGATGGCAATATGATGCGAGATGAGGCATTTCCTGATATATATTAGTACGAGAGAGGATATATAAATGACAACCAATCGGAGAGACTATGCGAAAAAGGAAAAGAATCCTTGTATAGCTCAAGGGAATTGAACGAACACGCGTAATAACTTTTCGCCGGGGGTAATTCCTTCATCTCGCACCAGTCTGCAGTCGCCCGGAACTTCAGGTCGTCGTTCCAGTCCTATTCTTACGTTATTATATCCTTTCTATCTTCGCCAACTCTCCGGCACTTGTTTTTCCGCCTTTACTAGACAGTGCGAATAGAAAAAGTAAGTCTTTATGGACCAGAATTGCGAATTCAGACTATCCTGCAAATTACATTCATTCGTAGTCTTCCATGCTTCTGAAGAGTTTGTCTTTATAGAAAGCATTTAACGTGTGTACTTACTTCATCGTTTGCATATGTAAGTTAATATTTCTATAATACATTTTTTTTTGAAAAATTTCTTTTCGATTTTGTTACAGTGCAAATTGATGATGGGAATATTGTGATTTTATAATGAATTGAACGAAAAGTTCATATTCTTCATGTTTGATGTGTAAAAAATATTTTGTGTCACCAGTGATTCTTTGACATAAACAACAATATATATGTGCACTATGCTACAAAGCTTTTGATCTTTGGGCGCACGTTTTATATATATAACTGGTATGTAGAAAATGCTAGAGAAGAGAAGGTTACGAGGGTGGAAATAAAAAAAAATAGACTGACTCAGTGCGAGTGTGTATGGGTTGGAACGTATTTTTTTCAGTCTCGTTAGCCTCTATCCTCGACTTTTGTTCTTATTTCTTCGAGTGGTATGATGCTACTCTAAGCATCTGGCTCAGCTGGGCGGGATCTATAGAACCAAGAATGCATTGTCGTTGAGCACTCCTATATATATATACCAACAGTCTATCCTGTTGAAATCCTATATTCACGGTGGCAACAATCTCGAAATATGTACACACGTATACACATTTGGTATATAATAAAAAGTAAGAGTATTTTCCGGGTCTTAATATTAGTCACCATTTTGTTTATTGTGCATATTTGTACTGCTAATCAAATTACTGATATGGTCATCAGAAAGAAATGCATAGGCACATTACTTTTGTAGACAGTATAGTAAAATTGCAAGATATAGTAATAATAACAAACATAAAAATAAAAAAAAGTTGAAATGCAAAAATAATTGATACTGAAAATAACCATGACGATAATAATCGCCGTTTAAAATAACATACGTATGAGTATTTGAGTTCCATTAGAAATTTTTTTAACGTTGGGTGTTGTCTTGTGCGTTTGTTTGAATATATTGTGTATTACTTGTTTTTTTGCGTAAAAGTATTTCAATACTACAGTTTATTTGTACAAGTTATTTTGTTTTCATATTTATTTTTTTGGTTATCATAATCATGCTTATTTTGAAAGCCGGTTATTGCCGTCATTATTTTGTTAAACTTAAAAGTTTTATTAATTTCGCTTTTCCCTGCTTGTACAGCGAAGACGTTGTATCGCAGCCTGTGAAAGCGTGAATAAATCCGATAAGATGTTGAATGCCAGGATATTGAAAGCTACTCGTGGAATACAATTTTTCTTCGACACTTTGACGGCTAGGTTTGAGCAAATAAATATTTTTCTAAAGGTTCACTAATTCCGAACATGCGTATATATCGCGACAGTTATACAAATTTTTCGGGAAACTCCACTCTTAATCAATGTAGGAACAATATCGCTGAGAATTTTCTATGCGAAATTCATTATTCTTTTCAGATACTTTTGCTCAAGAAAGGAAATTGAAAATGACCACTAATTTCTTCAAAATTATATAAGTGCATTACTAACGTATTGTAGTGAATGAAACAGTGTCGGAGAAAATATTTATTTATAATACCCTTTCCCATTCATAGTAAAATGATTTTAAAGCACGGTTATATGTAAAATATGGAAAAGCGATGGGCATGGGTCTGCTATGGGGTGAGCATGATTTTCAAGGACACCATCGTGTTCGCGGGAAAAAATCACGTAAAATTAAAAAAAAAAAATTGTTCTACGACCATTTTTAAGTAAGTTATCAAATTTGTTAACTAAGCCGCTCGCGCAAGGCTGCGGAGCGAGAAGGGGTACTCCCAACACGCCGCCCGGCCGAGCGGCCGACGCCGCGCGCTCAGTCGCGCGCCGTCGATCGGAATACGTTGATAACTGTGATGGCATAATTCCTCCTAAAGGTCCGTATTTTATTGAATCCCATAGCCGGAAGCGTAGGGAAGGCTAACGAATTTGAATTTTGCAAAAATCTTAATTACAATAATAGAAAATTGAAAAAACGTAAAAATATCCATATCTCGGGCTGTAATCAAGAAATTGCAACTTTTTTTTTTAAATTATTCGTTTTTCAAAAACGCATTAGACGGTCCAATAATTTTCCGGATATCTTTGTAACTTTGATCAGAATTGCTATTTGTTTATAAGCAAAAATCGAAAATCGTCAAAAAACAGTATTTATTTTCAACGAAAACAATTTTTTTTTTCCATATCGCTTGTGCCCGATGACACAAAGCTCCTCGATTTTTTTCTACATTGTGGGCCTTCGTCGGGAAATTTTATTGAATGCCAAAGCTTTTTCGATCATCGCAGATTGTTGCTAAACTATATCTCGCAGATCGATAAATCTTGCACGATTCTCTTGGAGTTCGGCTCCCCTACATCATGTATCAACTTCAAACCGATATGTTGATAAACAATCGATTGCGGTTGCAAAAATTAAATTAACAATTTTTGTTTCATTTGCAATTAACCGCTTAATTAACAATGCTAGTCCATTTTTGTATAGGACCATTTTTATAAAGGACGTTATGATGAACAACTTTTATTCGAAATTTTTCTCGATAGGACGTGTTTCAAAAAAAATAACTAAAAAAAATCAATTTTTTAATTTTCAATAATTTTTTATTGCTAAACTGCAATTCGGATTTTTACGAAAACTCAAGGCTATATTCCTCTAGGTCCAAACAACCTATAAAAAAATTGGCTAGAGGCTGGGTCTCTCGAATAGGACTTTTGCTAAGGTGACTGGACTAATATCACATTCATGAACCTATAAAATCGATATAACATGCCTCATGTACTTTCGAAGAGTTGGATACTTATTATAGTTTTAGGTAAGCATTGATGGGGACTCGATACTTCAGGTCACGTTGCACAGTTCTGGTTAGTATAGTCACGTGAATATAGGGAAGGTTCAATAGCAGCGAACTCTCGGAAAAGGAAAACCCGACATGTTTTTCCCGCTCCTCCTCATCAACCGTGTGCGACTGGAAACTAGAAATGAGAACGATCGATGATGTTACAAGTGTCGACCCCACAGCTTTCTCACACCTCACGCATTTTTCATAACGGAATATTTAGAAAAATATATTCAACATTTTTTCTCCCTCACACAACACGTTTCAATAATAATGATTAATGAGTCTTGAAAATATTGTATTTTTTTAAATTTAGCATCCATTACGAGGCTTATTATTTTGCACGGAAACTAATATATGTTTCATTTTCGTGTTTTCTCATGTAAGCCTTGTAAAAAGAGAAAAATATTATAATTGATGATTTCAAATTTAATTATAACATTTTTATTTTTGACGGATGACCACCAACGAGAGAAAATTATTCACTTCAGAAGTCAATAATCATAGCAACTACATACCAGAAGACCGAAACAATTTCAGTAAGAAAAATGAGAATTTATTCTGGTTCACGAACGTTCCTCAGTTTTTCAACTATATCAAGCGAATTAAATATGTCAATTAGTTACGTCGTTGAATATAAAATGGTATGCGTATTTTCGTAGCCAAGCAATCTTGAAAAGATCATAATAGCTGGCTATTAAAGTTCTTATCGCTGGCTTATTACTTTGGTAATAGACCCTTTTGTGTACCCATTCCGGTCCCTCGTTTCTCGACGATCTCATCATCACCGAAGAGAGGAAGTAAAGATGACGATAAACAGGACTTCTTATTGCATGTATACATGGACGTAGATATGGTGGCATGATACTACTACAAAAAAGAAATCATACAACCACAGAAATAAAAAACGTAAAAAAAAATAACCGCCCTGACTATAAAGTAACAAAAAACTGTAATTCGCATGTGCGGGTTGCAATTCGTGTTTTTCACATAAAATTAGGACAAGTATTGTGTAAATAAAAACTAGTTCATTGTTAACCAATCAATGAGTATATTATAAGACCACTTGTACCAATATAATACATAAATAATCCCTTAGCTCTAGAACTGAAATAGATGAGGATAAATTTTCGTTTCATTGCTCAGATAATATCTGTCAACCAATAAGTAAACATCGGTCCCGATTTTAGCAAGAAAACGATCTCTAAATAAATTTATAGGAGATCACCATGCCTCTTGTAGTTGAACCACCCCATCAGGTGCATCGAAATCCACTAATGGAATCTCCGGTCCATTTCAGAAACTGACAGCAATCGATCAAAAGAGCTCTCTATCTTCACCTAATAATATATCAGATGGCTTAATCATGTAATGAAATCCGGATTACGTTGTTGGTGATTTTGAAGACTACTGATATATTATCTCCGAAACCTACTTATACCAATTTTTCTAGGTATAGGGCCTCATCATAAATAGCTGTAAAGATTGAGAGCATAACTTTTATACATGTATCTTAAAATGAACTTCAAGTAATATCTGATTTCATGTGTGCAGAATAAATGACATATACTTTATATCATTACTTGATTAATACAAAAAAAAGAATACTCTGGTCTGATTGTATGAGATAAATAACAACAGCCACAAGAACACGAGGGGTAATGCAAGAAGAAAGAAGATAAACCAAGTATGCTGAACAGTTCTGCAGTTACGATATGCTTGAAAAGCGTCCAATTAGCGTCTTCCCGGCTCTTCCGATCTCACCGGATAATGCTGGAAGCTGTAAAGTTTCGATGGAAATATGACTTTCAGTCGTACTTTGGTTCATGATAAGCTTATTTTGGAAAGAATAAGAATAGTAAATTAGGAAAGTTTTAAAGATGCTTACAGGTGAATGGCGGTTGACGAAGTCTTCAATCCTAATGCTGGAAAAGACTATTTGTAACAATATTCACCATGTATGGGCATAATTTATATCATTTATATCAATTATCCCCATTTATATGGGGACAATTTATTCATAAGTAATCTACGTTCACCATATATTGGATTAAATCTGATTTTGGAAACTCGTCTCAAAATTGTATGAAGATTCAAAGCATGTCCAAGGAATGTACTCAATTTATTTGTTTATTTTTATTCCAGAAAAAATAACGAATATCTGACGATATTAACCTGTCCCTTGTTAGATAGCGATCTTATTATAGGCAGGAGAAAAAAATAGGGGCGGGGGGGGGGAGTTAGTGTCAGTCCAGATTCATTCCATTCTCATCCATCTGGTAAAATTGAGAGCCCGTATGGCAACGTAAACATCAAAGCATTAGATACGCATCCTTGTAACTATGTATACGTATTACATGTTTATCTTGCGTGCATACATAATACTCTCCCAACACTCCAACATTTCCACACGGAGGTTCTGGTATTATACTGATGGAGGGAGGTGCGTCTGTGTACCTGGGCATAAACTACATCAATCCCCCTCAATTAACCTCTTCTAAGAGGGTTGTTAAACACATCAACGGCCACGGCATTTAACCCTCCTCGAGGGAACTTCCGAATGACTGTGGTGACCTTGCAAAATTACGTGTCAGAATTATATGTATCTAACTATATCTGGAATGATATTTTAATCAAATGTACAAACATAACATATAAACACTGTTAAAAAATATATGAAATTTACAATACTTTTACAATGCAACGGTAAATGAAATTTACAAACCGGGTGCATGAAATGAAAATTATTACACTCGTATGCCAAAATTGAAATATGAACATAAATTTTGGTTACTGATGTGGAATTTAAGATACATAACATTGAATATTCATATGAAATCTGAAAATTTTGTGGACATGCATTGAAATAAATCATATGTTTGATTGATAATTAATACAAATGTATATGAATTCATCTACTATCAACAATGTATTAAAATTACAGTATGATGTTCACTTTTCTTGACAGTTGACTGAAAAATAAGATACACATGAATGTTAATAATACGATACATGTTATTTCCCATCATAACTCTATCTCTTAAAAATGCGGTATAAAAATGGGAATGAAAATTAATATACCCTGCAGTATAAAAAAAAAAATCCGTGTATTAAAATTCATTTACCTATGTATTAATTATAAGAATCTCAATATTAAAATTAATACACAAGTGTAGGAAATTCGTAACGCTTTGTGGGCACCGTGCTTCGCGCTCTGGCCACCGCGTGGCGCAGAACGTCGACTTTCTCATAGAAGGCACGTGCTTCGGACGAGGATATATACAAGTCACTCGAATCTAAGAAAATTGTGTAAAACATGAAAATGGTAAACACCAAACTTAACACAAGATGTTGAGATTATAATAAAAATTTTTACGGCGACAATTGCTCGACTTGATTGCCACGGCATCAAGTGGTGATAAGTCACTCTAACTAATTTCTTGAGATGTCTGCATGATTTCGACCTTCATCTTTAAAAAATCGAACACAATAGTACGCCAATTAATGTATTCCCCTTAAAAACTCATAATAGCTGAATTTATTTAATATTCATTCGTATATTAATATTCAAAAAGGATCACCAAATTTTATGATACATCTCTAGAAATATCGTAGACATATGTAATGCGAAAACGTTATACGGTGCCTGAAATTTAGTAATCTTGAATCTGAAAATTACTATGCTGGTAACACGAACTTTAATATACCTGTATAGTAATATTAGTAGATGTTTCGTGTTTTTAATATGCACAAGGTCAACATTTCTTACATGTATATGATTTTTCAAATACACAAGTATATTAATTTTACTGAACAGTGTTCGTATCATTAAAATACCGCGTCTCTCAATTTTCCTCAGCATATCTGAATTTTCATATACGGTATCCGCATAAAAGCTTCCTATACATGTGTATTAATTTTCATACGGAAATTTTTTACAGTGAATATATAATATGGATAATATATCGATAAATGGATGTGTATATATCTGTATGTATGCATACATAATTATCATGCGTAAAGTATAACCATTGGCAACGGTTAAATTTAAATGACAGCTTCGATACAAGTTTTTCCTATATTATTTCCTTTTTCTTACTCAATGCCCTTGGCCTCAGAGCCGCATCACATGTAATTATCGGACGCCCCATATTCCCTTGTGTACGAGTTTGAATCGATCGACTATTCAACTATCAGTGAACCTTCGTACGTGAACATACTTTGATGGTACACAACCATGATGTTTACTTCTTAGGTAATATTTTCCGAACGTCAATTCACCAAATTAAAGATGTTGACTATTGCTTAAATATTTGACTAGCGAATAATTATTTTAAATTTACCAGTAAATAAATATCAAAAGCATTATTAACCCTTCGGCTGCACACTGGTACAAATTTGCACCGCCCATTGTGCATTTTTCTGGATTTTGTATAAAACATAATTTTAGGTTGGCTCTTTAGCGATGAACAATCATTCGGAAACATTTTGAGGTTTAGAAATCACCCGTGATAAATCAAAATTAGATAATTTAAGCCGCAGAAACAAGCATTTAAAAAACCGCCGGTGTAAATAGGTGCACAGCCAAAAGGTTAAACATTTACTGCAAATTAAAGAAGTTTGATTTTTTGTCAATAAATCCAGCACCGTATTTATTAGACGTTCAGTTACTACATCAATATATTATACATATCCGTAGGGTATAATTTATTATATGTTTTTTTTTTTTTTTATTATTCCTGTGTATACCCTTGCGGCTTTTTATGAACCCACCCCATCTCTGTAACCTCTCTTTTTTCCCGACGTCACTGCCCCTCCCCCCCCCCCCCCCCCCACAGAGTGTTGCCCACAGCCACTCTTTCCTAATGCACTACTGTATCGTATTTGCACGGCGGCCAAGGGAAACTGTGAAAAACCCGGCGGATATAGTCGCTGCCTCCTCCTTAGCGATTGATGCGCGAGCCGGTGCATGGCTAAGCGGTCACCCAACCAAGTATTGGCTTCGCCCGAGGCTACTTAACTTGAGAGATCGCTGAAATCCCACACTGACCGCGCACCCATCACTGTAGGTTAATACTTTTTAACTTTTTACTTTTTTTATTAACGGTTAGTAATAAATTTTGTTATAAAATTTAAGTACATCATTGCAATTTAGGGAAATTTTCATTTCTTTTTAGGAGAGATTATATGACAAATGAAAAGAGGCAAAGCCGATTGAAGGTGAAGTAGTTTCTTAGCATGAGTTCTGCTAAATTGTGTACGTAAGGAGAAAAAACCTCGTGATCACTCCATTCATGGAATCAGACTGACACTAAATGGATGCTCAAAGAGGAAGTATATAAGAACGACTGAGAGAAAAAATTCCATGAACGCAATAGGGGAGAAGCAAAGTTTCTAATTCTCATTTAGAACGTCTTGTGAACTTTCATACAAGCCCCTTAATGTATCTTGTTTCGTTTTATTTTATCAATCTGCTTTCGTATCCTATTATACATTTCCGAATCCGGGAACATCTGTCCTTGTGCATGTTTGATGAATTCCACAGAACACGCTCGGGAATTTATATATACATGTCAATATAAAGGCGATTCGTGGTCGCCCCAATTTTTTTCTTTTTCTCTCACTCCTTTCATCTCACACATAGAGCACATAAATCACCTGTTAAATATTGTAAGGGCGTATTGCATAGCATGAAACATTTTACTTTGACTTTCAACAGTCGAAAGACAGATATACTGAGAGAGAGAGAGAGAGAGAGAGAGAGATAGAGAGAGAGAGATAGAGAGAGAGAGAGAAAGAGAGAGAGAGAGAGAGAAATAAATCTACACGTATAAACAGGTTTACATATATATTTTTGCTTTTGCCTCTCTCTTTGCATTCTTTATCTCTTTTCCTCTTTACCTTTGAGGACCTTTTACTTTTTTGAGGACGAGTTGAAGGCTCAAAGGACTTTCAAGCTTAGCCGTTATATGTCCGTAAGATGAGGGTGCACCAGCCGACACAAGAAGAAAGAAAATAAGAAGTATATATTTACGTTCTGTTAGATGTACGAGTTTTCAAAATCAAGCGAACCGTACTCGACGGCTTTAAATTTAACGATGCACCATTTTTTGTTGTGTTAAAATTTACTTGAAGCACAAAGATCTTCTGTTATATATTTTCATTTTCAAAAAACTGTCTCCAAGCTTTTTTTTCTCATGCAATGTAAAGTAATATTTTGTTCAACCAGTCAAATAAAAAAAATTGTTGGCGATTAAATTTTATCTCTTTGATAAACCTTCGGTGATTTTTTACCGAAGCTAATCGACTTGCAGCGATTAGACATGGGGAAAGGAATACGATGTTCACTGGTTTTATGTCCAACGTGGTTCACAGTAAACGACGTGTAGATCTCAGATCGTCCTTTCTCACATAAGTATGATTCTCGCGTAAGAGTGTTATATGAGCAGCTCAATCCAAAGAGTCAGTCTAGACTTAGGGAAGCGCTGAGCTTTAGTTATGCGATAGCTCAACCTAAGTCCTTATTCTTCATCCCATTTCCACCATGTTTTTTTTTTTTTAACCTTTTCCCATAAACCTCTTTTTCTCGAACATTTCACGGGGCACATATTCACGAGGAATTCCTAAAATGATCCGCAGGGGGGCGAACCGGGGTGAAAAAAAATCCTGTGACTATTTATTTGTCTCCCAAACGAAAATATATATGACATGGGAACTTAGTACGAAAAAGTATATATATTTATTTTTATGAGCTCAAGTTATCTAGCACGCAATGAAATAGATACGCGTTATTTGTGTCTTATACAGTATTAATTACTAAACGTTAACACACAACTTTCTTAATGCATATTCAGTTTCGAGGTTTGTTATTTGAACTAAAAGGGATCCTTTAAAGCAAATCGCTCTTATACCTCGTTCCAATATTTATTTGACCATGAACTTTATGAATATGTATTACTGCAAGTCAAGTAAAGCTTTGCTCGTTGTTCCAAAGGTTATATTTAACCATGGAGAACCTCTCTGTATCTTGTCCAATTTTCTTCAATCCCTCCGAGAATCGTGTTCAATCCATTGATTTCGACCCTGAGCTTTGTAGACCCAAGATATACATTGTGTACCGAGTGATGATGAAGAGATAAAAAAAAAAAAAAAAAAAACACCGCTCGAATATAACCAGAATGTCGAAGATTCAGGGCTTGAAAATGACGGATGAGGAGCACAAGTCGAGACATATGGTTCGACTCCATTCTTGATCTTTACCAAACATGTCGTGACTCACTTCATACTTTGATTTTTATTTATAAATAAATCATCTTGCTGCTTTTTTATTCACATTACAAAAAACGAGAAAACCACCACCATATATGTGGCTTTAAATTTGGGAACCAATAAACTCTCCGCAATAAATTTAAAGTAATAATATTGTTTTCCATTGCTTAATTTTTTAAACAAAATTTTACTTTACATTGACGCTTTTACTTTGAAACTCTGCATGTCGATAAAATGTGCCATTTCATTCGGATAAGCGTTGCAAGAAAATAGCAAAAAGGTTATTCCCAGAGAAAGTCGATCTTCAAGCGTTTATTGCCTTCGATGAGAATCAAGTTTTCTGTATCCCTCACGGACCAGGTTCAACGTGTTATTCGTTATATGAACGTGTGGATTATTTCTACACATTATGACAACACAGATAAACAATTTGAGGATGTAATAATCATCAGGTTTCTTTTATTGTTTAATCAAGAAAAAAGTGGTGAGATAAAGAGAAAGACCTGGAGTACATACTCTTACAAATATTGCGAAGCAACGTTTTCTTAGAAAAAACTATATAAATATACCTAGATTCATACGAACATTCACTTTTCTTCAATCAAGCTTTTATGTTATTTTCTTTCCCTTCCGTGATGGGAGAGAAGAAGAAAATGAATTCAATGGTCCAGAAGTTTCATTCAAAAATCTTATTTTCTAAGGAGCCTTTTTTAGTTGTGCAAACTTCAATATATAATGTAATTCTAAACTGATAAATTTCAATATTCGCTTATTTCTTCATTTTATTCTTTCGTAGAGCTTAAAAATCTCTCCACACACGATCGAGCTAGTCATTATTCTCTCCCGTTGTCCATTCAATTATTTGATTGACGGATATTTTACAGTAGCGAGTTTTTTCTCCCACTCGTCAACATATAACCGTAGCGTAAAACGTTCGAGCGGGAGAGAATGGTAGACAATGGAGAAATTGATTGACCCATCGATTTATTTATAGGGTATGAAACTCTTCGGTGATATATCTATAGGATAGAAGAGCTTCTAGCGAAATTCTTATTACGCTCGTTCTAGTGTTTACTTTGAAACTAGGCTATAGTATTAAAAATCTGTGTTCATCAAAGCGAAAAAAAAACCGGAGATAGATTGTATCCAAGTTGACGTGAAATATTCTATATTGCCTATGGTCTGCATTAGAATCAGAGAAAATTTGAACCGCCACTTTGGTTCAATCAAAATCAAGTTTCATCTACAACATTTAAAAAATAATACTTATTCATGTAGCACATGTTGCATTACTGCATCCAATGCCACCATGGATGCGTTCTATATGAAATCATTACTCATATATGAGGCTTTTCACTCCATTTCGTCAGGCCGTGACTCCGACCATTTTTTATTTTCCTGATTTTTATTGCAACATAGTACCCCATGAAAGGAATATTCATACCAACTTTTGAATATTTATCACGTGTCTTTCAAGAGGTACAATTTTTCCAAAAATTTAGATTCTGGTAAGTTTGGTAACGTTTCAATGCCGATAGCTCTTAAACTTGTCGAGATATCGACAAATGTCAATATATATCGATTTTTTTCCTTTTGATTTATACTTTCATGAAAAAAATGACAAAAATGATCAATCATTATTGTCAACGATTGTTAACATCTGAATTAAAAATGGTTTATTTTAAAGAAAATTTTCATCGATAATAACATCCATCGTAATTATTTTAGTAACAAAATATTCGACTTTATTTAAAAAATAATATATATCAATTTAAAAAAAAATACAACGAAAAATGGACTCATGACCAAACCAGCATTGACAATCATATTGGTCATACCATTTCAAAGAACGTTTTGAAAAAAAATCATAAATGACAATAATCTTTGAACAAATAGTTTTTACTCCAGATGTAAAAAAATCATTGACGATGATAATTAATCATTCTATTCATTTTTTTATGAAAAAAATGAAATGAAATCATAAAAATGGATATATTGACATTTGTCGATATATCGATTAGTTTAACAACTATCGGCATTAAAACTTTTCCGAACTTTCGAAAATCTACACTTTTGGGAAAATTGTAACTCTCGATAGACATGAGATGAAAATATGAAAATTGGTGTGAATATTCCTTCCATGCGGTACTAGTGTAGAAAATAAACCAGGGAAATAAAAAATGATCGGTGTCATGGTCTGGTATAATGGCATTGGAATGCTTCATGTATATATAAAATTTGAATAAATATATACAGGTTTGTATAGGATTGAGCGAATATAGAAGAGTTGAATTTCCGTCTTGGGAAAAGAAGGTCCGCTGGATACGCGAATATGCAATTTCATATTCCTATGCGTTTCCAGTACCAATTTCGGGATAGCTCAACTTCTCCCATGATCTCTCTACCGGTTGTTCATATCTGGGCAAATACATGCTACGGATGTATCTATTACATACACATGTATATTTTATACGTATACACATAATGTATCTAGCCTACTATGCGTATAAGGAAATTCAATTGGGATATTCACGTATTCAGATCTCGGATAAAAAATCAGAGCGCAACACAGAGTTTTGACAAAAAACTTTTACGATGCGGATTTCCTGTTCGTCAATATATTTCTAGACTCTCGTATTAATAGTACAGTCCATTAATTTTTTGTGCATTTTTCTTACATTCCTTATTCAGTTGTGATGAAAGAACGAAATCCATTTCACTTCAATTCTGCTTCTCGGATCGGAAATATAATACAACAAATTTTATCATATTTCAGTGATAGCAAGCGGGTACGAGAACTTTCGTCCATCATTTTTTTTTTCGATTTAAAACCACGAATAAGTGTTTTTACAGATTATTATTTGTTTTCTAAAAAATTTAACTTGAATCAAATACTATATTGTGTTTAATAGAATTATCATTAACTGCAAAATAAATCGTGATAAACAAGCATTGACAAAGAGACGCTGAATATTTCAGTATGTATAATAACAAATAAAGACATACACGGACGATCTATAGTTTCGATATTGCTAATAACACGACATGAACGTTGACCTGAGATGCAAGTCATGATGATTAATGCAGAAATAGAATATGTATTTAAGCATGTATATGAGACATTTCGTGTGAAATTAATAGTTGTAAAATTAATACATTATATGTATACTGAGAGTGTGTCAAAAAAATTGGTATTTTTTTGATTGCATTCATCAAAAAAAGTTGAAATTCGATAAAAAAAAGAAGCATCCCTCGAGGAGGGCTCAAAATAAAATTATTAGGATCTGCCCTTCGCATTTTCAGATTTCCCATAAGAGTAACACTAGCAAATAACAAGGTCTATAAATATTGTGTTACATGTCTGAAAGAAAAAAAATCACTCAAAAGTGTCGCGAACTTAATTTTATAGAGAATCAAATTCTCTACAAAAAAAGTGTTTATAAGAAATTAGCTCAGAACAACCGTTCAACTGTTATAGCTGTTTAAATTTGAATTAACCCGTCAGCGGTCGCGCTACGTACACTTTAAACATTGGTCGCGCGATGAGAGATTTTCTCACATGTATAGTTTCAAGTGCTTAATTTTATAAATAGAAACTTGAAAACAATTTCGCTACAGTGATTGTGGCTATTAAACATTTTTATTTTTCAGAACCCATAAATACAACGATAATTAACACTGATAACCAAAAAATAATAATTTAAAAAAATCAAAAACAAAAATTCAAATTTTTTTTTAAACTCTTCTATCATAGAGATGAATAAATTTGGTGAAGATAGAAAAAATTTCAAATGTTTATGCAGTTTGAAATTTTCGAGTAATCATCGTTTTAATATAAGTGTGAGAATAAGTCTCATAGCGCGACCGTTGACGGGTTAGGAACAATTTTTTTAGTTAACCCCTTCACTAGTAGGCCTGCCATACGACGGGTTGTCCAAAAAATAGGTTGCTAATCATGAAATTGAATACCAATGGTATTCTCGCGTTTTTAACATTGCTGATTAAGATTCTGATAAAAAAAAAGAAGAAAAAAGATAATGGGGCCATAAAATTTTGCATGATTATTGCTATTATTGACTAAATGATTAATCACGATATTTCGTATATATTCATATATTTCCTCCGACATTAGTTCGTAATTTTTTAATGATCCGAAGTGTGCCACGAGGAGGCTGCACGGTAGGATTTTTCTTCATTTTTTATCTTTTTATTGATTTTTAATTTTAGATATTTTTTTGGTTAAATTTTTTTTTCAAGTATAAGCCGATAGAAACGGTTGAAACTGAGGAAAAAATCATTTGTCTACCTTTATTGATTGCTTAGAAACATAATTTTGATGATAATCGTGTTTTTTAGCCTTTCAAGGTAGCCTACCCCCTTAATTTAAAAAAATATATATTTTCATATCTTTTGTTCTTTAGAAATACTTTATTTAAAAGTGCGAATATGTTTTACAATTAAAAAAAAAAATTTTTGCGATTTTATCGTCTAGCAGACATGTCCACCTCCTTTTCAAACTGTCTATCGGTGAAGGGGTTAAACGGTTATCACACTTAAATTGTTTATTTTACGAAAAACTTTCATCGAGTTTTTTTTATAGAAAATTTTCCGCGTTACCAGAAAAATCTAATGAAATCATGGTGAAAGCATTCCTTCGATAATTACGGGCATTCCTCGTTTAATTAAAAAAAAATATCAATTTTCCTGTGTATGAATTGTCACATATAAACTTGAATAAAATATTAACACTCATTGTGAGAATAACGAGAATTTAAGTTACTTCATTAATCAAGAGTGCCTGAAATTACATTTAGATCCCATATGTCTTGGAATACCCCATATACTTATCTATATGTTCACAGTATCAGAGTTCTTGGCCACAGATGCCAGATATTATACAGTGGAGAAGAGTGAGTGAAAGAAGAAAAACGATAAAGACCTCTTTTACCTCCAGAATACAGAACATCTGTACCTGTGTATACTTACACTGGTATACGGCCTTGGGAGAAAGTAAAGAATCGCATAGGTTCAACGTTGCAATGAATGATACGAGACACAATTCCTAATGCTTCGAAACACATGCAGACACTTATATATGTATACACATATATGCAGTTTGCACCCCATTGTCGTATAAATGTACGGAACCATGGTAACAGGTTGGACACACGTTACCAGGAGAAGCTCTCATCGCGACAGTAGAATCGAGAAAATGCGAGAAAATACACACCGAGAGAAACACATTCACGTTAGTAATAGCGCTTCGATAATGGTCAGACGCAACGTGTATGGAGCTCAACTGCTGGGAAGAGCTTTCATAATGAGCATAAAAGGAGACATGGTTTAATCGAGAAAGTGCTGCCTTTGTTTTTTTTTGTATTTTACTTATATCTCCACAATTACGTATTCACGTAAGTACACATGCAGGTACTGCAAATATTTGCCTTGTAAAGGGAATTTTTCTAATATGATCATTTTAATTTCATTGTCCATGAGCAGCTTGAAATTTTTTCAATCAATTTGTATGTTAATATTTCTGAAGGATTTTACATTTTCCGTGATATAAAAAAATTGAGTGTTAATTTACTATGGACGTTGTTGTGGTTTGAATTATTTGTATGCTTAATCACCATTAATATTCATAACTGAATGTGAAATGTATAATGAATACTGGGGCATAGATGAAAATACGTAGAATATATAAAGAAAGGAACCAGATGAGAAGTAAAACTCTGATTTTAATATCTGCTCACCAGAGACACATGGAAAAGAAAAAGAAAGTAATGTTTGTCACGTATGTGTATACATTGTATGTATATTTTTACAATTCTTGCATCCAGTAGAATACACAACGTCGCATGTTCTTTGAAGCCATATCTTTAATCAGGCCTACTATTCTTCCCGGAGGTTGGACTGTCCAAGCTTTGATCATTTCCAGAGGTCTCCTGCAGGTTTTTCGTCCACCGCACTTACCAAATCCCATGTCCTATACTGTTCTACTCTTTGGTCGTAAGTTATTATCATATACATGTGTACAAAATATTGCTAAGTAGCGGTAACAATAGTTTTCATTTCATTCGAGTTTCGTACACAGAAATATGTAAATTAAAAAGAATTGCAGACGAACTTGTGTTTCTAAACCCTTTTAAAATAAATTACCAATGTTTAGATTCTTCAACTGAATATAACAGGAATAAACAGGTGGGTTTGAATTTACAATTGTTATTGTCATTTTGCTTACCATTTGAACTCGAAGCAATGCTCAAAGGTAATTCGATCATTTTTCTAGGGCTGCCTCTATAAAGAAATATTTTACCATTCATTGGCAGGATGGTGGGCTAATATGAGAAATGTTCATCCGTGGTTTACAGATACCGAGAGCAATTCCGGAAATTTAACACCTGCCAGTGCCTTAATCTCTCTCTCTCTCCCTCCCTCCCTCCCTCCCGCCCTCCCTCCCTCCCTCCCTCCCTCCCTCCCTCCCTCTCCCTCTCTCTCTCTCTCTCTCTCTCTCTCTCTCTCTCTCTCTCTCTCTCTCTCTTTCTTTTTCTCTTCCATCCCTCTTTTTCGATCTATCTCATTCAGGTGAATCTCTCATGCTCATATATGTGTTCATAAACGTGGGTACATTCAAGTCAAACAACTACCATAGGATCTCTACCGTGAATACAGGCTTATACTATACCATCGTCCGCTTTTAACCGGCCCGTCTCCGTGTTCGAGACTTTACATGCGCTTGAACCTTCAGTTTAACAGCTCCAATGACAAAGGGTTCGGTTTTGCTAATATTGATGCACGTGTGGTTAACCTCGCTTGAACCGCTCAGATTCCGACAGATGCATAGAGGGAACCCCAACCCGGTTTTATCCCAAGGCCAAAACCTATTCGTGATTGTTGTTTGATATACACGGAAATTGAACTTCTTGTTTTATCTTTGGACAGCGTTTCAATCTGTTCTCAGATGGGGATTCACCTTCATTGAGGAATTTTGACATTATATGATGTTCTATCGGCTCGGCTGATAGGGAGTTTTTGTATTGTGCAAATCTGATTCGGATGAAGATGTTCAAGAATTAGAGCTTCTTGTTTGTAGGAATCTGTCCACCCAACATTCAAATTGTACTGCTTCCAATACTTTCATGACCCTGCCAATTAAAGATGAGGTGTTTGATTAATCTAATGTACCATGGTGGAGTCAACAGTGGATGAATTTATGAAATATTGACTGAAATGTTTGAGTTCATTGAACTCTGGGAATGTTGAAAAGTTTCATCGGGACTATTTTGATATCCAAGGAAACTTTAAGATAGTTACGCGAATATGTAGATAGAATTTTTGTTATATAGTAAGAGTCGTTCGACACATGATATTGCAGCTATGAAGAAACGGTTAAGGGAACCGTATGGTCTAGAAATTTGAAAAAATCGATTTTTTTTTTTTTCGATATGTCGAAAGTATAGTATCTCAAGAATATACTGTGAAATTTTCATGCGGAAATTCTCAATATTACAGCTTCTACAGCCCATAACGCAGGTAGAGAGCGGTCCGCGCGCTCCTAACGGGTCTAGCGCTAACCGGTAACCTAATCGGAGCGCAGCAGCTGTCCCAATCCTTCTCCGAAAATATATACCTGTATATAGTACATACTATATACCTATATATACTTTTCCCTTCCCCGAAATATACCTATTGTCGAACATTTGTGAGGGAAACGGTCATTTCGCTTTCCCCTGACTTGATCAGTACAACGTTACGTTTTGACGAACCAACATCGAAAATTTTGAAATAAAATATCAGAAAATATGGATAGAAAGCAAGGCCGTGACTCTTCTAGACGACCATCTTCTGTAGGTCGCAAAAGATATTTCAAGGGCAATCGATTCACTATCGAAAATACTAGCTGCGAGTATCGAGCGCCAACCGTAGGAGCACGGACAACTCCAAAGAGGCTCGGACAGCTCGAAGAAATGAAAGGAGTGAGGAAATCTTGAATTATGAACGTTCCGAAGGAATCCTATATGGTGCCGGAATCGCGGATTAACTGTAAGTATTCAAAATTTGCTCAATTTTTGAAAATATCTGTACCTCAAACTTTAAACTCATTTATCTCGAAACGACTTTTTTCGGCACTGCGCAGGTGAAAACAAAAAAACTATTCAACCGAATCACTTGAAATTTGGATATGTTGTTCACAACATGTATGGCTATCGTCGGAACTACAATCATAATTTTATTTAAATAATTTCTTATTGTTTATACTAAAAAACTAGTGAAAAAAAAACCCGATTTTACGAATTTTTTTTCAAAAGCGCGCCATTTTGTCAATTTTTAAGTTTTTCGATTTGTTCTAGTCCCGACCATAACTGCACTCTTTCTGATTAAGAATCTTCTTGAATTTTGTGTTTCAGATGAGTAGAAGTCTCGGATCGATCTTCACCGTCCGGGTCGGATTTTTCGAGAGGGTCGTCTTCAATGCCAATTATATGATAATAAACACTGTTTTTAAAATTAAAAAAAAATTTTTTTGTATACTTAATAAAGGTAGTAATAAACCCGAAAAGTTAAAACATCGATTTTTAAATTTTTTATGGCAAAAAAAAAATCGTGAAAATAGGTGAAATTTTTGTGCTCTAGACCATACGGTCCCCTTAATGCTTATTGATGTAGTAAAAGAGAACCGAAGGGTAAGATAATAAATATAACCGTTGGATTTTTTCTCTCGTAAGCTAAAGGTTCGAGTGGGCCCTTATCTAATCTATAATCGCAAGTTGTCCTAGAAGTCTCGGCTAAAAGGATCATAATTTATCGTATCTCTTATGCGAGACCCTTGTGATTAGCTTCCGATCATTCTTGCTCGCCAAGATGAAAATGAAAAGAAACATAATATTCGGTGAGAAACTTTTAGGCAAAGGATTTTTTTCTATAAGTCCCTATAACATTCATATTAAAGTACATTATGTCTTCAGAAAGTCTAGTCTCGTCTTTTCGTTCCTGCAGGCTACTTATAACGAAAGTTACGCATTGTCAGATCAAGGAGATAAGTTTATTCATGTACAGAAAGTCCTCGAAAAAAATGCTTCTCTCTTTCTCTCATCTCTTATTTGCTATTCAAACAGCTCAATTCTCTCGATCATGTCGTAGTTGTACAAGTTTCTCAGTAGTACTAAATCATTTCGTGGGATTGCATCCCTTAAACGCGATAAGAGGTTGACGAAACAGAAACGCGAGTTCTACGGTGGTTCAATCGAGTGGCGCATGAGCGTTGATAAACTGTAATTTATTGAGGTCAGATGTGGTTCATTCTAGTTCAGAGGGGTCAACGAGATAATGAGACAAAAAAGATCCTATGCATATGCCTAATGGTTTTTTTCTCTTTTTTCGAGGTGCGTGATTGATTAAACTCGCGTTTATTTTGTATGAGAGGCGACGACGAAGGTCTGTGGAGGAAAATAAGAATTCTTACCGTTTTTCCTTCTCGTACAATTTCCTAGTAGAAAAAAATCAAAGACCTCGGTAGGTCAAAAATGTACCTTTGCTTCTCTACACCATTTCAAAGTTGATTAATGATCACCCGAAAATACCATAAATTTAATATCACAGCCTTAACTTTGTCCCACTTTTTTGAACAACTACTTTTATTGATAAACGATATCACAATGTTTCAGAAGCACATTTTTAGAGAAACGTTTTCTCGACTATATAATGATCGAGTAAAAGGGTGGAATATGCTTAAACATTTTTTCGAGATGTTCCTCGAAATATGGTACAGACGTCCAACCTCTGAGAATTTCCGCATCTACAATTTTCCTCATCTTTTTTTCTTTCGGTGGTAGTAAATACAACACTCGAAAAGCGCATCAAGGAAGAGAGGAGTACGGGGAAAAAGGCCGCGGTTTTGTCTGCAGCAAGAAATATCTTTTTTAATGCAAGTAATTTGTCGTATTTGAACAATATTTAGTGATTTCTGTACGATTAATTTTACATTTTTGGGATATTCATATGCTATGTTATAATTAAACGTGCCCTATATCCTTCCCCATGACCACAATTATCCCTGTGTAAATTTCATGGGAATTGGTAGCTCTGCTGATATCTGATTAAGCCGCAATCAAACAAACAGACTTTTACATTTATAATGTTATAGTTAGCACTAGTTTGCAATTCAGGATTAAGATTCACATCAGTTTGTGCTTGTGGTGACCCAAAAACTTTCTACACTCGTTTCTGAGCACTTGTTTACAAAACGGAGTAAAGTCTAGCGTTTATTTCCACAATAGAATAAACTGAATTCTATTAATACGCACGCAAACATGCACAAATATATGTAGACTCTCTGTGCTTTCGGTTTCGGATGAGTTTCATTACAGAAGTAATTCTATGAATGCCAAAATACACTGGAACTACAGTACAAATTCGGTCAGTCCCGATGAAATATCAGGATGGAGCCAACACTATTCCGAAAGGCCTATCACAATAATTTTTCAAGTCCCAATATCACTCCTTGCATCTCTATTTGTCATTCAGTTATGATGATTTGAAATTTCGGGATTAAGCCATTTGTTTCGACACTCAGAGATCTGTTAAATTGAAAAAATTGAGGTATCAGTTAGAAACCTTCAATCAGTTACTCTCTTTCTTCGCGAATATTTCAGAGAATTTATCAGAACATTGGAAATCCCAGCCGATCATTCAGATAAGAGATGATATCAAGAAGGTATTTGAAAAACTGGTTTTTTAAAAACCTAGAAAAAAATTATCGCTGTTTTCGGTGTTCCTGTATTTTCATCCCCTAAAATAATGCATGGTTTATCGATTTATTTTCATTTTTTTTTGCCCGCTCTTAAAGTTGAGATTGCATGCGTTTTTTACCACTACATGAAAAACAATATATCGAAGATGCTCATATATATGGCTTTAATCCTATTATGGAGTATAAGCTTTTTGTCTCTGAAAGATTTATAGAAATCCTTTCAGTACCTCTCGTGTTGTAAGTCGTTAAACACACAAACAGACAGAAAGATTTGTTTGTCTTGCAGATTTATATATAAAGAATATTAGTGTCTTGTCCTCAAAGACGTAAAATTTGGGCCAAAATAAAGAAAAAGAACAGAATTTTATACCGTGAATTCCTAATTTATTCTGATCCAATGTATCAGCAATGATTCACCGAAATATGAAAAAAGAAGCAAATTTCAGTGACTGTCGATTCCAAAAGTTCCGCAGCGTGATAGTAAAGCTCTTTCTCTCACTCTCCCCCCTCCCCCTCTGTCCGAACAGCTGAAACGGAAGATCGCGTGGCTAAGCGAACTATAAAGAGTGAAAATTCTAAACCAAACCTTGTACAACGTCAAAAGCAGAGAAGTAGAGGAGCGGGGCTCAGCCATGAGCAAAAGAGAGACAAAGACAGAGAGAGAGAGAGAGAGAGAGAGAGAGAGAGAGAGAGAAAGAGATACTTTTATAGCAAAGTACATCAAGCTGCGCGCAATGAGGCCCACGAGATAGTCTCGCGTGATCACCACTCGTTGCACGACATTAGCCGCGCGTGTTCCTCTGAACCAGAAAAAATATTTTTTCTTATCCAGAAATTTGGATTGGATGAAAGGGCTTTGGAGGAACATAAGAGCGGGTTAGTCGTTGCATTGTTAGCGAATTTAAGCTCTCTCCAATTTCCGTCGTCAATATGCGTAAGTGAACCCTATATTTTCTCATTGAACATCCTTTTTTCATGGACACTCGTTCAGCACACGGAAACGGATTTCTACGCAGGAGCATACATTCACATGTTTAACATCAGAGTCTTTTATACGAGTAAAAGCATCGTGAAAATTCTCGCTCGTCCATCGAACATAGGTCGAACCAAAGGGAGTTTGAGTGTCAAGTTAGAGAGGCCAACAGGTCGAACTCACCTACTCACCTACTTCAACCTGCGATTCGGGGCTAGGCATCGCGTTCTCTTTCCTTCTCGTTTTCTATCTCTATCTTTCTTTTTTTGCCTACTATAGCAACATGGCCGGAGTTTTCAGCGTGTATATTACGATGGGTCAAGGATGCAATTTGGCCTAGATCGTTCTCGTTCCAACCGAGAGTTTCGTTGTACGTTCGTTCTCTTGAAACTACTATTCCCTTTCGCCAGCACCCTCTTTTCGTCGTAATATTTCCTTCCTCTACAAGCACAGTTGCTTTATTTCCTCCCGGGTTAACTTCGATAGTAAACGTTTCGTGCGTGTCTACATCCATAACTGGTTTTAATTCTCATTACTTTTTAGGTTTGACCTAACGTGTGCCACTCGCTCCGTGTATAATTAATTATAAATCGCAATATCACTGACGATACGAGGATCTCTCGCTTGATCTTTACTTAGTGCTGTTTTCTCCTTTTTCTTTCTCTTTCTCAAAAGCATCCTTGTCTAGCTTCTCAAATATTGCATACAGATATATTGTACTCACTTCGCGTTAGCAGGCGACGCGTCGAGTCAGGCGTAATGAATATAACGATTCGCAAACTGTAGAGTCGTGCAAAAGCTTATTAATTATGACCTTGATCCGGCAAAGCGGAATAAACTTTGAGTGAACTACTCCTCACCGTGTTTACTCGCCACGTCGCGTAGACCCGTATAGCAACTACTACATTGCGCTTATTGAGGAGAGTCAACAAACATGGAGTTCTGCATGGTTGGCTGAAATTCTTACTTATATTGATGTTTGAGAAAGGTTGTCTTTTTGTTTTTGACTTCTAAAAATAATCGAGCTTTTTGGCCTATTGCGAAGCTCCTTTCTTCTTCTATGCCCGGAAAGCAAATGACAAATCTCGAGAATGAGGACTGAGATATTTTTGCCTGTAAGTAAATGCACAATCGAAATGAGCTGTGAGAAACAACGAAACAGGCTGCAAAACGATGATGTGGAATTAGCGAGCTTATAGTGGAAAAGTCCAGAAAGCCGGTTGGGCTTAAGATTCATCCATGCTCGAGAAAATATTACAGTTTACGTCCTACCACTTTCTCGGCTTCAATTTGTACAATAACCTAACCATAAAATTCATGTCTTCGCTTTTTCATCGGTTAAATACGACAGGTTCGTATTTCCTTCGAGCTTTCTCGTGGTTGTTTAATAGTGCTAATTCTTCTTCCGTTCCAAATAGCAACATGTTCATCACTTTATTTACACAATAATAAGGATGAAAAATAAACCATCTCATTATTATCATGGAAACGGAACTTTATTCTGAAGGGTATATAACTCGATCAACGGAGTCCTCAATTTTCCGATCAAATGTTGTAATAATGAGCTTTTTTCCTGCACAATTTCAGAACCGATTATTCATGAGAAATCTGCATTGATTTTTTCCATGAAATATATTTTTGAATATCCAGAAAAGTTGTAAATATCTGAATAAAAGTATAGGCGCGAATTCTCGATTTATAGAACTCCAACAAATAATTGTTCGATGTCCTTTTCATCAAAATTGCAATTGACATGCGAATCCAGATAAATTTAAATTTCTACGAACACACAACTTTCAAACGGATCCAGCTTGAATACATTTTCAAAAATTAAAACATTCGTCAAATATTTGAATACTAAAAACAGTTGAATAATATTCATACATAAATTCACTGATCGCACATTGAGGGCCCAATATTATCGAATTTAAAAAAAATGACGTGTTTTGGCTCGTTATCATCGATGGATATGCTACTCAGTACATACCATGTTTGAGCTGAATAATGTTTTTTTTCAGTATCTGTATGATCAGTCATGCATTGCAACGAGCTAAAATTACAAAAAAAAACGTATTGATTTTGGTTGTGAGCAATCGTGCGTAAATCGCTAATCGGTGCGTCCGTGCGAGCTCCCCAGGTTGTTCGTTCGTTCAACACGATTTTCTTCGTGTAAGCAGAACGAGTAGGTCTCTCTTTTAGATGTGTACTGCGTCACTTACTTCGGTAAATTATGGTATGCGTGTATGTTTCGCTTAATTGAGTGTTTAACGTATAGTCGAGTAGCTACGGAAGTCTCGACTGATTTTCGCTTGACTGTATAACTGAGTTTGTGACAGGAGAGTTTTATGAATTCGTGTTTACACACTACCATTAATCAAGGAACTTTATTTACAATTTTCTTACAAACCGGTTGAGGTTTGAAGACTTTTCTTTAATAACAATTGATTCAACAAGATATAGTTCTCTTGATTTGAATGAAAATGGCGAAAGAGCGGTGGTTAGGAAATATTGATAATAATGGAGTTTAATTTGTAACTGGATGGATTAACAATATAAACTTATGGAAGCCATCAAATTTTTTATTGCTCTATGTTTAATAGATGAACCTGCAGCCATAAAACAATGGACTTATTTCATTGCAACTTCAAAAAATCTTGCAATATTTATGCTACGAACCTACAAAATTCTCCAGAAACTTGTTAATTTGTATAGATAATTGAAGTACTATTAAATCATAGTTAATGCTAATGCTAGGCAGTTTCGAGTAGCTTGTTCAAATTCTACACAAATTAATAATAATGAGAAAACTCGCGCATGTGCTTCCAGTAGTATTATCCTGTGTGGATCAGAAGGTATGAAACTCACGTTACACGCCATTTTGTGATGAAGTCCGAGCCGATGGTGTAGATCGGTGAGGACGTGCGATTAGTCTCGGTTGCATTCAGACTAGAGTCAACTGTCCCGTTACCCTCCATGCCTCGATCCTTATCTAGCAAACAGCACCGCTCCGCTTTTTGTATCCTTCACTGCTACGCCGTCCCGGACCTCCGTATCCTCCAGTCACCTCTCGGACATACTGAAATCAAAATGCAAAATTCTGTCAAACTTATCTGCAATCTTCATTTCCATTTCTTTATTCATCTCTCTATTAAATAATCTCCCCATTAAATGCATTCAATAGACAACCATTTAATAAAAATCTTTACATATTTGAAGCGTTTTTCCCATTCTAATTCCCATCCCATGATAATTCGTTGTGGTAAATTCAGCAGAAAATTAATGTTATGGAAGCCTGTACAGTTAGGAAGTGGGAATCCATGAACAAATGTGTTGCGGTCTTTCAGCATAGAGGGCGACACGTTAATCATTGAGAGAGGAAAAAATCGACTGCGAATGAAGGCCATTGGGGCGGTGCCCCAATTCGATAGAGCTAAGCTTCTAACGTGTGTCCATGAGAGAATTTCTATGTCGATAGCAATACATTCTCATCGTTATGGTGTTTTTGCCTTGTTTTTCCTTCCGACTTTCCATCTTTCTATGTCGCTCTGTATGTGTGCGTCTCTCTCTCTCCCTCTTATTAACGTACGAAGTGATAAGAGAGATCGTGAATACCGAGAAGATTTGCACCAAGAGCTTAACGACCTGCTGAATAAACCTACCCTATATAAGCCATTAGTCCCGAAAGCTCTGCCGCTCATCAAGGGCTACAAGAATACGAAGTCAGCCTCTTAAAATGTAATCCTCCCTAGACTTTGTAAAATCGCCCGCCCTCAACGTTCTCGTCAAGTGACAAATACGCAAATTTTATCGTCATGATCGCTCATCGAGTGCCTCGTTCAAGAATACCCTGAAGGTTGAGCATTTTAGGTCAATTTACAAGCTCTCTTTTTTATAGAAGTACGCTATTTTCAAATCAGGTAATACTTTCAACATTGGCACATTTTTGATACGGAAGAAATTTGTGATACTTTACTCAATCTTTGCTTTATATTTATTACTTTACTAAGCCTGTCCATTTTTTAATTATCAGGAGATGTTTGGAGCCAAAAAATTGATCACGTGTTCTAGACTCGAAAAAAAAAATGACGACATATAGAGTTTATTTTAATAAATTTCCAATAACGATCCTTCAGTATAATAATATTGAAATACTAAACGTATAAATGAACGTCTTTTATATATTATTCGTAAATGTAAGCCAACCGAACACCGTTATCGAGGGACGAAATTGAACACATGCTCACTTAACCAGATTATTCGACTGCGATGATTTTTCATACCGAACTTTCTCTCCCTTATTCCACTTTTTGCAATACCTCAATTTTTTCTTCCACTTGTTTTCTTCTATATCGTTCTCTATTACATAGGACTATTGTCCTGGAAAAATCGAACAGTCACACAAAAGAGCCCAGGCAACCAAACAGCTGAATCGATCGATGCATACGACAAGTCTATACGCTGGATCAGCGTCGAGACTTATCGCCAGGCGGCAAATAGCAGATTTCAATTTTCTATTTCTCTCATTCGGGCCTGCATGAAAAATATTTCCCTTTATGATTTATGATTTCTTTGAGTTATTAACGTGGGGAAAAATTTGTCACAAAATGGATCATTTTCATCGGACGTAAATGGCACATTTGTATTAAGTTATCCAAATAGTCATGGATTTTCAACAAAATAATATTCTTCTATTGAAAGACATTTGATTAATAGTAATTTAAGCTTTATTAAATGGCAAGTAACTGTTTCACAATTTGTCGATTTTTCGTACAATTTTAGATAAGTCTTTTTTTTTAATCGAAACATTCGGTAGCCATTGGTACGACGAATATTTTCGACAAGAATCAATAGAATTTGTATCTATTATTTTCACGCACAAACGATTTTCGTTGTGAATTGTACAGAAAAATCAGGGCCGTGTGTGTTCTGGAAATTGCGTGACAGTCGAATGGTTAGAAAAGCTTCAATGCGAGTTGCCATAGCAGATGGAGAGGAAAAGGGTGGTGGATATCAAAATTCGAGCAGACGCGCGACCCAACAAAGCCCAGAAACATGAGATAATATAGAATGAAATGTGAAACGGGAGGTGCACCTCGATGACTGAAGCTTGCGATTTCGTGGCATTGGCTATATGTACAGTTATACACAGGCACAACAAATTCGACCGCTATGATTCTCTATCGAGCTTTTGTTTCACGAAATGGAGTGAGACAGACAACCCAGGAGATCTTCGCAATCACTTTTTTTTCTCTGTGCGCTTTTTCCATCAATGGGAACTCCGGCAAGCATTCAATCGTCTCTCATTGGAAAAATATCTCGAGCATAAAATTTGTCGTCTAGATTTCTATTTTTTCACTGGTTTTTTTTCGTCCACCCTGTTTCTATTTTCTTCCTACTCCTCTTCCGCCTGCATTTTTAAAGGTATTCCCAAGCTTAAATATTCTTCTGAATTTTCGAGTGACCGTGATGGATATTTTTAACATAAATGAGTGTCAATGGATTCGCTAGAATTCTACCTACGTTTTCGTGACAGATTAACGTCATCAGCATCCAGTCTAATAAAAGGTATCCATAATTGATCTAATCAGAACCTCAATAAAATGTCAAATTCGGAGATTTTATGACCTTTGTAGAGGAATCAAAAATTAGCTTTCATATTTGCATTAATATATGATGGCAACGAATCAGTGTTTTTCATTAAGATCTACGATAATCTGGCAAGATGCCATGAATAGTTTAATATTCAAATTAACGGCTATCTGATACAGATTAATGGGAGTGAATGACTGACTAAGAGAAGAAGAAGAAACAAAAAAAGTGAAAGCGACCTTGGGATTTCAATGGAACCTGTTAACAGCATGGAAATTTTGATGAAGAACGCTTGATACATCCGTCAACTGGGGAAATTGACATTGGAACATCGCCTGAGACGCTATACATATATAAAAGAAACATTTCGTCAAAAATATAAATTGTCACGACACTCATTCACACAATACATATATTTTGAATATATTTCAAAGAAATTCTATTTCAAAAGAAATAATCATGTATTTTCTAAAGGGCTGTTTCGGAATCTCCCAGCATAAAATGGGAAAATTCGCGAGTTAATCCTTTTACGGTTCAGTTTATTTCTGATATGGCCCGAGAGCCAACATTTGCTGACGAAATGTCTTATTACGGATTATAACCACTGGGTTTTTTCCGCGAGGCTACGCATCGGTACGCGTCACCTCTATCTGCAAGGGATTTTTAACCCTTGAAACAATCAAATTTTAACTTTTTCTTAGCGACCGATCACCCAATGAAAATGTGCAATACGATATGTAAAGAAACCCTCCCTCCAGCCTAAGGAGTGAGAGTCACTCTTACATTTTCGACTTGTCTAAAATTTCAAACCAGTTATTAATTGACTGTCACCAAGTACACTTCAAATCATATACACGCACATAGCATTTGTAATAGAATAATTCATTCGAATATATTTCAATTCAACGAAAACCCTGAGTCCGAAAAATATCATTTCATACGCGAAAACAGTCACACGTCATTAAATTTGAAATGTGACGTATCAAATCATTTCGTCACACATTGTGTAATGAGATTTACGACCTCATTAGATTAAAAACAATCGTGGAAAGATTTGGTACCATACAGACATTCCGAAGCCAATAAAGGTCCAAATTCGGTTGTTACCGGAGTATTTCTGCTACGTTCGTCATTCCCGTGACTTTGTCTCTCGCTGAAACCTCGTCCAGCTTTACTCTACTATACATACGTAAATATATATATAGATATATACATGATCTATATACTATATACGTTGAACAATCCCTAACAGCAGCAATTAGTCGTAGATCCTGCGTTCTACCACCATGCATCCTTTCTCTCATCACCTTTGCTTGGGTTCTCTTTTCATAAGATTTCCAAATAAAGCGAAAGCAATGTACTGTTACGTCCCGGTATGTTTTGCCACTAGCTTTTACAGTCTTCCTTAGGACTTACCGTGGTCGTAGGACGAAATAGAGTTGTTGTTGCTCCGGTTTTAGATTTGTAATGACAAATCTGGGATTGGAGCCAGTTGTCAAAGGAAATTGAATTATTTATGGCGCGAGGACGATATTGGTAAGGAACAAACAATTGGCCCATGAAACTGGCAAGGAAACCTTCCCAGGTGTACCCCGCCGATTTTGTTCCGCTTGGATTATGTTATTCTACATTGAAATCTAAGAGATATTTATTTTTTTTTTTGCGGAAACTCATATTTAAGGGGTGAAACACACCCCTAAAGTTGAGGTCTCCCAGGGGAGGTTGTTCAGTTCCATATATATGCAGACAAGGGGGCAAAATCAAACCAATTGCATTCAATGCTTCATAAAAAGTTATGACTACTCGATTTTTTTCAGCCCTGAGGGGGTGAATAAGCCGAAGTTATAGGGGTTGAAAATTAAAAAAACGTTATAACAAATAGAATATGCTCGATATGGAAGTGAAAAAAATTGCATAATTAACAGTTTCAAAAGTTAAGACATACATGTTTTTGCATTTTTTGAAAAAATGCATCCTTAAGGGTGTACTACCCTTACATCCGAATACCTTTAATTTCTGTAGATATGTATTTTTTTAAGTATCTATCTGCTAGAAAATATTCTTTTGGATATAGAACATATCGTGAAATTGTTTAAAAAGATTGTTTCAACATAAAAAAAAATCCCTTGAAAATAATCGATAGATTATAATAATCAATAGAACATATGATTCTGGCATTACAGATAATGAAAATTCTTTTCTTGAGAGATCGAAAAGTAGCTTTTTTCGCGATTTTGTTTCAACTGAGTTTTTGATATTTCATTAAATCACTCTTAAAGAATAGAGGATGAACTCTTAACGTTATTTTCATTTTGTACACTGTTTTTTTTCTATCATTGAAATTTCTATCATTGAAAATGTCCTATAAAAAACGATGTGCACGATTCTAGCCGTAATTATTGTCTGAAATAAAATTTTAAAAAGATTATTAATTTGCATGTGCGTCACTATTTTGCTATGGAGGGTTTATTTTTATTTTTATTTCTTTATTTTTTATTATCAAAAAACTGTTGAAAAAATCGGCTAAATTCGTTTTCGTTTTGTTAGAGAAAAAGAAGTTTGTTATACACGTGATGTTCGTTGTTACAATCACGTAGCAGTAAATGAACTGATATCTTTTATCATTTCGAACCTTACTTTGTATATGTTCGTTAGCCTTGCTTATTAGCTATCTGATTCTCCGAGTTGATATTCTACTTCACCTATTATTGAAAGAAGTTTCAAAATACGTTGATAAGAAATATATAACTGTTATCTGCCTCTGCCTCTCTTATTTGACATATGATGGCCTGTGCTACGCTTATAAGTCGCGTTCTTCAGAAATTGCTTCAATTCGATAAGTGCGAGTTAGAAGGAATTTATCTCGTGATAAAATAATATCAACAATCAAAGGCGTGTATAGCTCTGTGTTTTGTTTGCAATCAAAAGTTGTTAAAAGTTCCATAAGTTAAGAAATCAAGTGTATTTATTATCAAAAATGAAAGTGAATCCGCTTAATGTGATACGATTAGTTTTGGCACATTTTCAAGCCCTAAATATACCTGAAAGCCCTATAAATAATGATGAAATACAATTAAAAGAAAGCATTGAAAATATATTAACGAATGCTATGCAAGATTACATGGGCGTCGAAACAATCGTAGAAGATTCATTATATTTCCAAGAACCTTACAAAGATTGGGATATGCAAATAGTAGAAGACGAAGAATGGGGATCGGCAATCAATGATCCGGTACTACCTCCGGATGTTTGTACTACTGATGATGAATCTGTTTCGTACGAGTATAAATCGAGGGCAGTCAACTATTGGAGAAGTGGCGAAACTAAAAATTTGAGCCTATCAAGCGTTAAACAAAAATTTAGAAAAGTACAATCAGTGACTTAATTAAAAAGATGGACTAAATATTTAAATAAAGGTGGAACTTATAAAGAAAAAATAGCTAGAATTTGCGAGTACACTTTAGCCAATTTTAAAGCTGCCGTTGATGCTGGTCTCATGGTACATGACATCGACTTAAAAAAATGGGCAATGCAAGCACAAAAAGAAATCGGTCATGAAGATATCCGTTTTAAGGCGTCAGACAAGTGGGTACACTCTTTTAAGAAAGCTCATAGGATTGATTCCAGAAAAATTAGTAAATTTATCACAAAAAAAAGTATTGAAAATGCTGACAATCTGCGAAAGCTTGCTGAACAATTTGTTTCTGAAGTGAAGAACGATATAGAAGAATATGGGTTATCGAACGTCTACAATTCGGGCCAAAGTGGTTTCCAATTAGAGATGCATTCTGGAAGAACATTAGCGGTTGAAGGAGAGAAACAAGTTGAATGCCTTGTACAATCAATTGCTTCTACAACACATAGTTACACGATTCAGCCCACTATAGCAGGTGACGGAAGGCTTCTTTCTCCGCTATTCCTGGTTTTGAAAGAACCAAGTGGTAAATTTGGCCCAATAGTGGAATCGTCACTATTCAGACCAGAAAACGTTTACATAGAAGTATCGAAATCTGGAAAACTCACTTCAGGCAATAATAAAAATTATTTTTTTAGAGAATTCCTTATATTGACACATAAGATACTGTTTATTTCTTGCAACGAAGCAAATTGAAAAATTAATTCATTTTAAAACCTGGCTACAAAATGTCTTCTTCCCCCAACTTGGTTCAAACAGTATTTTATTAATTGACTCCTGGACTGGGCATTACCCTCGAGCTGTTGACGAAGCGAAACCTCGGGATAAAAATATAAAATTAAGAAAAATACCGCAGGGTACAACGGGAAAGATTCAACCTTTGGATGTTTTTGGCTTCAGAATATGGAAAAATTATGTGAAACATTTTTCTGACAATGTCATATTAATGGATTATGATTTAAATTTGCATTTACGAAATAATATAATTAAGCTGCAGTCACTTGTTCACAACCAATTATCACATAAATTAATAAATAAATAATTAACACGATATGTACACTTATTTAGGTATTCATGGTTTAAAAGCGGTTGTAATGAATGGCGACCGGAGAATTTTGAAAATCCTGTAGATTTTAGTTTTAAAACTTGCAAAGCGCGTTGTGATGTACCCGGATGTCAAAATATTACTGTTGTTAGGTGTTCATGGTGTAAAAAATCATTATGTTTCCAACACTTTTTTGACGATTTCCACTATTGTAAAGAATATAATGAATAATTTCATTTGTCAATCACAAATACATCTGTACAAAATACAGCATATAAAATATAATAAAAACAATGATACAATAATTAGAAATATTAATATGGTAACAATGTGATTGAAAAGAATTTTCATTATCTGCGATGCCTAAATCATATGTTGTAACGATTATTATATATAACCAAGATGAAATCGCAATTTTTTTATTAAAACAATTTTTTTCAAGGGATTTTTTTTTATGTTGATAACAATCTTATATCCATTAATATATTCAAAATATATTAATATATCCAAAAGAATATTTTCTAGCAGATAGATACTTAAAAAAATACGTATCTACAGAAATTAAAGGTATTCGGATGTAAGGGTAGTACACCCTTAAGGATGCATTTTTTCAAAAAATGCAAAAACATGTATCTCTTAACTTTTGAAACTGTTAATTATGCAATTTTTTTCACTTCCATATCGAGCATATTCTGTTTGTTATAACGTTTTTTTAATTTTCAACCTCTATAACTTCGGCTTATTCACCCCCTCAGGGCTGAAAAAAATCGAGTAGTCATAACTTTTTATGAAGTATTGAATGCAATTGGTTTGATTTTGCCCCCTTGTCTACATATATATGGAACTGAACAACCTCCCCTGGGAGACCTCAACTTTAGGGGTGTATTTCACCCCTTAAATATGAGTTTCCGCAAAAAAAAAAAAAAAATAGGTATCTCTTAGATTTCAATGTAGAATAACATACTCCAAGCGGAACAAAATCGGCGGGGTACACCTGGGAAGGTTTCCTTTGGGTTTAAACTTAAACAACGTTTTATTCTTAATTAAAATAATAATAAGATTACACAACCCAAAATTTTTTTAACACTAGAATTGTCTCGTGCACAATTCTTGTTGGTTTACATTTTATAATGAACCTTATTGGTCAGATACAATTTGATTTATCACGGTGACCTCGACCGTACTGGTCGAGGCCCCGTTTTGGACCTTTTTATAAATTTACTCTAAGACTTCGATCATTTTACATCGAGTCCTCAAGTCCGACTGCCAGCTCTTGCACTTCCACCTCTGTCTTCGACTGGTGGTCAAGGTAGGCCAAAAGTGCTTAGTCCGTGGTTCCCATGATTTCGATGCAATGTATCCAGCATCTCCTCATGACAAACCTTCTCACGGACTCGGCTGATGCTAAATTGTTATTTTTTATCTCTATGCGAGACGTCCGCGAGTGGTGCGTCTCATGGGAAAAGTGTTTGAAAATAAGCGTGGATATGCGAGTTGGTCAATAATCAACTCGCATATCATTAATGATATTATTTCATAGTAGTTTAGCAATTCCATATAGCGAGTACATGTCGAATACGTGGGAAATAATTGTTTCAGAATTAATTTGTATATTCTTTAAAATCGATTAGTAATTAAAAGTACAAATTATCCCAGGACGTAACAGTACATACGTACATTTCATTTTTTCGTCTATTCCTATAGTATATTCAACCTGCACCACTCTCGTAAAAATTCTCTATCACCATATTTATGTGCTAACAAGGCTATCTGCGCGATTGCTTTTATTTGTTGTTCATTCATTCAGGGTTTTCTATTTTGCAT
This sequence comes from Rhimphoctona megacephalus, assembly GCA_963989365.1. Lineage (NCBI taxonomy): Eukaryota > Metazoa > Arthropoda > Insecta > Hymenoptera > Ichneumonidae > Rhimphoctona > Rhimphoctona megacephalus. The sequence goes on along the minus strand of OZ022414.1, from coordinate 33,013,278 downwards.
TTGAGCTTTAACCCTTTCGGGCTGTGAAACAATTTATCCGATTACGAGGCTGACGGTCAAAATTGTGAGAGTGCGTCGAATAACAATGATACGGATAACTTTGATAAACTCACTATTTTTTCTTTATTAAGTTGTTCATACTCGATTGACGTTTTACCTGAATAAAAATTTTAAATATTATTGAGTTATCTGTAAAAAAATGAAATTTTTCAACTCGACTTTAATTTTTTCGACTTATATAAAGCGTATATCTTAATTTGGATCTATTGTCCGAGTTACCAAATGAACTTTACGCTACCCAAATTATTTGGAACATAAAATTTGGAACATGCATGATCATTTCCAGTTGTGGTTTCAAAGACCATCGCCGAAACATGATTTGCAAATTTCAAGTATTAATTAAAAATAAGTCTGAACTTACGTCAAGTCCTCAAAGTATAAAAAATTTTCATTTTTCACTTCATTTCAGAAAATTTGTAGGTAGAGAATTTTTTTCTATGATTGCCAAAGTAAATCATTTCAAAGAGTTTTCACCATAACAGATGAGGGTCTTTGTACAAGACGAGTACAAGTGGAATATTGAGAGAGGTATCTTACAAGCGCAATGCTATGCCTTTTTTTCAATTTATCTGTTATTAGCACTGGATTGCTTTTTCAAAATTTACCTCTCCAATTATAATATACATATATATAGCAAATGATATCGCCCAACCGCAAATTCGTTACGGCGCTTGCGATAAGCACTTTGTACACATATAGATGTACCAAACCCCGAGCAACGCCCGTTTCTCGTCTTCCTCTTGCTCATGACATTTCCCGATGGGAAATCAAACATTATCAAGGACCTATTAGGTTAATGTTAAATTGACGATTCCAGAACGCAGTGAAATTGTCATTGCTCTTCCGTTTCCGATTCGCGAGTCAATATTGTGTCCAAGACATGAAACGCACACACGTCCACACACAACTTGCGTTACAGTGCGTTATAATTCTAAAAGCTATGAAAAAAAAGATGATATAATCGTAATAAAATCTTTTATTCGACGTATATCGAATATAATACCAAACAAAAGATTGTTTATATGTTACTACGTCAGCAAAAATAGCGATATTCATTTTCTGGAAAAATTGAACGCCAAACTAGAGGTGCAGAAATAATTTCATAAGAATGACAATCAAAATATAAATAAGAAAATTGGTAAGTAAATTATTATACGAATGTATAAAATTATGGACAGATCATTCTCTTCAATAACAGACACTGAAAAAAAAGTAGGCAATAAATTAGAAATTTTTTTTTTTGTGTCAAACTGCAACGAATAATAATTATTATTTTACTTCTAAGAGCCAATATTCAACGTTCTGTCTATTAGAATCGTTCTCATATGTATATATACATTGACGCAAGATCCCGAGGGGGTTGATTATCAACCCGTCCGGCCTAGGTTCTTGTTACTATGTGTTTGAGTTTGTGTATATGTGCATGTGTATGTGTAAATGTGCACGTGAGTGGGATGGTTGGTCGTGGCGTCGGTATAACGAAGTTTGAGGTTAGCAAGCGATAGAGATTCATCTCAGCTTGGAGCTGAAGTAAGAGGCGAAGGAGGAGAGCGTGAGCTATGTCAAGACTACACTCGGTCAACCCTACGCCGGGAGCTATCGAATGCATCCCCTGGTGACTCGTTCCCAGCTTGCTGGTGCGACTAACGTAAGTTCAGGCACCACTGATGAGACGGCAATCCTATCTGGTGATTTTCCTTCCACTTAACGAATAATTCGATCTAGAACGCATATACATCGCAGTTAGATAACATTTTTCGATCTCTTCCAAAGGACAACGGAGGAAACATTATATACAATCGTACTCTATTCACAGGATTCACCTTGTACACAGGGAAATTTAATTATTACTATTTTTGTAAATAATAAAACGTGAGACTAGAAACAAGACTTTGATTAGTCTGATTTAATTTAAGAACATCTATATACCATTTATTTAATTAAGACAAATTTCGTTCGAACTACAAAAAAATTAATTTACAGTGAATTGAAATGTTCGATGTTCAACTACATGGAATTCCATTGCTGCCCGATGTTTTCTGAATGGTTATTCACATTTGGCAGATAAGTTAATTGAAAGCGACGACGCTTTTGGCATCTGACCCTCAGCATTTCATAGAAATTAAAGGTCGGATAATTAATTAAATTTTCTCTGATAGAAATTTTATTTTCAGCGGGCTATTTGAAGGTGCTTTTTTGTATGTTATGAACGTGAAGAATGTTTTACGAGGGGCAATCGAGGGACTTATAGTATCCACGTAAAATCTAATTATAATTATTTAGTATTAATAATAAGGAACAAGTTTCAGAAAATTCGCCAGCGATATTTCGAGGCAAAGTTTGATTATACAGCTTTACCGCTCACTGTCACCGTCTTTTTTTGCACTTCTTTCTCGACGTCACTTCGCTGCGGCAAAATTGATTTTGGGAGATGCAAGCGCTGCTCGATCAGGAAGCATTGGGTTGGAGCGTTTTTCACTCGATCATTCGATTGACTGAATAGTGTGTGTGTGCGTGTATATAAATACTGATATTATATACATATAAATATATATCCGTGACGAGGCATGTGTCGAGAAACATCAATGTGCTCAACAGAGGTTGAAAATCGATCGATCACCATACTTGTGGGACTCGATCGCGTCGTCGACATGAGCCTCTCGATTGAACGATTATCGAACGAATAATAAAACTTTGTGCACTCGATGTTCATGTGATATCTGCTTGAAAATCTGTGCTCTTTTTTATTCATCGACCAATTTATTAGTTTTCATTGGTCGCCGTGAAGCTTATCAAATTATACATGAAAGTGTTAGCATTAGCTAGCAACTTAGCTAGCAACGAATAAGACTTATACGTTGGGCAAATCCATGATAATTGAGAAATATTTCTTTCAAATTTATTCAAATCCAGTACATATTAAATCTTATTGTTTGAACGATTGTAATTTAATTATTTAATATTATTTGACAATAGGTATTTTTGTTAAATAGAAATAATCATAATGTGTTTTCAATAGATCTTGCCGTATATATATGGAATTTTTTGAAGCCAACACCTTCACGACACGAACGTTTATATATATATATATATATATATATATATATATATATATATATATATATATACACACATAAACCGGAAGAGAAGGTGGTAGACAGGATGTGTGACTGGGGTGTAAAACGCTCGACATTAAATCCGATAGAATGATTTATATTCGTCGTCCTGGTATGTGGGTGTCGGAATGGTAGGGGGTTGAAGCATGTGCTTCCATGACTAGCCCCACCGAGAAGCAGCAGGCCAAGCCAATATTGGATTTTTTTTGTGCCTTTTACGTTCTGGCTGTGCTATGTATAGCTAATCGACCTGGACCACTCTGTGTACTGGTTAAAAAAATAAATATATAAAAGTTTATGCATAAGGCCGGTGAATATTTTCGCATTGGAGATTGTAAATTACTCAAAAGTTTGGCCAAATTTTTCAATACTCCAAATATTTAATTTTTGGGAAGGAAAGTTAATTCAAGTTTATTCCAATGGTTTTTTATTTTCTAAATTGTCGCATCAATCTCGAACGTATTGCGATTAAAACGATCAAAATTATGACCAATGGATTTCCATTTGTTCTACTGAAAACTACCCTCAATAGGGAATTCTTGTTAAAAATTATCCTCACACGTGATTGAAAAAATCCAAATATTGATTATTTCTTACTAATGTATTCATTTATGTTTATAATGTATAGAAAAATGAAAATTTATTTCTATGTCGTATAAGTAGCAATACCCGCGTTGACGCGACAGTAAAACGAATGGGGTTGAGCGTGTCGATGTTTTGTCGCGTGTCCGTTGTATTATGCAATTTCTACTATACGTTGTCTCATGTATATACATACATCGGTATACCGGTATTATAAGCTATGCTAAAACTGCAACTCCAGGGAATGTCGGCGGAGAAGTTTCATGCGAGCTCAACTCTTGTGATTCAAGCTTTTCACATATGTTCCTCTGAAACTCACTCTCATATGGGGATACAGCTTGTTACCGTCACAAGACCGAGTATTCATCCTGTTCAGTGACACTGAGATCTGAAACAGATCATTTTCACTCGTTTTCACAGATTTTTATTATTATTATTTTATTATCAACTTCTCATGACGAAAGTATTCAATTCTTAAAATAAAAGCTTGAACTTTGAATACGAGAAACTTGTCAAAATAATTATCATCCTTTCTTTAGTGCCGTAAATATACTCAAATTTTTACAAAACTCAATTATATGAGAACTTTTTTAGTACACTTAATAACGATATTCAGCTAATCTGCACGCAATAATCAATCTTCAATTTGCTTCTATAACTTTTCGCAATCAATATTACGAAATGAATTATGTTTGAATAGATATTTGATTATTTTACACTTTTTCGAACTTCAACTAATTTAAAAAAATCGAATTCTATTTCGGCATTAAAAAAAATGGTTATTAAAGCATGTTTCGTCGAATTCACTTCGTTCTTCATAGTAAATCGTGGTTTTTTCGTTCCAGAACGATTTCTTTTACATTTTACATATAATCGGTCACAAAAAGATTAATCCAAAAATTTGTTATTTTTTTTTGAGTGTTTATCAATTATTGTCGAAATATTATGTACGAAAGGCAAATGTGCGTAAGTGTCTGCTCTGAGGCAAAAATTCGTCGAAAACGAAATTTCGGTATCTGCAATACGTTCATGATTGCTGAATTCGATTCATACATCGGCAACCAGAGCGCGTTAGATAAACAATCGTTAAATCGATTGGATGGACACGTTTGTTTGGATTATTCCTTGTCAATTTGTGATTACATGAATTGTCATCGTTACATTTTTTAAATTTTGTTTTACTTCAAAATAATCTTCCGTTAAATTTTTTGACATTTTCACAACCCATCGTTTATCACAAGTTCTTGATTTGTAATGAATTAATTCTCTACGGAAAAGAAATGTCGATATCATATATTTTTGGATGTACAGAACTAGGAACCAGTATTTTATGTCACAAATATATTTCAAGTATTTATAGAAAAAGATTGTCACGTCAGAATTTGAGGCTTAAAATAGTTGAGAAATTCGAAATTTTCGCATTTGGTCAGATTTCTATGAATTTAGATTGGAATACCAACCGTATGCGCCGACATGAATACAAGTGTGGAGTGGGACGGACATTCAAATTGCCAGAATATAAAGGGTTTTCACAGTAGATTATACAAGAATGATGGATAACAAATAATCACGGGGGTTACGCGTTCGCCCCTATCAATTTTATTTCTCAAATAACTTTTACGATTTTCCATAACTTTTTTGACCTTTACATATCAAAGCACCATTTGAAGGATCCAACTTTTTTTTGAACTTTTTCTAAAGGTCGGCGGGAGACAAATTCGTTTTTCATTCGTTGAAATAACTGATCGTTTATCAATCGCACAGAGGGCATCGATTCGTTTAGTCTCTGTTGTGAATTAAAGATTTTTTTCCAAGATTTTTCGATATCTACATGCACGAGGATCACGGGTTGCCAGTGATGAACTTGTTTAGTTAAATTGTTGCCAATTGACAGTCACATCAATTTTCGATTAAAAAATATAGCTATTTCCTGCAGTAATTAATAATTTGATGACAAAGTGATTCTCTCAAGAATTAGATCCTTAATAAAAATTTTAATGATCACTCAAGCGATTTTTTTCGGCTAAAAATGGATACATGATCGGATTTTCAGCTACTGTATCGCTAGTAGATCGTGACTAAAAATGAATGGTGAAGTATTTCTCTAAGAAATGTTCAAATATATTCAAATCTCGTAATTAACCTCCAGTATTTCGTAAAAAAAATGTTATTAAAAAAATATTACACCGAAATAAGCATTCTAAGAGAAATAAAATGGACTAAAAGCTTTCAAATTAAATAAAAAATCTAAATAAAATTAAATTTCAGGTGCAAATGAAAGTATGTGAAGCAAACGTCGAATTAAAAAAATAAATCGAATCGAAAAATATTTAAATAATAAAATTACACCGAAAAACACTCCAATAGCATCAAAATGTACTGAAAGTTATTAAATTTTAAAAAATCAAATCGTTTCGTTTTAATTTTTTTAATTTGAAAACTTTTAATGCATTTTGATGCTATTAGAATGTTTTTTCCGGTGTCATTATTTATAAAATATTGGTCGAACCAGGTTTGAATTTATTTGAACACTTCTTAGAAAATTATTTCACAATTCATTTTTAGTCCCGGCACAGTAGCTCGAAATTCATTTTTAGTCGCGATACAGTAGATTGAAATTCGATCATGTATCCATTTTTAGTCAAATTTAGAAAAAATGACGCTTGAGCGACCTTTAAAATTTTTATTAAGGATCCAATTCCAGAGAGAATCACTTTTTCATCAAAATAAATATTATCATATTTTGCTGCAACACGGGAAAAAAATTGTTGATTTTTTTGCATCACCCGAGTACGTACGCAATATAAATTCTTAATTGACAAGCTATGATTTCCGTGCAAACAGTCAACAAATCCCCGCAAAAAAAAAGCATAAATGCTGTAAAAAAATTTAAGACAAGTACATTTACTCTCCCATAAAGTTTTTCCGGTAAAAAAATCCACCACCCCCTCCCCCCCTTAAACACAAAACCCCCACAAAAAATTGTAGAAGAGATTTCCTTCCTAAAATACTAACCTTGCGAAAATTCTTTCCTTCACGTCGATCTCACAAAACTTATAAGGGAGCCTTACAAAAATTTACCCATTAAATCATAATCTCACAAAAGATGCCAATTCAAACCTGACAAAAAATTCAGGCGGATCTCCACAAAAATTTATTAAATAAATTGAAACTATAAAAGCATTAATAGTTAAATACATTAAAACCTATTAATCTCTAATAAAAAATCTCTCCATTAATTGAAAAGATAGTTATTCTATATAATGAGAAAACGAATAAACAATTAATATATATGAAAAAAAATTCCGATATAAAAAAAATTTTTTTTCAATCCAATTTTTTTCGTTTGAAATTCTTTTTTTATACTAATTGTTTATTCTTGTTCTTATTGTATAGATTAACTATATTTTCAATTAATGGAGAGATTAACAGGTTTTAATGTATTTGACTATTAATGCTCTTATAGTTTCAATTTATTTAATAACTTTTTGTGGAGGTTCGCCTGAATTTTCGGTCAGGTTTGAATTGGCATCTTTTGTGAGACTACGATTTAATGGGTAAATTTTTGTAAGGCCGTCTTATAAATTTTTGTGAGATTCGAGGTGAATGAAAGAATTTTCGCAAGGTCTGTATTTTAGGAAGGATATCTCTTTTACAATTTTTTTGTGGGGGTAAGCATCAAAATGTATGCGAAACACTATCAAAAAATGTTCATTTTTTTGATGCAACGAAAAAATGAAAAATTAATATCTTTAAAACGCTTCAAGCTACAGAATTCCAATTAGTCACGATCGAAGGAAAAAAATAAATAAAAAATACGTGAATTCACAAAATCCTTCAAAATCCTGTGACTAAATGAATATTAAAGAAACAATTTTCGGAATAATCCGAAAACAATTGGAAATGCGGTTCGTGGAGTGAAAGTGTCTTGTAGCGATTGGTCTTCGTCTTTGACAAGTGCGGATAGTTTTTTATAAATGTACTTGTCCTGAGTCGCTATCGCGACTCTTAACCATTAAAAGGCTTGGAGAATGAGGTAACAGAACTTCCAATAAAAATTGCGCAAAGTGATAGGGTAATATCTATCATTTACAAAAAACCGATCATGGGTCGCGCCTATACTTAGAGGACTTTACGACACTCTGAAAGTTTTATAAAAAGTATTAATTAAAAATATATATAAATTTGTAAATGTCACAAAAGCGATATCGATGATTAGAAATTCCATTTATCAGCAGTTTATTGTAAGGACGATTTATAAATTATTTAATAATGAAGCTAATTTAGTTAAGTCGATTAATTTGTTGTTCATAAAATGTGATTTTCACAGATTTGTTTTTTTCTCCCCTCGTCGGATAAACTTTAACTCAAAGTCCCACTTAATCCACTGTAGGCACATGAACAAACTAAAACGAAATGATGCAAAGATCTTTCGTCACGAATATGGCAGAGAATTCATTTGATCGATAAGCCACACGTTACAACACCGCTAAAGCTCCCTCAACGATATAAAGTGCTCAACGCTCGAGCCCACATTTCTTTCTCGTGTATTTCTAGCCAAATATATAAAAACATGAAGGACGTATTCAAAATTTAAAGAAATACTCAATGTTATATTAAACATTGACCATTATTATGTCTGTACTGTGAAACTCAAGAATCTACTTGCTAACCTCACAATAATGATTTCCCTCTACTAGGAAAAACAACTCGTATAACGTCATAACTTTTAATGTGCAAATTAATAGACATTTTCCTTTATTAATTCTTGCACGCGAGACAATCGAAAAAAATAAAATTGAAAGGAATAATTGTAGACGAAACAAATGAGGTAGGCAAGAAATGAATGAAAAAAACGTACCTGAAAATAAATTAATCAAATAATAAAAATAAAATTAAAATAAATGAATATAAATTAATAACATAATGTACATAATAATAATAACATAATAACATAATGTAAAAATAATAACATAATGTAAAATGTAAATAAACGAAAAAACGTCTTTTTTGACACAGCCGAAATTTCCATTTGGTTAAACAATTTATTGATTTGATAAAATCTTTGAAGTATTTAATTTCTCAATATTCCGTTTATATAGTGATAAAAATAATTGTATTTAATTTTCACAAGTGACAATAATATCCTGTACAAAGTTCAAATTGATATTCAACTGTGGTAGTCTACTTCAGGTGAGTCCCTTGGGCTTATCGTGTGTGCTTTCTTGCCAGTAACCACTTTACTGAATGCTTATTTCTTGTGTTATTACTCCTTTCTTCTTCACTGTTCTCCATCTTTCACATATTAGAAATATCTCCTTGTTTAAATTTGTGTAAGTACTTCCATTCCTTGTTGTCCTTCACCAATTTCCATATTCCTCTTGAGGGAAATAATATGGTGAAGATTAAAATCCCATCGATTTTTACAATCCACTCATATTTTGTTGTGTTAACTTGCTTTAAAAAAAAAACAAAAAACTCTCAACTGAGCAATAGTATACTAGAAAAAAAAATTTTAATTGAATGAAAAAATGAATAAGAAAAAAAATTGTTTTAAAAAACAAAAAAAAAACGCCCGACTGCTAAAATAGTATAACCAGACGAAAACGTATTAAAAAAAAAAATAGGATAAAAAATAAACAAAATAAAATAATACAAAAATGTTCAAAAAATAAACATTGTTTTAAAAAAGAGAGAAAACTCCCTACAACAAAAATACTAGTGAATTTTAAAAAGTGTCAAATAAAAACGGCTCGAAACGAAAAACGGAAAAAGTCTTCTTTTTCTTATTCAAAAATAACATAGAGACATTTCCTGACCACAGCTCAATTCGATTGTGTCCAATAGGAAGTTGCTAAAACTAAATAAGTGTCTCTTCCCTCCATGAATTCAATAGGGGTCCCTTTTTCTAAGGCGCATACCTGAGGCCCCGCAGTTTTACTCCAGCCGTGGTTGAAGCAAGTACGTGCGCGTCAAAATGAGTGAGCTCACCACGGAAGAAAAAGTATATCTTATTGAGTGCTTCCTCTCGAGGGGAAGAATTTATAGTAATGCGTATAGAGGGTTTCGTACTAAGTTTGGAACTCATAGAGTTGCCAGCAAAAACACTCTGAAAAGGTAAGAATTTAATATTCATTCATATTCATCTATCACACAACTTGTGTTTCAATTCAATTAAACTGCATTGAAGTAATTTTACGCTAATTTTTGTAGGATAATCGATAAATTCGTGGAGTATGGTACACTCCAGGACCGTAGACACGAGTTGCCAGGACCATCTGTTACAGTGACTACACCAGAGAAGATCAACGAAGTTGAGAATTATTTCAAACAAAATCCAAATGATTCGATTCGGAAAGCTGCTCAAGCATTAAAAATAACCAAATCATCATTACACAACATTTTGAAATATTTTTTAAAGTTTCATCCGTATAAAATAAGCACACATCAATTGTTAACTGAACATGCCATGACGAAACGCATCGAATTTTGTAACGGGAATGTTTGAAGCCGAAGAACTTAATGAGAAAATGATTATTTATTCCGATGAAGCACATTTTTGGATGAATGGGTATGTAAACAAGCAAAATTACCGGTTTTGGGGAACGGAAAATCCCAACATATCGCTAGCGAAGTTCCTTCATCCACAGAAAGTAACGGCATGGACAGCGATTTCAGCAAAAGGAATTTATTTGCAATTCTTGGAATCTACGGTAACAGGAGAGAGTTACAAACAGCTTTTGGAAACGAAATTCTTCTCTTACGCAAAAAAGAGGGGACTGGTTAAAAATTTTTACTTCGTGCAAGATGGAGCGACGCAGCACTGGACTCATGAGGTGTTTGAAGCTATTCATCGCGTATATGGGACTCGAGTAATCGGTCTGGGGTATCCTAAATTTGCTCAAGGCGGACTAGAATGGCCTCCGTACTCACCGGACCTGAACCCTTGTGATTTTTTCTTGTGGGGTTACATTAGCGTAACAATGATCTAAAGATCATTGTTACGCTAATGTAACCCCACAAGAAAAAATCACAAGCGTTCAGGTCCGGTGATCTAAAGATCACCGATCTTTGTCCGGTGATCAATGATCTAAAGATCATTGTTACGCTAAAAACCCCAGCACAGTAGAAGAACTGATCGCGGCCATCCAGGAAGTGGTTCGCGGCATTACGAACGATATGTTGGACACAGTTTTTCACAGTTTTCAAAAGAGAATTGATTTTTGTGCACAATCTAACGGTTCGCACTTCGGAAATATCTATCATTAATCACTGTACGTTTTCGTTATTGTTATAAGATGTAATAAATTGACATAAAAAATATTTGACTGGGTTTTATTTATGTGCGTTTAAAACTGCAGAATTTCCTCTATTTAAAGCAATTTGGCTTTTCTGATTCTGTGCACGTGTTTTGAAATGACAGCCGATTAGTTTCAGCAACTTCCTATTGGACACCCTGTAATATTCGTCCATTTTATGTCAATTGTACATTTTTTCATTACCTACATTTTTTCTCACACTCATTGAACTTTTTATTAATACTCCTTGATTTTTAATTTTTGCATGCAAACACTTATCCTACCGTCAATCAACATTCACCAGAAAAATTGGTTCTCAAGGGACTTACGAATTGAATAATTCTTCCCCTTTTTATTTTACATTTTGTCCATGTTATTTTCGATCTGTTTTTATTTTACACTTTTTAAAGTTCACTACCATTTTTACTATAGGGAGTTTTGCCCCTTTTTTAAAACAATTTTTGCTTTTTTTCAACGTTTTTATATTGTTTTATATTGTTTTGTTTTTTTTTAACCCTTATGTGCACACCCGGGTACCCGAGTGCCCACCTCGTCATATTTTTGCTTATAACTTGAATAAAAATTAAAATCTCGACCTGAGCCTTCAAATCCCCATTATTCAACTCTTTTAGAAGCTAAAACCATACTGGTAATTTTTTTTCAAATTTTTTAAATCTAAACTAAATGGCATTAAAGTACATGTGCATAGCGGGCACACCCGGGTACCCGGGTACCCACTAGGTGAAAAATGATGTTTTGACTAGGGAATTAGGTTAATAAATAAATAAAAAAGGGAACAGGGGTTAATGAATAAACAATTACAATAATTTTCAAGGTAAATTAGTGTATATTTACATTTATTTCGCGCAATCAATACATTTAATCGTCGACACACAGTGTTCATCGCAGACAGGCTTTTCACAAACGGCACATTTTCGCGTTTTCCTGCGTCCTGCGCGCTTCCTGTGCAGCGCTCGGAGACCCTACTTCTATCTTTTTTCATGGAAGCTAAACCGGGCCAGAGAACTTGGAAATGGCTTTGATAGTTTCTATTGATGTTTATTTATTGAAATTAATTGATTCCGAACGATTCCGTTCATGTGAAAACCCAGGAATTAAGAAAAACTAGTAGTGGGCACCCGGGTACCCTGGGTGTGTAACAACGAGGTAAAAGTTGGGTGTGTACATAAAGGTTAAATACATTTTTGTCAAGTTATACTATTTTAGCAGTCGGAAGTTTTTTTTATTTTTTAAAACAATTTTTTCTCTTCTTCATTTGTAACACTTCCACGTTTTACTTCATATTTTTTTATTAATATATTTTTTCATTACACAATATTTAAACGTTATCCTTTTACTTTTCAAAGACCTCTTTGAACACATTTTTTTTCAACCGAATAAATGAAAAATCAAGTAAATGAATAAATTCAATTTAGATTAAATTTTGTTGATACAATTAAAATTGTATTTATAAATATTCTTGTGTTTCGTTATTTTTAAGTAATACAGTTTTATTATTTTAATAATTTCTGCAGCATTTGCAGTCGGGAGTTTTTGTAAATGTATTTATTTTTTCACTCTTTTTTCAGTAAATATACAACATGAGAAAATTATTGATTTTTTTCTTATATTGAATTTATTGATGAATTTTTCTTCAACGGATACATTCATTGATAACACAACACATAATATTAAATTTAAAAGATACAACATAATAATATGACAGATAAATTCGTCATAATTGGAGTAAAATTAGCAGCGCACAACAGCGCGAAGTAGTCGATAGTCGAGGTCTGCCTGATATGGTCATTTTGCGATATGGTCAAATGAGATGTAAGGTCAATGTTAATTAACAAAGCTAGCAGTGAAACGAATAACTCCCGTCTTTTTATCCTGCGGTCAATCGGGAGTTAAAAATCAATAAAAAACATTAAATTAAAAAATGAAACAACAAAAAAATTACATTGATTAAATAAAAAAACAATCAAAAAGATAAAAATAATTCTCTTCGTAAGTGCAACATCGGGAAAAATCTTCTCCATATTTTGCTTACGGTCTCTCGGAGACATCTCCCGACATCCCCTAAATTCGATTATGATTATAATATTCTTTAATCATTCGCTTAGAAAGTTTACAGATCAGAAAAATAAAAACATTAGGAGTTACACTTTTCTAGTGAATTATTTTTATCTTTTTCATTGTTTTTTTATTTAATCAATTTAGATTTTTTGTTGTTTCATTTTTTCAATTTTATGCTTTTTATTGTTATTTTTTTTTCGTTCAATTTTTAAACTTTTTTTCCAGTATACTATTGCGCAGTCGGGAGTTTTTTGTTTTTTTAGAACAAGTTTTTAGACTATAATTTGTTATTATAATAATACTAATCTTTTCATTTTTAATCTATTTTTATTTTACACTTGTTTGAGTACTACCAAATTTGCAATTATAAATATATCATTTTCCTTTCTTCATTTTTGATCTATTTTTATTTAACACTTTGTAAAGTTCACTACTATTTTGCAGTTGGGAGTTCTTTAGTTTTTTTAAACAATTTTTTAAGTTATTTCAGAATACATGTTATTTTAAACTATTGGAGATTCACTTTTTTATAGTCAGTTTTTTTCTACTTTTGATTTTTAGTGTTCCTCCGTATACCCTTTTTGGGAGACAGTTTTTTTTCTAAGTCAGAGAAAGAATTTTTTAATTATATTTTTAAATAGTTGGTCATTTTCACATTTCTCAATTTTGTAAGGTGATATTTTTATTACTGCTATTGAGGAAATCTTCGACCAACCCATACGCAATTAAAATACGCACCAAACTTGAAAAATATGGATATCAAATACGCATTGAATTTACGTAGAGCTTTTTATAAAAGCCATGATCAAAAACATAACCTACAAAAAAAAATGTAAACACAGGCATCTGTCAGAGTTACGAACAGGCAGCAACTGCATAAAGTATGCCAAAACTGTTCCCACTGAACATAATATGACGGTATCGTCTGTTGTTCTATTGGTTGAATCGATATGATACAGCAGCTTTTTTTTATTGTATGTTAATATTTATAATAATATGCGAACGATTGAATTAAATTATAGCCTGAAACATAGTCTATTGGTAAAAGAATATATGTTCAAAATTGGGTTACGATATTTTTTGTTGTTTTCGCAAACATTCGGCTCTAAAAAATCTTCAAAATTAGCTGATCGCGGTCAAACGCATAACTCCTGTCTTTTTGCCGGTGGGCAGTCGGGAGTTAATAAAAAGGTATCGAAAGAAGAACACTTTTTGGAGGTAAGCTTGAAACTTTCAAGATCCCATGAAATATTTGTTCATTTTGTGTATATGTATATTTTTTCAGTAGGCGTGTTCAACAATTTTTTTCAGATAATCGTAATGAAAACAAATATATACAAAAATAGAATATCATTTTGGGAGTTGTGAGAGTAATTAAAAAAATAGTCGAAAAAATCGCAGAGGGCGAGGTTCAGATGTAGGTCGAGTTGACATGGAATATCTCATGCGTTTGTAGATGTATATGTATAATTTGTCTATACGTGCATGTACACTATATTTTCTAGTTGAGAATACGTAACTACCTCGCTGGTTTCACGTGCAGTAGTGTCTAATCACTTTTTCGAAGGTACTCAACGGATTTCCTACCCAAGAATTCACTTCTCTATCTTCTTCCTGTGAACTATTAAGCTTCCTGCGATGAGTTTCTCAAGACTTTTCGAGTCCATGGTAGCAATTTCAAGGAGATGGATAGAGTACGGACTCTGAAAATAAAGTCTCGAGATTTTCAACTACCATCCCGCAGGATCAAAGAGGACGGAGAAATCACAAAGAGTGGAAAATGCAATAAAACTGTTTTTAGAAAGTGATACAAAATTCGAACTTTTTCATACGTGTTGTATGACAATGGGAAGGATAAAGTTAGCGAAACACGATATTGTTAACTTGAATATGTCATCAATTGTGATGTTTTCAGTCAAACACGGATTTCCATAGAATGATTTAACGCTCAGATCGTTTAAAATAAAATATTTGTCATCATAAATTCCTTTAAGTGATGACACGAGACCCCGTCGATGTCTGGTGTCAGCATATAAACATAAAAGGACAGAGGAATAAGGATTTCACACACGACCATTTTTTTCGTACTTTCTATTCTCACAGCGCTTCCACTCAAACTCGACAAGAATCATAATAACCTACTTTCCATTTGCCTCGAGGGCTAACGATTTTGGCACTCGTAGTCGATGTGTGTATTATACATACACTTTACACATATATGTATCTCCAGCAACATTAACGCGACTCGGAATTCGAATATAATGTCCTTATCGTTTCTCGAGCTTCGTGATATCGCCCGGAGAAATGTCGACACGCAGGGTTCTCCACAGCAAAATGCGTGGAGAGGGTGTTTTGGCATTATCAAACGAATATGATTCCTACACCACTCTACGGAGCTTTTGCTTCCTTGCTCTTTCCCTTTCTCACTCTCTTCCTTTCGCTGCCTTTCTATTTATCTTATTTAGAGAGTACGGTATTTTTGACTATCCCGATTTAGCGTTGTGAGGTCGAAGTGTAGCCACTTTTGCCAAATGAGCAAATATTTATATTATAAAATTCGAATCTTCAACGGTTATACTAATTTTTTCTGAGCCTTTTTTTATCATACGCTTTTAATGATTGAGAGGACCCGACGGTTTTAACCCGTCAGCGCTCACCTTATGAGACTTCTTCTCACACTTATATTAAAACGATAATGACTTGTAAGTTTCAAATAGTATAAGCATTGAATTTTTTTTTTTTAACTGCTTCAAATTTATTCTTCTCTATCATGAAAAAGTTCGGAAATGTTTTAAAAAAATTATTTTGAATTATTTTTTTTAGTATCAACTATCGTTATTCTCATTGTTTTTGAAAAACAAAAATGTTTAAGTCACAATTGCTATTCCAAAATAATTTGCAATGTCCTATTTAATCAACCAAATAGTTGACACTAAAAGTTTATCATGTAAGTAATGCGACCAATGCGACGGGTTAATAAATTATGAAAAAATGAACGCAATACAAAAGTGTAATTAGTGTAATTGAGAATTTGTTTCCATTCAAACAAGAACAAAAAGATTATTTTATGATTTAAAATAAAATATCAGCATTGATGTCTGAGCAGTAAAACAACCATGTGTGTTATATTGGAAAATATGCTGATGTCGTGCCGTATGTCATCAAACTTTTGTAATATTTGTTTTCGCCGCTTTGTAAAGTACGACCGATCTAGCCGCTTTTTTTCGTCAAAGTTTTGCCCTTCGGCAAAGAATCACTCTCGCTTCGATGAATACTGGTCGTTTACGGTGTTGACATTATGATCTGATACATATCTCTGCGCAGAACGATTTGTGAGGATAGTGAAGGGAGATTTCGTTTGCCTCTTGTTCAACGAGGTTTGCGAAAAAAAATATGCCAAAAGAAGTGTAACTGTTAAGGTACAAGGTCATAATAGAAAAGACCGATCGAAATCTTGCATGCGAAGTCACGAAAAATCGGTGAGGAAAAGTTGGGAAGAAAAATTATAGTTCTTTCATGGCGTATGAATATGTGCGATAAGCTTCATCAAATTGGATCACCTCTGTAACAAAATTAACTTCGTACTGATTCATTTTGTATGTTTTTTTCCTAAACGCAAGTGTAGATATTTTAATTGGTGATCCATACTATCGATGGTAGCGCTCGCATCACTCGAAAAAATGGCGTTATTGGAGTGCATGTTATGAGAGCTACTTACATTTAGCAGTGATAGTTGTTCATTCTACAATTATTCTACTGTTACTTGTTATACCATTACTGATTGTATCATTATTTATCTGATTCTCACTCATTTTCATCGAATATCATTAAAAATTTCCATCGTGTTTACAAAAAAAAAAAACAACTGTTTTGCACTCCAACAACAGTTTTTCAAAAATACGCTAGGGTCGCATGCTTAGTGTGGATCGCCAATAGAATATTTTGCCTCAATAGCGAACGACAACTTTTCAGAAATCAAATAAATCCATTATGGTGCATTTAACGGGAGAAACCAGGTTAGGAGGCCGAAATTTTGGTGTTTTTCGTGATTTTTTTTAACAGGGAAGGAATAATCAGAATTTATTTAAACTTGGAGGATATTTTATTCATGTTTCGAAGTACACTTTGTAATTCTTTCAAGTCATTTCCACCGGAAATAGTGGAGTTAGAAGCTGCTGTCCATGGATGATCGTCATCCGAGTTTTTGTTGGTGGGCATTGCTGAAGTCACAATTTTTATTTGTAATCATTACAATTTTTTTTTCGTTAACAACATATTTTCTAAAAATATGAATCTAATTGTGATCAAAAAAGTTGAATAGTGCATGTTTTTGAGGTGTTTGAACACAATGTCATGTTTTTATACCATGTATTTTCACCTTTTTTGCATTAAAAAACATATTTTTAATAACAATATCATCCCAGAGTTAGGTTTATATGGGTTGTAATTGAATAAAGAATATTCACACAAATTTCAGAACGATTGGTCAATAACTTTTTGAGCTAGAATGCCCACCAGTTGAAAAAAAGTCGTCCATGGACAGCAGCTTCTAACTCCACTATTTCCGAAGGAAATGATTTGAAAAAATTACAAAGTGTTCTTCAAAATACGAATAAAAAATTCTCCAAGTTTGAACAAATTCTGATTATTCCTTCCCTGTTAAAAAAAATTCACGAAAAACACCAAAATTTCGGCCTCCTAAACTAGTTTCTCCCGTTAATAATCTATGTCTTAAAATACACATTGAAGAATTTTGATGCTAAATCATGACATCAAGACCGAAATCACCATCGGAAATATTACCTTTCGAATAATCCCTGTAAATGTGGATCACTTCCTATTCTATTATTTTGTTAAATTCGACAATATCTGATTTGATTTCACTTGCTTCGAAGCTCGAAAGTATTTTGTTTTCACCGAGTAATGTGGTTCGAACGGTTTCGCCAACTTTGACATTTTTCCGCACTTTCGGATGGATATATGTTTTGCGAAAACAATATATCGATATCCGCGTGATCTTGTCTCTTTTAAATTTAGAATATTGACATTCTGTCAAAGCAGCACGTGCCGGGAAGCAATTGCAATGTAGAAAGAATTGTTGCTTTCGACATGTCCCTCGAAGCGGGTTCCTGTAACTGTGGAGGTTTTATTCAAAATGAGCTTTCGTAAAGAGGCGTGAAAATGTCACCGTGGGCATATTAGAATGTGGTGAAAATAGGGCTGTTACATAGTGTTGCAAAAGTCATTGAAGGAGAAGTGAGAACAACCAGTTCGGAGCTGAGTGATGTTCGAAGGGCGTCATTGTAGACGCTAAGGTCTGATTAATCGCTCATCCATCCCGACACGTCGCTCGCCTATTATAGCCCCAACACGATTTCCACGGATAATTTCTATCCCCACATATGGATCCAAAAAAGACTGACATGATATTATCATAAAAAAAATCCAGGTAGTCTACGGTAATAAATCGTTTGGTCGTAAATTGATTCTTGATTAAGAAAATTGATGACGTTTGTATCGACATATCCTTGCGGTTTTTTTTTGGAACCATACTTTTTTACATCTTTTTTATACATTATGAAATAACAAAAGTGGCAGAATAATTGGCTACCGTATCGTTATAGCTTCCATTCGACTACCTCTTATGCTTTAGAGAATTTTTTCTTTCGTTATTTTTTCCTCAGACTTCCTTTCTTTTGAGCTTCTGTAGGCCACGATTGTTACAGCCCGTCAGTCAATATGCGCTCGTATTGTACCCTACACGAAACGTTATTAGAGCTGAACCTGCCTTTCACTACTTCGTACATTTCCTAGTGAAATATTAAGTTTTTATACCACATGTGGAAAAAATTGGCTTTAGAAATGCAAGAATGATTCGGTTCAAGTTAGGAAAAAAACAAGTGTTTATGTTTCTTCTGATCACTTACACGATCGTTTCTATTCAAGCTATTTGTCATAAAAATAGTAACTAACGGGGAAGACTTAATAAAAACTTGTACTACTTCTTTTCGAATACATTGATGACGTGTGAATTAAAAATAAAATATGAGACCTCACAGCGACCGTTGTATTATATCCAAGTCAATGCCAAACACCCCGAATCTGAATGAAGTCTTCCAGTAAGAAGAAATTTGGCAACTTGAAAACTCAAAGAGAACACGTACGTATTTTGTAATAAAAAAAACCACAAAAAACATTATAAATGTTAGTTTACTCAGATCACTTCAGACTCTTCAGATAGAGTATTTCACCTTGCAATCTGCATAAACGATTGCTCAGGATGTGGATCGAAACTTATTTTGTACAGTCGAAAAACGGGGTCAAGGGAACGTTCGTGTTCTTCCAAGTCCTTATTGAGGGCTGAAGAAAAAGAGCTGCTTTCAGGCACTTTAAAACGGTAACAGTCTTGAATTTGAATGAAAGGAAGTTTGTAAGACTTTGGGAGATTTCTGGAGTGAAAAACGTTTATAACTACTCATAAGTACTAATAACAGATCCTGAGTGTTGTGGGTGTTTCCGGCACTGCGAAAGTGTGTGCGAGGCAATTTAAGTATTTATTAGTTTCATTAAGTATACCTTACATTAAATTTGTTATTAAGCTACATTCAACATCAATCGAAAGCTTGTATATGTGTTTATGAGAACCTTAATTCTCTGCTCAATTTTGCAATCATTTTTCTTAAGTTCATAGTACTATGTTTTTTCACTTGATGTTTGATGTTCAAAATCAAAACTGTGCTACTGAAAAATAATTCAAGTATATGGTTGATACAACAAACAGTGCAGTTGGTAAGTTTCATGCTAGGTATAACAGTGTATATAATAATTTTTTACCTTGTAGGTCAGTTCTTCTTGGTATTCGAACTTGGTGGAATAGGCCGCACCGCAAAACTTCAAACTGAACTTTTAACCCTTCATTCCTCGAAACTTTAAGTATTTTTTTTTGCTTTCTATTACTATTTTTTCTTCTTTTCTTCCTATTCCTCGTATACTCTGATTCTCGAATTTCGTATCTGCCATAAACAACAAAACTCGTCACAAGCTGAACCCGCGCGCGAGCGTGTATTTAAGTGTGCATGTGTGCGTACTTCTCCTTTTCCCTTTACACAGACGATCGTATAATAGAGCAGAGCCGAAAGTTCACTAAATAACGTTGTAGGAACCGTCACTGTCGTAACGTGTTGTAATTCGCGTTCTATCCTGATCCCGAAGTAAACTTGTTGAAAACTCCGCGCTTCGACGGTCACGCGAATGAACGCAAAAAAGAAACGTGGTTTATCGCATTTATTTTCATTTGTATCAATCAGCTGCGTGGGAACAAGCAAAAGTAAGGAAGAAGTTTTAATGAGAGAAAGGAAATTAGAAATAATCTTAAGTCCATATCTTCCACCACTTTTTAGTTATTCGCTTTTCTTTTCTCAACGATGCACCTCATTAATGTTGTTGAGAGTTAGAAGGAATAAAATTCATATATCACACCAAGATCGGATTGGGAATCGATAAAAAAAAAAACCAGCCGGTTGTAGGGACTTGAATAATTATTTGTTTGTTTTTGAGGATCAATTCAAGTGACGAAAAAATTCATAGGCTCAAGTCTTCTTCCCGTCATTTCTCAATTTTTCTTTGTGATTAGCCTGTTTATTATTTTTTCACCGTTCGTTTAGGGATTTCATTGAGCGATAGAGGACGAATAGACGGACACGCGGCGTGGAATTGAAGTGAGCGCGCG
This sequence comes from Rhimphoctona megacephalus, assembly GCA_963989365.1. NCBI lineage: Eukaryota > Metazoa > Arthropoda > Insecta > Hymenoptera > Ichneumonidae > Rhimphoctona > Rhimphoctona megacephalus. The sequence continues at coordinate 32,992,414 of OZ022414.1, read as the reverse complement.
GCGTTTGTCGCGATGCCTTCGTGGTCGCGCTTCCAAGGCTCCCTCTCGTCCATATACCGTGGAAAACTCGATGGTTTCAAAGCGCATGCGCTCTTCAAACCCTATGAACAACCCCTATAGACAACGACGAAATTCACCCCTCTTTAACAAACCTCCCGCTCTATCGGGAAAAACCCTGCTCCTCTCTCCCTAGCCGGTAAACCACCGACGCACGTTTCACTGGCTATTACCGATTTACCCTCTGCCTCAAACCCCTTCACCTTTGCTCGGCTCTTGCTTCCGTCCCTGTTCAGCTCTTTTTCTCTACCTCTGGCCTCAGTATTAAAATATTTTTTGCTTTTTCTTATTTTAATTTTAATTCGTTCAATGTTCTATTCCCCTGGCAATGTCTTCTCTGTTATTTTCAATTTATTTTTACATCTCTTCGCTCTCATTTTTATAATATTCATCGCTCTATAATATTCAACGGGGCGCAGAACGAGCAAGAGAGACAGAAAGAAATACCTCGAGAAACTTCAAACAGAAAAATTCTCCAATCTGAATATACTTATTCATATAAATAGACACAAGGGAATCGAGCAGGCATTTGACATTAAAATTCATCGAGATTCGATTGAAGCGAAAGGATGAAAGTAAAAAGGACGATAAGGAAGCAGTAAATAAATTAGACATGACTTTGTGTTAGGATTTAGTATTTATTTTTTTCTCACTCACTATATACCCCGTTTATATTTCGAATGAACTGAAAAGGCCGCAGTAGTCGGATGATATACATGTTTTATATCCATGGTTTACATAGCGTGCAAATAAAATTTTCTTCAGAGTCGATTATACCTAAGGTAGAATTTCGATTCAACGAGAAAGACGTAGATGCCGTGAATATATATGAGTGTTTGAAAGGTTGAAGGTCGAGAAACCGATTCTCCAGTCTGAAGATATTTTTGGTGCCTTTTGTCGTGTAGGAGGCCAATATTCAAATAATCATATCTGGGCATCAGGTGCTCTAATATCAATGTGTATCATGTATATTGAATTATCCACAATATGTTGTAGATTTGGTACTCAATGATTGTCTTTGGTACCGAAAATTTGAAATAAAATGCATTAAACAATTTTCTCTAGACATTCGTAAATATGTGTTAATTACAACTAGTGCAGGGCTTCTCCAAGTATGTAAAGGCAACATTATGCGTGTAAATTTTCACATTTTTTACATGTATGGAACCTCACACTGATTATCATCACTGATTATATAGATTCCAAAAACAACTATTGCTATTGTTACTCATCACCATTTACATCTATTAAACTTTTAACAAATGATAATGTGCATAAGCCCTAAAATTGCAATAATGGTTATTCCTATTATTTCCTTCATGACGTCACTGCTTAAGCAAAATGAGATTCGATAGCAACTGCTCTTAGCAACAGTTCCTGGACGGTTTCATCCCTTCTAACAGACAATTTACGTATTCGAGCTCGTTATCGAAATAATTCATTGTATTCGATTATCCGGTTTTGTTAATAAATCCTCACGTTTTTTCAGTTGAAGGCATGAGAAACTTCAACAATAGTATGCTTTAGTTCCTGTGATTTTTGTAGTTACTTTTCAAATATAATTCTTTTAGTGAGTGAATGAATTCCCATTGTTCACACACCCTATATAGACGTTCAATAATGTGTTCCAAAATGCCTCTCTAGGTTACTCCATAATTAGCACACGAAACAAACAGAGAACGAGTGAGCTGAGCGTTACCTACCTCGTCATGACGTAGGTCTTCGGGGATTTTCGTTCTCGTTTATTCGATATTGGTATGCTCGCCTCTATGAGTTTAGATAGAGAATGACTATTATAATATGGGAAAAAAGAAGCAAACGCGGTTCGGATAGGTCATGCTAGTAAAGTGTAAAAGCTTTGTCCATACTTTTCCCATATATACACATCAATTACATCAATTTAAACATGTGCATCTATCTGTACAGTTTCTGACAAGGGTACGCGAATTTAACTCTATGACGGTTTCTTTTATGTTGATTTTCTTCTGTACGACGAATTTTACATGGAGTAATTCTGGAATCACCGAGTCACATTTTGTTAAACGGCTCCAAAGTTTTCAAGGTTTTCTATTTTTAGCCACTGTTTACCAGCATGTACAAAAACTGATACGTTCTAACTCTATATCTATTTTCAAATCCGCAGCAAGTTGAAGAGGAAACTGAAGTATTTTCCAAAAACAATTTATTTAGGTGAGGGTTTTATAATATACATTTTTTACCAGTTGATTGTTGATGAGAGTTCACCAAATTCGATTCTTTTGAAAGTAATATTTTGTATTCATTTGATGTATTTCAGTACATTGATTTGATCCGTCGATAGATTAAAATGAAAACGTATCTCCAACTCACATGCAGATGTGTTTTCCATTGATATGAATTTTACGAATGGAACAGGAGATACAACTCTATCTTCACGATTTTTATTCTTTGTCCTCTCGATCTCTCCTTGTCTTGTTTTTGTTAATGTTATCTTGAAAAAAAAAAATCGAAAAATGAGAATTCTCTCGATTGTTTCCGCTAGGTTATATTGAATTGCAGGTATGATAAGCAATTTTTGCAAGTTCCTATATATGTTTTTTTTTCAAATTTATCCAATATGAATTGATACTTATCTTTTCACTGGATCTTTCGGATAACGAATTTTACAATACGCGGAACTAACAGAATAGATTGGAATAAAAGATGATCCGTTAACTTTGGTTTATTTTGTGTAATATCTATTTTGTTAATTTCTTTCAAAGCTATTTGGTTTAGCGCAAATAAAACTTATTAAAGGCTTTAAGTTAACCTGATTGAATTATTTTCATATGAATCCACATAATATGAATCCGTGTAACCTTGATCATTTGAAAATACAAATTAAAAATATTACTATTTCAAAATTGTTTTCCCATTGTAAAGGTCACTTTTAAATCATGCAGATATTAACATTTGAAAGATCACATCCCAAAATCAGGTATGTTCGCTTAGTCTAGCAGAATATTTATTACACTCGGAATCAAAACTCTTGCACCTCAGGATGGTTAAAGCGAGAGAAAAAAAGTGTTGCGAGACGAAAACAGTTTTTTCCTCATTTTTTTCGGTACTAAAGAGCGAAAATAAATCGAAATTCCGGTATGATCCAGTATGATGGACTCCGACTGTTCGTCTCCATTCGTTGGACGTGGTGAAATGCAGCAGAAGCAAAAAAATAGAAAAAGAGAGAGAGAGAAAGAGGGGGGGGGGGAGGAGAGTAGAAAGACAGAAAAGGTTCTGAGATTCGACTTGAATGGAAAATGAAGGAGACAAGATGGTACACGAAAGAAGTAGCCGAAAAAGTATATGCAAAAGAAGAGGAGAGGGAATATATGGTAGGGGTTCTCATCATCCTCCGCTAATATTTACTCGCGTGAACACAAAAGCATCGTACACGTTATATATTTCAAAGACTAAAGGCAGATAAAGAGAGGGAGAAAAAATGATAGAGGGAGGGAGGGAGGGGAGAGAGAGAGAGAGAGAGAGAGAGAGAGAGTAACCGTTTTTCCCTGATAAAAATGTCCGGAAGTCGACCTCGTCTCTACTGTTAGATCGACTAGACGTTCAACTCACTCGTGCTCGTTTCCCTTTCCTCGGTTACTCTTTCACTGCAGTGATGGTCGTCTTGGCGGTCCGGCTTTTCGCCCAGCTTTCTGCTTCATTCACGTGACTCTATATAGCGCGTTTATAGAAGATTTCGCGTGGAAATAGTGAAGGAGAGTTTAGAGTCAACCGTTCACATCACGATGGTCGTTGCATATTCCAGTCTCGTGTGACGAGTATACATATAAAAATGGAATTCAACCCTTCATGATAAACCATGCACGTCAAAACCAAACATATTTTCTTTTCATATAAATTCATCCACACGCACATACAGATTTTCCTCTGCGTTTCTTACGCTTACTTATCATTCGCTCACAATAAAAAATGAACATTTGGTTGCAATCGCCACGTTCAGAAAACTGACAAATTCATTTAAAATTATACAACAAATTTTCTCTCATTCGTAAGGGAATGTTCATGATAGTTAGGTAAGTGATTTCGTAGAACTGTAAGGAATACTCATTCATAGGTAGTTCCCTTTGAATTTAAGGCGTCTTCTCACTTTGGAAATTTAAAAAAATCGATTTTTTTTTTTTTTTTAAATTTTGAAAGTACATATCTTCAAAAATGTCATCTCGAAATTTCATAAAGATCGGACGAGTCTAACTACATTTTTTGGCGACCGTTAGGTGACTACCTGAGAGTACCCGGCGATCCCTCCAAAACTTTAAACGCAGTTATCTCAAAACAAGGTTTTTCGGTGCTTTGTTGATGAAATTTCGGAAACTATCCGGCCGATTGTCATGAAATTTGAATGACATATGCTTCATAGTTATGGCTATAGCGCATATCATCAGATTTTTTAAATTTTGATTTTAAGAATTTTTTTTTTACAAAAAACTGCAAAAAAATCGTGGTTTTTTTTTACTTTTTCGAAAAACGTGCGCCATTTTGTTATTTTCGCGAATATCAAAAATCTGATGATATGCGCTATAGCCACTGACATACTGAATCTAAAACAGTTTTATTTTTTTGTTTCAGACGACCCGTCTCGGAGATACCATCAACAAGCCACGACCATAACATTTTTACACGGGTTTTTCAATGCTACTGATGTATTATAATAATTGTTTAAAAAAATAAAATAAAAATTTTTTCATGTACTTGAAAGATGTGTTTATTACATAGGATCCGTTTTATCCCATAATTTTAAGCAAAAATCCTCGAAAAAAAATCGCAAAAACAGCCTATTTTTGAGGCGCTTAAAGTGAGAAGATGCCTTAATTACTTTTATATTTTAATTGGACTTTCCTTGAAACAAATTAGCAGTTATTTTCAAGTGAATACTTACACGAAGTAATTGATTTTGTAGAATTGAGATGAATTTCTTTTCATTTATTGGCTGATTTCTCTCACGAGGTCCTTAAGTGTGTAAAAATTTTCTACTTAAAACATGCACAGAAATATTGTAGATGATGCTAATGACACATCCTAAAAGTTATAGCTCCGAAGTTGTCGTTTAAAAAAATGGCTGTACGACAGATTTGTTTTTTTATTTTTTATTAATTATTACAAAAAAAAATCCAATTTAGCTGTGAAATCTTATGCTTATCTGACTAAAAGAAAAATTCATTTATCACAAATTGTTTTGAAAAAATGACTTTATAAATAAAAATAGCCCTAAAAATTTGAAAATAAATATATGAAAAGCCAATACTATAGAAACTTTGTTATTAAAAAGAAAATTGAAGTCAGAGCCAAAAAATTTGAAAATTGTAAAAACTGAAACTTTAAACTACAAACGCTTATGTATATAAAATGCCGATTGAAGATAGGATTTCTGTTTAATTTGTTTGGCACCTACCGTAATTTTTTTTTATATATCCAAAAGGTTCCCTAGTATTTGCTTTTAAGGAGGTTGGATCACGAAATAAAAATAATCAGAATTTGATCAAATTTGGTGATAATATTCTTTGGCTCCAAGTATACAAACACAATTTTTTTCAAAATTTTTTACCACATGGTTATCGAATAATTGAGCGCTGAATCGCAGTTCTTATGCACGAGATGTATAACTGTATATATGTAAACCCTATGCTTATACACGTGAACTTTAGTGTTCAATTACTCGAGAACTATGTGGTAGAAAAATCTAAAAAAATTTGTATTGTCACATATATTTTTAAAGAATACGTTTACTAAATTTTATTAAAATCTTATCATTTTGAATTTTTTAATGTTTTTAACATGGTTTAGCATGGCAACATTGTATCATCGGGATCCAACCTCTTTAATATATTTATTTTTCACTTGCCAGAGATTTTTTAGTGAAAAAAAGTTTATCGTATTTTGATTTTCAGTTGTTTCCATTCAAGGAAAATCACATAATACTCTTCAAAATAATCATTTTAAAATACATAATGATTCGTTTAATAATATATTATTGTTCTGCAGTATTGAAAAAAAGAACAAAGTGTACTAACCAGGCATAAACCTTTTTTAAAATTAGTGAAGGAATCATCAGATTGCGACGAAATGAATATGGGACCACCACGAGAGTTACATTTTTCAAACAAACAAAAAGATTCATTCAAATTAGTGAACCTGGTAAAAATTATGCATGAACATACATAACAAAATAGAAAAATGTGGGTAAAATACATAGATTGTGAACCACCTGCTTTTTTAAGTTGGTTAATAAGCAAATCTACAGCAGTAATTAATAGCCATGTTATTGTTACTCTGCTGTATTCTTTATAATATGTAGTCAAACTGATCATATAGAATATAAAATTCTTGTTTAATTAAGAATTAACCATTTAGCAAGATTTACTGTGTTTAAAGATGAGCGGAATACATGGGAAAATTAACGAGGGTTGAGGGTATTTGAAAAATTTTAATTTTTATCTTGGTTAGTCAAATTAGATATGGGATGTGAGTTTTAATAATTAAATTTCACTTCTCGTTTATCAAAAATAAATTTTCATAGCTGAACTGGTTTTTTTGTGACTAATGGAGAAAAAAACTTATTATACAACGACTTTTTTGATCGAAGAGATTGGTGCTATAACTTTCAGGAAGTGTTATTAGCATCATCTACAACATTTCTGTCCAGATTTTGTATAGAAAGCGATGGCACGCCTCGGGACCTTCCCTTGTGATCGTATGCCCCTTTGGTTCAATGATACGCTCCCTAACGAGAATCGAGGTATAATATATCGCTGAATGAAGCTATGAACCGAATATTGAATTTCCTTAGCATGGAGAACAGCGGCAGTTGAGTAGACTATAACCTCGTGTATATGAATATATTGTAATATCGAGAAATCTTCGTCAGCTTTGCTTGGTAGTAATTCCAATGGGTGGAGCTCTGCATGTGAGAATAAAGTTGATTAAATATACCTTGTTGAAAATTAAACGAATAACAGGAGGAAGACAAGCAAGTGATCAATTAGGTCATTACTTTTTCCATTCTATTGACTTAATAACTTTTGAAAATCTAGAAATATAGTGAACTTATGTAGATCGTATTAACTAACAAAATACCAGCATAGCTGGTCGTTCACAAGGTCGCTCATATCTATAGCCCAAGCCTTAAGTTTGAGAGAATAAATTGTTTAGGTCGTTGGGAATATACCGATATGTGAGCGTATGGTCAACAATGGATATTTAGGCGATGCTCACTGGGCTCCATTTCACTATGGCAGTTTCAACAAGCATCGCGAGCGAAACACGGGTCCTTCGCTCTTCGTTGGATCCTGCAACGGTTAACTATGTCTCCAGAATCTAGAGGGTCGAAGCTTTCAAACGGTGCCGTAATCAAATTACCAGCAGGATTGGTTGGAACGTTGGCGCACGTGGTCTGTTGTCGAAATGGTAGAGGAATTGCCTCCCGGCATCTGTATATTCTGGAATATAGATATATTTGCATAGATATGGACATAAGTGTATGTTGGTATATTTACGTGTAAATACCAATAACAGTTTGAAGGCCCTAGGCCAAATACGTCAACATTTCCAGCGGTAAACTGCGGAGACTTTTGCCGAAGGTTGACAGTTGATGTAATTCGACTGGAAATTACAGAAGTTACATTTGCAAAGATTTCAATGTCTTCGTTTTCTCGATTTTTATCTCTCGTTTTGCTGATCTATTTACTACGGTGAATTTCCGATTTTTCCGTACCAGAAAAAATGTCGTTGCCAAGCATAAAACAGAGTGTCTAGATTAAAGGAGAAACAGGAAATGGGAAAGAGCTCTGTACACGGTAGAGAGTAAGAACGAACCTTGAGGACAGATTATTGATGTTCGACCACCCGCTTGTTGGAATATCATTTCCCTCGATTCATCCGGACAGGTAAATCTTTTTAGGAACATCCTGCCATTAACGTAGTGTGTAGTTATCCACATTAAGGTGAAACAAGGTCCCGGGCCAAGGACGTGGATTTAATGAGAAGAGAAACCCAATTTTTCCATATTCTAGAAAAATATAACACCGTATATAACACAGTATAACACGTAATATATTTCAAATGTAGGTTTGAAGTATACCACGAAGCCGAAACGTACAGATTATTTCGAAAAGATATAGAAATATGGCCACATTAGGGTGATTCAAATAAAATAGATATTTTTTTTCGTTTGTGTAGGAGTGCTGTTAATGCATGATAAAAAAGTAATTCTTCCAAAATTTGAGTACTCGAAAAAATATTTTAGTGGTGACGCAACCGACTTTTTAATTTTTTCTTTTTCGATTTTAGCTGAAAAACATAGTATAGGTATGTCGATTTTCTAGTGTTACAATAAAAGATGTTAGTACTGGATGAAAAAATAAATTGTACTAAAATTCGGGACATGGAAAAAAAAATTGGAGGTTGCCCGAGCAACTTTTTGAAATTTTTTCAATTGTCTGAGTAAAAACATGATATTAATTTTTTTTTTAATGGAACAACTAAACAAACAATGCCTTAAACAATATGTATGTGGTCTTTAAGAATAAGTTTTGAATGTGATGTAATGGAATAACTACCATATTTATTAACAGCGGGACGTTTTTTTATCTATTCATGATTTTCGTAGAACATTAATGATTTTCTTTGAAACTGACGGGCACTGACGAGTGCACCAAACTTAACGTTGATCGTCCACAAAACTAATTGTTCGCTATGAAAGACAATTTTTTTCAAAATCTTTTATCACCAATTGATCGTTACTGAAAAATATGAAAGTCGGTAGATCCGAATGATCGTTACCAATTCTCACATTTTTTGGTAACGATCAAGTTTTATTTTTTTTTCATTCCCTACATATTTCGTATATAATAATTCAACTTTGTTATAATTTTACTTTTTTAATTTTTGCATGCAAACAACTTATCCTACCATCAATTGACATTGACCAGAAAAACAGATTCTTGAGGGAGTTGCGCAGTGCTTATCACTTTCAATGAAAATCATTATCGTTCTACGAAAGTCACGAATAGATAAAAAAAAGTACACTATAATTTTCAGTCAAAATCGACAAAGAAAAAATTAAAAAGTTGGTTGCGCCACCACTAAAATATTTTTTCGAGTCCTCAAATTTTGATATAATTACTATTTCATTACGTACTAACATTTTTTTATGGAACACCGAAAAATCGCAATTTCTATTTTATGATTTTCAGTCAGAACTGGAAAAAAATATAAAAAGTCGTTTGAGCGACCTCTAAAAGATTTTTTTGAGAGCCTAAATTTTGGGAGAATTGCTTTTTTATTATGTATTAATAGCCTTCTTGCGCAAAGGAAAGAAAATCGATTTTATTTGAATTTTTCCATAGCTCCATTCCTGTTAGAAAGTAACTCGGAGAATATCAATGGATGGGTAGTCCCTTACAGAGCTAGGAAAAAGCAATTAGAAAAGATGTAGAATTCACCTATACATGCTATGGCAAAGAATATTTTCCCAAAAATAACCAGTTCACCAGTCCTGAAAGTTGGAAGCCCCAAACCATGAATAACAGTACATCGATAGTAATTGCATTCAACCTGTTAGATCACAATAGTTTGACCAGTGGTCATCTCATAGCCTCACTGAGTTTATGGAAATAAGCTCCCTACAGACCCAAGCACGAACAATGCTAGAAACAGGGACATGGCTAAACAAGGGACAGTGAGAAGATACAACGGGTACTGACCAACAATGGGCAAACTATTCACTCACGAAACGTACAAGACAGAATGAGATGCAAGTATGCTGATCACAGCATCTGGAGCATTCCTCAGCTATCCAAACGTTGGCATAGTTTGCACTGTAGAGCATGGGCTTTGTGATCACTTTGCCACCATTGGATATTCAAATAGCTAATTGAGGATGTAGGCCGTGTGAGAGGTACGTGTAATCAGGGCATAATCAGATTATTGATGCATTGAATGATAACCAAACCGTTCGATGGCCTACAGCAAAGTTCATAGTTATATGTACAATTTTAATACTTGAGGGCAATACTTCAACGCATCTCTAGATTATCAAACGAACAATCATAATCAAATCTTCATTGTTATCTCAATTTCTCTTGAAGGTAAAAAAAATTCCAATTTATGAATTGTGTTAACAACGTACGGGGTTTCCACTTTTTTCCTCCCTACTCTCCTGCAGTTTTTGAATATAGTTGATAGTAGTATAGATACAGGGTGAAATCTAAACTACCATGGTGCATTTCAACAGCAGGGGCAAGGCTTTGAATATTAACGAGTCGGAGGTCCATCAAGCCGCAGGCAAAGTCAGCGACAGTGGATGTCACTTTTTTATCATCTCGAAGGGGTGATTGTGGCGTGAACTATAAGCTCTTCCAGGACCTATCCTCGGGGCTTTCCCTTCAGCCATTGAAAACGCCTGACGTTAAAATTTTAGAAAATGGAGGAAAATGGTGGAACCTCCCTGGGCTTGAACTCGAGTTCGTGAATTGCTGTTACACCCTTTGAAACTACTACATGCATATACTCATTCTGAAAAAGCCAGAGGCTCCAAGTTTTTTTCTCCGTCGTCACCGACTATTGAAGCAAAATTCGAAAAATACTAAGCCGTGAATAACCAACGTTTTGCTTTTATCAATTAAACAAAATTATCATTGCTGAATTTGTTGTATTTATCAATGACTAGTAAAATGTTCAGTTGGTGCATTTTAGGGTTTATGTGATTGACTCAACGTGCAGTTGAATTTTTTAATTCAATCGATGACTGTAGAAAATTTGCGTAAAATACTGTTTTGTTGACAACTGTTTCCATTCTTTAGCTAGTTAAACGAATCATAATGTTACAAGACGTGGATGTGACCCATATATTGTTAAGTGGGAATACCTTCCCCATGGAGTCAACCATCCCATTTGGAACATTCCATATATACAGGCTTACTAGTCAAATTTCTGCAATAATTAATCTCAAATGTTTGAAAGCCGGCATTGTTCATATTCCCGAAGGAACGATAATATGCCATTGTTATTATGCCCCGGTGCTGCAAGATAATAGTGACACCCAATTTGCGACATGTATAAAAACTAAGTATCACTCTTTACTTTCGTTTTTTTTTTTATACATCTTGGTTAGATATTTAAACTTCAGTATATTCTGGCATTGATGGAGTAAGACCGTGAATAGAATAAAATATTTCAGCCAACGAATAAATTATGTTCATTGTTTTGCCTCGAAATATCCTGGAGAAAAGCAGAATAGATCATTTCAATTTATCTTATTTAATGTTCCTGAAAAAAATCACGGTCAGGGTTGAGCCGTATTGTTTCAACGAGAAACCATGAGAGTTTCCTTCAGGTATAAAAAATAGAATGGCGAGGATTCATATGGAGCGTGCTCCAGAGCTGTTTTATGAGCCCTGAGTAAACCAAACATCAAGCACCGAAACCTTATCGTTACGTATTTCAGGATTACATGAGGACCCCATTCAATTACATGCAAATCTTGTCGGATCCGTACCCAATAAACCTCAACATAGAGAAATCGAACGAAACCTAAAGCAAAAGTATATACGAGATCTTAACTTTGCAAGGGCGACAGGTTGGGTCTTTGGTTAAAGTAATTAAAGAAATAAGGCCAATATATCGAAATAGCAATTTAAGTTCTGTTTTAGTAAATAATACATCAATCAAGTAAAATGTTTTTGATCGTTTGATTGTGCAAATCTTTCACCGTTCAGCGATATCGAAAGACTAATGGAATTCTTTCAACCTTGGCAATTAGCTCCCTGCCATTTATTAACTGTCACAAAATTAAAAAAAAAATGATTCGCTTTTGTAAACAGATCGAATTATTATTTTTACACAAGTTTAAATTTACCGCCATTTCATTTTGTTTTACAGCGCTCTTCGCGCCCTCCATGAATGGAAAGAGGATTCACAATATATCGAGCTATTTATAGGATGCGCGGGTCAGTGAACGAAGAAGTTGAAACTAGAGTTGATCGGTAATGTGGCTCGGGATATCTGCGAAGTATATGGAAATAAGGCTCATAGTGTGTAATTGAATTTAAGTTTTCGTTACATTGGCGAAGAATATTTCATTTAAAAACATCACGTATATTCCAGTGAGTACTATACTAGAAGTATATATATAATAATTATTTATGATCAGCAAAGTATCTGCATTGGGAAGTAATAATTATCAGTAGCTCTTTATCAGTATTTCGTTCGCGCTTCGACAAATCTCTTTTTCATCGATATGATCGTTGAGATACCGATTGTCTTATTTCACAAATTCTGAACTGAAGATTGTCTAATGACAGATTAGATTGTTCGTTTAACAAAAATCGGTGCATGGAACTCCGTTGTTCTCATTGACAAAGATGATCAGGTTGAATCTAGTAGTTTCGCTCATTTTGATATTTATTATATCGCTTGGTCGTAACTCTTCGGTATTCGGTGAGTCAGAAATAAAGGATCAACAAGAAGTTTCTACAAATGAAAATGATCCATCCTGGTATAGACTTCCGGAATACGTGTTACCGGAAAAATACGAATTGTGGATATTTCCACAGCTCGCTGTGAACAATTTTACGTATGAGGGACGTGTAAAAATAGATCTACGGGTTCTTGAAAAAACAAATTTTTTGATGGTTAACGTTGTTGGGCTGGAAATTAATCGTGAAAAGTCTGAAGTTCGTACAATCGTCAATGGTACCAGTATGAACGTACCAATTATAAAACAAGAACTCAATATTAAAAGACAAGTGTACATGCTTTCATTCGTGAATGACATCCTTCCCGGTCACTACGTACTGTGGCTATCTTTTATTGGCGAAGTCCTCGATGATTTGAATGGTTTCTACAGGAGTTTGTACGAATCAGCAGGAAAAATACGGTAATTTATTACTAATCCTTTAAATCATACGCTGGGATTAGTGTTGACTCAGTGGGGGCGGGTTGAAATTCCGAAATTTAAAAATCAAAACGCTCAAAATTCCGAATTTATTTATCTAAAACACAATACTCCTGGAAATTTACAATTCCAAAATTTTGTAAACAGAATTATTGTATAACCGAAAATAAAAGTCCACTACGAAATTAAATGAGAGTAATCATGGATCCGACCGATAAAGCGTCAACATGAAAACATAGCACGTAAAACATATATCAACTTCTCATAATCGGAGAGTCCATAGTTCTGAAAAAATGTAGAGTTATATATTCAAGATCCTGAATGGCGAAAGTTTCTACAGAGAAAAGTTCCGAAAATAGAAATATCCGATAGGTGTAAACATCCTGATATTATATGTTTACAATAGAACATGAAAGATGATCAATACTCAGAAAAAATTCTACAGAGAAAGATCAAAATTCTGAAAGAATAGTACTCTGAAAGATCAAAACTCTGAAAAAATTTTCCCCGAAGACCAAAACTCCGAAAATCCATGCGATACAGCAGTGGTGCTGCCATCTAAACGCGTCAGGCTTACATGCTATCTGCTTTATGTGTGAGTTTTCGGAATTTTGATCGTTCTGAACGTTCTATATCGGAATCTTACACGATCTAAACTTGAGTTTTCGCAAACTGGATGATCGAAAATATGATTTTTGGATTCCAAAACTTTCGGGAACCTGACGAATCTCTTATTAGCTTTTATTATATTTAAACTTTCTGATATAGTTCGTTTTCTAGAATAACAATTTCGGTAATTTGTGGCATATTTAATATTACATATTCGGAGTTTTGTGAGTCGAATTACTGGTCATTCAAAAAAAGCGTTGATCTGATTCATACGATTTCTGAAAATTATCTCGTATAAGAAATTACATTTGTATCCTTTTCCTATCGCTACTCGTACCGTTCTGCATCATTTACAGTCAACTGTGTAGACTTTCGATGGCATGATCCTTACAAAGCTTTCAGTTTCGGAACATTAAAATTAGGAATTTTAAACCGTCGGAGTATTTAAAGTTCGGATTTTCAAACCGGCCCCGACTCAGTGTCTTTCAATGCCAACTTGGAAAAGCCTTATATCTAGCATTGGAATATTTCCATTTTTTTTAATCTTCAGATGGCTCGGAGTCACGCAATTCTCCTCGATTTTTGCACGTAAAGCTTTTCCATGTTTCGACGAGCCTTACATGAAAGCCACATATCGACTGCACATAGGACATTATACGAATGAAACAGTTACCGCAAATACTGCTCCGGAAATGATTCAAGAAATGTATATTTATATTTATTTAACTATCTCTCATTGCCCTAGAATTGTAAAGAAATAAACTATAAACTAAAAAAAAATTCTCCTTTGTTAGAAAACCAGGATACTTGCTAACGACCCTGGCAGAAACTCCGCCAATGCCAACGTATCTCGTAGGTTGGGCAATTCATGACTTTATGTATACCAAAGCAGAGAATTCAACCTCATTCGGACTCTGGACCCGGGAAAACATGAAAGATCATGGCTTTGCATTTCTTAGTGCATGCACTAAAATTTACGATGCACTCGACAACTGGATACAAGTAAAAAATCCAATCATGAAGATAGATCAGATTGCAGTCCCAGATTTTTACTGGTCCGCTATGGAGAATTGGGGAATGGTGACATTCCGCGAGTCCGTAATACTTTGGGAAAGTAGTGTCACATCCACTGTTAAAGTTCGCAATGGACTCGGCACCGTTGCCCACGAATACGCTCATACCTGGTTTGGCAATTTGGTCACTCCAAAATTTTGGAATGTAGCGTGGTTAAAGGAAGGCTTTGCTACCTTTTTTGGACATTATGCACTTGATATTGTTAACGAAGATTGGAAAATGATGGATTTGTTCGTTGTTGAAGTCCTCCAACAGGCGTTGTTGCAAGATGCCATCCGGCACAATAGGACCATGAACGGCAAAGCGGTTGGTAGCCCAGAAAGTATCCCCGCCTGTATGGATTTTGTGACTTATAAAAAAGGTTGGTGCAAAAAAAGCATTCTTTATTTTGGCACCGTAATGACGATATTTCAATAATTATTTTTTTTTTTTCAAAAGGGGCTTCAATAATTCGAATGGTGTACTATCTTGTTGGAGATTCCACATTTCAGCGTGGGTTACAATCCTATGTGGCAGCATTGTATGTTAAAATTTAAAAGAAGTACGTGTTAAGAGGACCATTTCTCTTTTATTCTTCGTTAATTTCGTCAACTGTTCCAGGGCCAATAAGTTCGCAATCCCACGTGATCTCTACCAGCATCTACAGCGTTTTGCCGATCAAGAAGACCTGTTGGAAAGACCGATCCAGCTGAGTGACGTCGTCGAATCTTGGGCAAATCAACCTGGTTATCCTGTCATCACTGTAGCACGAAATTATTCCACCAATATTACAGAAATTACACAAGAGAAATTTTATTTGAACAAAAGTAGACAAAACGATGGGTCCGAAAATTCGCGTTGGTGGGTACCGATTAATTTCGCCACAGTAGAATCCCGTCCTCTTTCAAAAAAAGCAACGATCTGGATCAGACCACAGAACAAAAGTATTCTCGTACCAACGGTTCAACCTATCGAAACAATAATCTGCAACATCGATCAAGCTTACTACTATCGAGTCAATTACGATCAAGTAAACTGGCAGAGACTGATAAATCATTTGAAGTCTGTCAATTTCAAGACTATCGGTTTGACAAATAGGGCATCCTTGCTTGACGATTCTTATAATCTTGCAAAAGCCGGTTATATTGACTATTCTATACCCTTGGACCTCTCGAGATATTTAATCCAAGAAATAGATTACGAGCCTTGGGTTGCAGCTGTCACGGCTTTTGATTTCCTGAACATCATGCTTAGCGGTCTACCGGATCTTAAAACAGCTTTCCAAGTACGATTTCTGATGACTTCAACCTTTAAATTAACTTTCCTCATTCAGGATTTAAGCATTCTATTTGAATTTCAGGTCTATGTTAATCGTATCATTCAACCTATCTACGAGAATTTAACCTTCCATCAAAATCCATCTGATCAAATGCGTAGGGGACTTTTGCGAAACATTATATTATCAACAACATGTTCCATGAACAATGCACATTGTTTAAACGTTGCGAATTCTTTGTTCAAAGAATGGCTGGTGGATAATAACAAAAGGTGAGTGTTGAAATGGAACGAGATTTTCTCAATATGCTTGAAAATTTGGAAGTACAACTTTTCCATGAATCAATCGAATTTTTTTTTTCGTTTTAATTAAATGATGAATAATTTGAAGATTGAATGGACTTTATTCCAATTTCAATTTTATAACTATAAATTCAATGGCTTAAACAGATCGATATCATAGGAAAAACATACGTATAATTATTATTCACATATCCAAGGAATAAATAGGAATGAGGTTTTCGCCAAAACTTTATGAAATCGAAGTAATTTTTTTTAGGATAAATCCAGACTCAAAAAGCGCCGTTTATTGTGCTGGCATACGTTCGGCTAGCTCGAAAGATTGGCATGAGGTTTTACGAATATTCCTCGACACCGAATTGCATACGGAACAAGAATTGTTGATTGCTGGCCTCGGTTGTACGAATAATTCTACGCTGATAAGAGAATTTCTAAATTATTCTCTCTACGATGGTCCCGAAATACGCAAGCAATACAGGCTCACTATATTTGACGCTATTCTCAATGGAAATCCGGCAAATCTGGGACATGTTTTAACCTTCGTCGACGAAAATTTGCAAAAGATCGTCGCCATGTAAGAATCTTTTTAATACGATATAATAAATACGTCGCACAATGAAAAGATGATTTCCATGAGCTATTATTGGAAAAAATATTCTATAAGCAGTTGATATAGATGGTTTTTTCTTTTATTTTCTAATTGCAGAAGAGATGCTTCATTCCTGAGGAATATTTTCAAAGCCGTTAAAAAACGAATCGTTCTCGAAGGCCAATTGCAAGAAGTACGAATAGATACATTTTTAGAATGAACAAAGTTCTAGAATCTCTATAAATGCTGTGATTATTTTCTAATCCAACTTGCAAATTTATGGTTCCTTTTGAGAATGGTATGAAAATGGAGTTGAATATCATATACGGTGCTTTTTTTATTCCTTAACAGCTAAAACTTCTTGTGGAACGGAGTACCGAATTAATTGGCTCAAGTATCGACGATGCTCGAAAAGCTATCGAATTTGCGGAGGATAATATGTCATGGATCCGTGGTTACACTTCACAAATCGAAAACTGGTTAAATTTAAATAAGTGAGATGATTCAGTATCATATTCAATAAAAATAATACCAACTACAAATTATTATTTATATTATTCAGAGGGAAAGTGTAACGATTTCGTTATGGAGGAAAGAAACATTATGAATTAGAATAAAAATTCTCGCTAGCCAAGGGCCGCCCGAATCACGAAATATTCAATTTTATCGGTCGAGCTCAACGAAAATGAATCAATGCTCCTTCAGATAAGAGAGTGCATTGGGATGCCATGAGATCGCAGCACAGGATGGTAATTGAAATCTTGTGATCGACTGGATATCTAGATTCATTTAATTTCATCAATTAATTAAATCATAAGAAGAACTGAAAATCTAGATCTTTTTAATTAATTAATTAAATTAAATGGATTTAGATATCCAATTAATCACGAGAGTCGAACTAGGAGGTTCACGCAAATGATTAGGAAACTCCAATTTTCAAAACTCTTTCTTACCGATGGTCTGGTAGGCGGTCGGTAATAAAATAGTTTTAATAATCTCCATAATTATGATTTATTTCTGCAAATATTTCGAGTCGGATCAATGACTTTTTCCATTTTATGATTGATTACACTAGCCCTAAAAATTATACTTATTGTCTAGAATTCGAATTATATCGTGTATTATATTCAGTATATGTATTCACACATCCTTAGGTTACTATCAAAAATATTCTTTTCCAAAATAATTTCTTATGAAGTCCGTTATCATCGATGGTTTTAATCATTTGTGTTTATTATCTGTATGGGAGTGAATTTATAATATTTTTATAATGCTGACTATAGACATTATTATAGACACTCATCGACTAGATTGTACCACTAGAACATCGGTAAAGGGTTGAACCCACAGGGTAAAATCAAAAAGTACGTGTGTCAGCGGTGTTTTAATGATTTAATAGTAATTTCACAAATTTATAATGGGGAACCCAACATTTTTCTTAATCTTTGTTTTTTATTAGCACAAGTACCGCAGATGAATTGAAAACTATGAGGATCATTAACATAGTGTGTGTGGGATTAAGTCAATGACATTTTATTCATTTTGAACATTGTGAGAGATTATAACATAAAGAACAATAAAAACCATGGTCATCCGACTCATGCAATTTGAATACTTAAAATGTCGGTAAAACAGAGACCATTTCTAGCACTATCGATAATTTAATCTCCTTGCTAATATTATATAACCAAAACATCGTGAATATGAATGATTCATGAAATAAAACGTAAGTGGTAAAAATAGTTATGAAAACTTCGTCACTTTCATTAGATTTCTGCAAAATATACTAAGTAATCGATTTTTTTTCAACTCTATATATGAAAAAATAAAATAACTACAGATTCATTAATGTTACGTAAGTTTCTTTTCAAAACAGCACCAAAAAGGAAACCCATATTCATGCCAGCCGGTGTTCTGGTTTCGATGTTTCAGCCCACAACAATTTTTATGTCAGAATATTTGTTTCAAAATAAACTGTTTAGTTGGTCCAGTGTATAAACGCTTCAACTCGCACGCCCCGGGTCCTGGGTACGATTCCTAGCCAGGTACCAATGAAAAAATTGAAATTTCTTTCAATGTAAGATCATTTATAAATGATCTTACATTAAAAAGGTAGGGGTATCATAAGTAAAATGTATTTCGTCCTCAATTTTATTTATTACAATAATTATGTTATATACATTTTTACAAACTAAAAACTATTAACTTCGTAGTTATAATTACATTTTTTTTGTTTTGTTTTTTTTTCGTCAGGCCTTCATCGCTAGCTGAATCATTCGGGTCTTCGGTTATCGAAAACATTATATCAATCGTTGTTGACTTTGTCGAAAAATCGGACGGTTTCAATATATAACCGAAGAAGACACGAGTGATTCTGCTAGCAATGATGACTATGAATCTTGCCAAAAAAAAAATGTAATTATTACTACGAAGCTAATCGTTTTTTAGTTTATAAAAGTATATATAACAATATTATTGTAATAGCTAAAATTGCGGACGAAATACATTTTACTTATGATATCCTCACCTTTTTAATGTGAGATCATTTATAGGCACTCCTGCCTTTAAATTCAAATAAAACAATAGTTATTAGGGTAACTATCTAAAAATATTGATCTTCATGGGCATATTCGAAATCGTGAGAAAAAAATACGAGAAATTAAAAAAAACACCTTTCTTCGACAATTTATGTTATGGAAATTTATGTTATGTTATGGAGTTATGGAAATTGTTAACTAAGCCGCGCGAGGGTAGCCGCGGGGTGAGACGCAGTGCCCCCACCACGTCGCTCGGCCGCACCGATGACGCCATTCGCTATTCCGTGCGCGGGTGGTCGAATTCAATCCTAACCTGCAATGAGATGAACGCTCCAAGGGGTTCGTATCATATTAAATTTCATGCCTAAGAGTGATAAGAATGCTTACGGACTTGAATTACGCGAAATGTTGATTCAATAATACATCAAAGAACTGTAGAACGGCTTGTATCTCGGCTTGTAATGAAGACATTGAGACCTTTTTTTTTAAATTACGCCCCTTGCATACATGCATAAGAAACTCGAAGAATATTTCAAGTAGCGCCACAATTTAAGGGATTATTCCTATTTGTTTATAAGCTCAAATTGTATATTCCCGAAAAATGGGTTTTTTTCCGAAATCATTTTTTTTGATTGAATCCTGAATCCGCATACTGAAAAGAACCACCCTAATTTTTTTCTACTCTGTGAGCCGATTCATCAGGGGATAATATAAGGAAACGCCGAATTTACCCAAATCGGTTATTATTGCTAAACTATTTAACATAGATGAATAAAATTTACATATATCTCTTGGGGATAGATTCTTCTAAGTGATGTACGAATTTTAGAACAGTACGTTTACATATAACCGATAGTACGTACAACGAACAAAAAAAAGAAATTATTGTTCAATTGTGCAATTAACACCTAAACTAACAATGTTACGTGATTTTTGTATAGAGCTTATTTTGTAGATGACATTATGGCGCACAATTTTTGTAGGAAGCATTTTTGATAAATCCCATTCCAAAATAAATAACGTCAAAATACTGTTTTTTTTTTCAATAATTTTTGGTGGCCAAAAAACAACTAATATTTTGTAGACATTTTGAGGAGGTCCAATTATTTCTGGAGGTTCAAATTACCTACAAAAAAATTGGCACTATGCTGACATCTTTGAATGAAAGTCATGTTTATTCCGACTGGACTAATAGCCGTACACTGACTGGCACAATTGCATCACAGCTGTAGAGGTGCCTGTGCCAACGTCTAGTGGCCGTGTTTGAGCGTGCTCGCATTGTGACCCGAGGAGATTAGTTAGGTATCAGCTGTGTCAGCAAGGTTTTTGTAGTTTCCCTTCGCCCTGATAAAT
The DNA here is from genome assembly GCA_963989365.1 of Rhimphoctona megacephalus. Taxonomy (NCBI): domain Eukaryota; kingdom Metazoa; phylum Arthropoda; class Insecta; order Hymenoptera; family Ichneumonidae; genus Rhimphoctona; species Rhimphoctona megacephalus. Next base: position 32,971,716 of record OZ022414.1, on the reverse strand, counting down.
GCGATACAGGTGGGAATAAGGCGGTTACAGTCGCACAGCGGGGAAATAGTTGGATGGAATGGGGATGCTAAGAAGGAAAGACCCCTGGGCATTGGCAATAATGATTTAAAAAAACATAAAATCGCAAAAAACTTTAAAAAAGTAAAAAAAGAACGCCAAGTATTAAAAGACGCGACCTTAGTTATAAAATAACCATTCAATATTTTTTCTGTTATTATATTATAATTTTTACACCTTGAAAAAACCAAACAAAAAATGTTTATACTTAATTTCCAAAAAAAAAATAAGTAAATATCAACATCCGTTTCTCTTCCGTAATACTGAAAATGGTACTTCACCCCAAAAACAATGAACAAACATACTAGAAAAATTTTGGCATTCATTATCGAATAAAAACCTATTTACATGTTTTATTTTGTTTTTGTCTTGATATGTGATGAGTACATAGAAAAAAGATCTAGTTGTAAATTGTTGCCGATGATTGAAAAAAAAATGAAATCATTTCAACGTAGCCAAGAATGGTGAATGAATTACGAGTTTCGGAATGGAATCATGTACATCTTGAAGATTGACCTGCTAGAGGTTTTTGTCACCTCAAGGGCTTCAAAAAAAATTCTGCGGATATAAAGAAAATGTTATTCTGCTTTTAAGCTCGCTAAGCACTAAGAATGTACAACACAATTCCACAGAGAATAATACAAAAAACCATTACATATAAATGCGCAAATACGTGTACAAATGCACGTGTTGTATTTACACGTATGTACCGCACTAATTCACTGCAAATACTACACACAAACTTGGCGTGCATGGTTTTCAAATTACAGCTCGGCGAAGGAACGCTCCATCCATCTGTGTATTGAGCGAATTCAAATCACTGTAAAAACCAAGTGTGTTATTCAAACACACATTGAGTGTGTTCTGTGCTTAACGCCATAAGCAAACTATAGATTCGTTGTAGCCGATTTCTACATGTTTTAAAGTGTGTTGAAAATTCTACAGTTTGCTTATGGCATAAAGTCCACCCATGAATTCATTTACTCGCCTATTTATTTCTTCGTTCATCCTAACCATCTATTCATGTAGCCTATCTAATCGTCTGTCCGTACGTTCAAAAAATGAGTATACGGTAGAACGGATAGATGGGTTCAGAATTAAGACGTATAAGCGGTTCAAGTTCCGTGCGTACATCTTATTCCGTCATCCCATCCATTCATTTTTTTCTATCCGTCTGACGATTCGATCCATTATTTTATTCACTGAACTCAATCAATCATCGATCAATGAATCGATTCTATTTAGCCGGTGGGCCAGTCCATTCATAAATGCATCCCGTTCATCGATCCATTTATCTTATTTTGCCATTCCTTTTATTTGTACAATCCAACTCTCCATTCATCACATCCATTCATCATTTCATCGATTCAATTATTCGATTCGTTCATCGATATATACTGTTCAACTATCTACTGTTCACCCATTTCATTCATCCATCTTTACAGTTCATCTCATTTTATTATCCATTCGTCCTTTTCATCCATTTTCATCCCTAATCTGTACAACCTAGTCATGTATTTCGTTGATCAAATCATTAATCGGTACTCTCCCGTTCTATCCACGGATCGGACTTCTTTCACTATTGATAGAAGAACTGGTTGAATATTGATTTGGATAGCATATTTAATCAACTGTGGTGTCTTCTCGAGCTGTAATTTGAAAACCATGCACGCCAAGTTTGTGTGTAGTATTTGCAGTGAATTAGTGCGGTACATACGTGTAAATACAACACGTGCATTTGTACACGTATTTGCGCATTTATATGTAATGGTTTTTTGTATTATTCTCTGTGGAATTGTGTTGTACATTCTTAGTGCTTAGCGAGCTTAAAAGCAGAATAACATTTTCTTTATATCCGCAGAATTTTTTTTGAAGCCCTTGAGGTGACAAAAACCTCTAGCAGGTCAATCTTCAAGATGTACATGATTCCATTCCGAAACTCGTAATTCATTCACCATTCTTGGCTACGTTGAAATGATTTCATTTTTTTTTCAATCATCGGCAACAATTTACAACTAGATCTTTTTTCTATGTACTCATCACATATCAAGACAAAAACAAAATAAAACATGTAAATAGGTTTTTATTCGATAATGAATGCCAAAATTTTTCTAGTATGTTTGTTCATTGTTTTTGGGGTGAAGTACCATTTTCAGTATTACGGAAGAGAAACGGATGTTGATATTTACTTATTTTTTTTTGGAAATTAAGTATAATCATTTTTTGTTTGGTTTTTTCAAGGTGTAAAAATTATAATATAATAACAGAAAAAATATTGAATGGTTATTTTATAACTAAGGTCGCGTCTTTTAATACTTGGCGTTCTTTTTTTACTTTTTTAAAGTTTTTTGCGATTGATTTCACTTCTTTTTGAAAAACGGCCATATTCACCAACTGTCCTATAGAGGTAAAAAAAATTCTCATTCGGGAACAATGATTAATCAGATTTTTTTTGACATAAGTTGAGTAACTTCCTTCATATGACAAAAACCAATCGCAGAGCTAAACAGTAATTTCTTCAATCACTGACGCACAAACACTGCTAAATGAGTATTATACGAGGAAAACAAGTTTTAACAATGAAATGGAAAGAAAATGATAGTTATAAAGAAAATCAATTTTTTTGCAATGTAATATTCGGATGTAAGGTGGTCATTTGACAACTAAGGTTACAATTTTTTAATATTTTGCGTACATTTTTAATACCTTTCTAAAGTATTACATACAACAATTTTTCAAATTCTAAGCGTAAAATGTTTTTCTCCACAGTGTCAACCCCCTTCGATATTACTCTTGAATTTTTATCAAAAACTACTTCCATTTTCATCAAAAACTTTGATGATGGGGAAATCGTTCGTTGTATTTTTTATAATTGAACTGTGGTTTTTTTTACTATTAATCATGCACTAATCTCTGAAAAATCATACAAACCGAATGGATAAGTGGATCAAATTTTTCGTTTTGACAGATGCTTTCATTGAAAAATATGTCAACAATTGTTTAAAGATTACGTAAATCAATTTTTAAATTACAAGCAAAAAATGTTTTTTCCCGCAGCGATAGTCCCTTTTAATTTTGCTGTTAAATTTTCATAGGAAACTATTATTCATTCGATGCATTTCAAGACTAGTATAATCGTGGGGAAATATTAGTCTAATCAACAACAAAAATGTCTATTAAAATTAACAATTCGAAAAATAGAACTAGCTATTTTCTCATATTTGTACTTCGCTTAAAATTTATTAATTGAATTATGCTTCCGTACAAACATTGAAGAAACAAATTAATTAGTACAAGCGCTATGAAAAAAGGTTATTTTATCTTAGGATAAAAAAAGGTAGGTGATGTAAACTTCGAATAATTTTTCACATAGTTTTAAACAAAGTACATTTCAGAACAAAAATGTTAACCTCCTAGACGATTCGCTTTGTTCGAGTTTTCAAGGAGCTATAGATAATAGATTGTAAAAAAAATCGATATTTTAATTATAATAATAATATACAATGAATGATTTCCCTACGATCACACTTAAAATATGCTTAAAATTTCTCAAAAAAATAATAGTTTTTTTTATAAAAAAAATAACAGAAACCAAAATACTAAACTAACTAAAATAACAGAAATAACAATAATGAGAAAGAGAGCGAGCGCGCTACGAGCGAGAGAGAGGGGACGAAGATTCGCGCGCTGTCTCTCTCTCTCAGCGGCGCGCGATAAAAGGGGGTATAAGCCTCGTTCAGCGGGACTGGGTGACGGAAAGCAGAGAAATGTAGATTCTTATCAAAAGGACATGTGTCTCACCTATTCAAGCGTGACTTACGCCCGTTTGTCTCCAGGAAGACAGATTATCCCCAAACATTCGATTTTAATTCATTAAATTATCATATCTCAAGATTGGCCAAACGGATCTACTTACAACAAAGAGCAATAGAAAGAGAAAAATCGAAAAAAATTCGTCACAAATATTCAGATTTTTTACTCAAACGGTTCGTTCGTGAGAGCGATTTAAAAACGCTATGACGTCATAAAACCGGCATATTCGTGTATATAAAAGTGCGGCAGGGCTCGCGCTGACTTTTTCTTTTAATAATTGGCGTTGAGCCGCTACCGCGTCTCTTGATTTGAATAAAAAAATGATAATTCAGGGTACAGAAAGGGAGGACAAAACAATAAGGATATGTCAAAAACTAAAAGCGAGAGCTGATGGAAAATCTGAAGACAGGACACAATTTTTTCGGAATCACTATACTTGCACTGAAACTTCACTCATATTCAAATTAATATAACTTAAATAGAGTTAATAATAAAATTTCAATTCAAGACGAAAATTTAAAAAATTATGTTTCCCTCACATTTTATCGCATATTACTACAAAATACGCGCGCTGACGGTCTCGCAGGGGAGCAGCCATCTCAAGTATCTACGAAGATGATTGACTGGCATTCAGCGAGATTACACAGCGGTGACAAAACGTGTCGAAAATTATACTGATCGACATATAAATGGCATCCTTATATTTGTAGAAAAATTTATACAAAAACTTCATTTTTTTTTTTTAGTAAAAAATAAAGAATAATACAGTGTTAGAGCGTATACAGAAAACATACGATATTTTCATTCATTATTTATTGAAAACAAATGAGAAAGAGATAAAACGCGCGCGGCTCTGCGCTCTATTTTTTTTTTTTTTACTCTTACTCATTGTCAATGACACGCGATATCATATATTATATATTAATATTTTAATTATTACATGTGGTTATATTATTACATGTGGTTTATTTCTCATGTGTATACATATCAAGAGACGCGGTAGCGACTCGGTAGTTAGTGCATACAGGAAGTACAGGAAGAAATGCTACGCGTATTATTTAATTCATGTAATTTAAACCAATTTTAAACAACTGAAAAAAAAGTGAAAAACGACCATGTTCAAAAATGTATACAAGGTCCGAAAAAAATCGTAAAAGTATTTAAATAACCCAGAATGAAGCTGTATATGCCCTCTTCAAAACCTTGTTTGCAAAATTGGAATATCTACTTTTTTGGCAGAGCAATCGAATTTTTAGTGCGGCTCCAAATTTTACGATTTCGGCCGGCATATATATATATATAGAGCGCGCGAAACAGCGGGAAAGAGAAAGCACGCTATACAAGCGAGAGAGAGGGGACGAGGTTTATCGCGCTGTCTCTCTCACTCAGCGGCGCGCAAGGAGAGAGGGTAGCCTCGTTCAGTGGGCAGCGTGACGGACAGTAGAGAAATGTAGATTATCGTTAAAAGGGCGTATGTCCCGCCCATTCGAGCGCGACTTATACCTGTCTGATCCTAACAATCCTAAGAAAAGCACAGTATCCCGGAATGTTCGATTTTATGTCGCTAAATCATCATATCCCAAGATTGGCTGGACGGATTTACTTGCAACAAAGAGCAATAGAAAGAGAAAAATCGAAAAAAAATCGTCACCAATATTCAGATTTTTTGATCAAACGGTTCATACGTCAGAACGGTTTGAAAACGCCGTGACGTCATAAAACCGGCATATTCGCGTATATAAGAGTGCGGTAGGCCTCGCGCTGGCTTTTTCTTTTAATACTTGGCGTCGAGCCGCTACCGCGTCTCTTGATTCGCGTATATAAGAGTGCGGTAGGCCTCGCGCTGGCTTTTTCTTTTAATACTTGGCGTCGAGCCGCTACCGCGTCTCTTGATAAGAGTGCGGTAGGCCTCGCGCTGGCTTTTTCTTTTAATACTTGGCGTCGAGCCGCTACCGCGTCTCTTGATAAAACCGGCATATTCGCGTATATAAGAGTGCGGTAGGCCTCGCGCTGGCTTTTTCTTTTAATACTTGGCGTCGAGCCGCTACCGCGTCTCTTGATAAGAGTGCGGTAGGCCTCGCGCTGGCTTTTTCTTTTAATACTTGGCGTCGAGCCGCTACCGCGTCTCTTGATAAAACCGGCATATTCGCGTATATAAGAGTGCGGTAGGCCTCGCGCTGGCTTTTTCTTTTAATACTTGGCGTCGAGCCGCTACCGCGTCTCTTGATATAATAAGTAAGAGTAATATGAGTAAATTCATTGTTGTTTCGATGGAGTGCTTATTTGAAATCAACTAGACTATTTCAAGCGGATTAACTTAGAGTTCGATGAGCCATCAAAAACCATATCTTTCAACAATGTACTCGAGTTATTTCAATTTTTTTGCGTCCCTATGAGTGAAGTGATATCGCAAACTACACGACGTGCAGTACATGTTCATGTATATGCACTCCTCACCAAAAGTATGAATACACCAGTTGAAATTTGGAGCCGCACTAAAAATTAGATAGCGCTATTAAAAAATATATATATTCAAGTTTCGCGAACTGTGATTTGAAGGAGAATAATTCAGCTCTATTTTGCTTTTTTTAATTATTTTCTACGATTTTTTTTGGATCTAGTACGCACTTTTGATCATGGTGGTTTCCCGGCTTTTTTCGGCTGTTGAAAACTGGGCGATAACCGTGTGTAAAATATTATCTCTAGTTTTTTCCACGGAAAACTTAAAAGAGGGAGCAAAAGCTTTAATTTCGTTTTTTGAAAAGTTGCGTGCAGTTCAAACAGTCTAAAGTTTTGCTCTGCTAGTGCGGGGTTTACGATGAAATGGCAAGCAACAAATACCTCGTCGATTTGGAAAAAAAATCATGGTGAAAATATATTGGATAAAAAATTGGGAAAAATTTCAGTGTATTCAAATTCACAATTACAACTTTTCTCCCTCTTGCTACTTTGTCTAAAACCTGATAATTCTCGAGATATACCAATCGATTGTTTCGACGATTCTCCGAGTCCCGACCAGACAAGGTTGAAAAAAATTTCGAAAGAAAATTCTAAAAAAATGTTAATGACTTAAAAATGAAAAAGAATGAAAGTTTCCTCTCTTGATATCTTGTCCCAAACTCCATGATTTTCGAATTAAGCCACTTAACAGAGTGTCGACTAGAAATAATTATAAAAAATCTCGAATGGAAATTGAAAAAAAAATCTAGTCAATTTGATATGATCGCATGCAACTTTTTGCCATCTTGACAATCCCAATGAAATCTTATAATTTTTTAGTAACGCCGCATTTTCTTAAAATAGACTCTTTTAGACAAAAGTGAAATAATTATGAGAAAAATAATTGCACGAAACTTTTCAAAAAACGAAATTAAAGCTTTCGCTCCCCCTTTTAAGTTTTTTCATGGAAAAGACTAGCGAAAAAAATTTCCACAAGCTATGCGCCCAATTTTCCACAGCCAAAAAAAAAGCCGAAAAATATGAATGAACTTAAAAAAGTGAAATAAAGCTGAATCTGCCCCCTTCATAGCGTAGTTCGCAAAACCTGAATATCTATTGTTTGAACAGAGTTATCAAACTTTTAGTGCGTCTACAAATTGCGACTGGTATATTCATACTTTTGATCGTGAGGATACATGGAAGATGTATGGAGTGAACAATTTGTCTAAGAGCCGCTTAAGTGCGTCATTTTGATAGGATTGCAATTAAGATTAGTCATTTTTTTCGCAATGGAAATTAAAGAAAACCATTTGTGATATATAATATTTAACGTTTCAAGTTGTGTTATGTTTGTAAAAATATTTTTACGCTACTAGCGTTTCGTAGAAATTAATTAGTGTTACGTTAATATATCTATGAGAACATCAAGTTTTTAGCAGATAATGCAAACAATTGCGCTCTACGCAACCAAATATTATCAGATTATCTTATCTGGCGGATGACCTGTTGAGTCATTATACCGAATTTGTTACTGCTCTCATTTTATTACTGATTCAAATTCATTATTTCTATAGTTTTTTTTTTCAACCAGCAGTGAATTGATTAAATCAGATTAAGAGAACTATATACTAACTTCCAGGTTGACCAGGAATTATAAAGCATGTTCATCGTACACACTTCTTTTACAATATGCACGAAAAAATCCGATGTTTCAAATTGTATTTCACATTCCTTGAAAATAATCGAACTCTCAAAAAATTAGGTGGAAAATACACTTGTTTTTTTAAGATATGAAAAAAATACAAACTTTCTCGGAAATGAGTCATACTTTGAACCATTGATTCTAGCAACAACACTTATCCGTATCAATTATATCCGATCGAATGCCCCATAACTCGTCACATACTGATAAGACATCACGAGATAACGTCCGAAGTACACGTGTCATAGGTGTGAATTGATTTTTCAAAGAGCTAATCAATTAAAACTTTTCTTGGTAAAAAATATGGCTCATTTTGAGGAATAAATAACTCTTTTTGACGAGGTGAATAATTTTTTTACTTATGTTATTCCAATCTTATTCAAAATAGCTTGAGCGTGAACGAAATACATTTTCCCAGAGGAATTGCATTGATCTTAACGAATCATATTATAGTCATAATTTATATTATTTGAAATGCGTAAAGCGTCACCCCATGTAAGCTCGATAGCAACACCCCTGATTATTAAAACGGGATTAAAATGCTCCAAAATTGAACGATTAAACGAACTTACCTAAGTGAAGTTCTATCGTAATTGTAAGAAGCGCCTTCTCCGAAGATCAAATGGTAGTACCCCCTCCACGCCAGTGTTGCCACAAAGTTTATAGTGATAAAATTTCCCTAGCGCCCCAATCCTCAGCCCACGGCGCTCGGTCCAATTTCGTCATTTTTTCAAAGTGCTACCGTATCATATTGGGCTATCCAGAGATATTAAAGGGAATATTAAAGGGTGGGAAGTATGATCTTCGGAGAAGGCGCTTCTTACAATTACGATAGAACTTCACTTAGGTAAGTTCGTTTAATCGTTCAATTGTATTCCGCGCCTTCTCCTCAGATCAAATGGTAGATGTTTGTAGTAGATACGGTAAAATGTTTATAATGAACTGTGCTTTATATATATTTGTAATTATGAATGGTTTTGTTGTTTTTTTTTTTTTTTACTTATGATGTAAAACAGCTTTTGCGAAACTATCGCAATCTTCTTCAATTTCTCGATCATAAAATCTTGCGAATGTTTTCGATCCCGAAGTCCATCCTGCCGTCTTTCTTATCCTATCTATATTAACTCCGCTCCTCTTTGCGGCTGATGTTGATGCATGCCTCGTACTATAGGCCGAAAAAACCGACGTATCGATTCCACTTTTTTGCAGAGTATTTTTGATCCAGCGACTTAAAGTCTGTGATGAAACTGCCTTGTGAGGTTTTTTCCAAGATATAAACAAAGCGTTTTCCTCTTTCCGTAGATCTTTTGTCCTTGAAATGTATTCCTCTACTGCCGAAGCTACACAGATAGCCGGATTATCTTTAAAAATCGGTAATAATAGTGTTCGTTGTATACGATTATGTTTTGAAGTTTTTAATCGCGCTGGGATCTTGATTTCCACTCGATCACCAATTTTTACGCAATTCCTTATATCAATTGCCGCAAACGTTTGTATCGTGGATACCATAGCTGAGACGGCCAGTTAGGTACAACTAAAATTCCTCTAGCCTTTTCGCTATCAATCTTTTTTATAACTCTCGGAATAATTGCAAAGGACGGGAACGCATAAAATAACTGACTGCTCCAATTGATGGTAAAAGCATTTATAGCTTGCGCATTGGGATCTCTTTTCCACGAGACATATTTTGCACATTTTGTGTTTACTCTACTTCCAAATAAGTCGATACTTGGTCTACCGAACGTGTGGCAGATTTCTTTAAAGACTGCCTGCTCAATTTCAAATTCGGTCTCTGGCTCAAGTCTTCTCGACTCAAAGTCCGCAATTCTATTTTCTTCAGATTTTATATAAAAGCAAAAGTCACAAGGTTTCTTTCTTCACACCATTTCCATATTTCTTTTGCAATTTTACTCAACTCGTCGATTTTCGTTCCCCCCATATGATTAATATAAGCAATTGCTGTGGTGTTGTCTATCCTTAAGAGAATATCACAGTTTTTCCTGTCCTCCGCAAAACACTTTAAACCGAAAAACGCCGCTAACAATTCGAGATAATTGATGTGACTTTCCCTATCCGCCTCACTCCAATACCCGTGAGTTCTTTCATCCTTCACACATGCTCCCCATCCTGTCAAGGACGCATCTGAACAAATTTCCATGCAAAATTTCTTTTCCCTGACTGAATCGAAGGCTGCCATCACGTTCGTCTTCCACCAAGTGAAGTCCTCATGAATGTTTTGCGATATATCCATTTTTTCCTCGAAATTTTCGTGACTCGCTTTTAGCGCGTGGTACTTTTCCCTTTCGAGGTCTTTTAAATAGACCCTACCATATTTAACAGCCTGACAATAAGAACTGAGTTTCCCTATTAACGATGCAAATTCACGTATCTTGCAGCTACGTAATTTTTCAAATCTTTCGATTAACTGAATTACCATTAATTTTTTCTCAATAGGAAGCTCGATTTTCATTTCTATTGAGTTTAGAACAAATCCCAAATATTTGCATTTTCTTGTTGGAGTCAACTGACTCTTTTTTTTTATTAATAATAAACCCCAACCTCTCTAATAATACTAGTGTTGTCGACACATTATCCGCACATTCATCTTTTGTCCTCCCGAAAAGCCAAATGTCATCAAGGTAAATTACAGAGGTATATCCGCTGTGTCTCAGTTGAGATATTACGGGCTTCATAATTTTTGTAAATACGTAAGGCGCAGTGTTTAAACCAAATGGTAAACACGTGAACTCGAAAAGATGTCCCCCGAATCGAAATCGCAGGTATTTTCTGTGAGATTCTGCTACTGATATCAAATAATATGCATCTTTTAAGTCTATTGTTGCCATGTACTCATCCTTATGCATTAAATCTTTGACTATGCGTACATCCTCAAACTTAAAGTGTACTTTCTCGACAAATTTATTGAGATTCTTTAGGTTTAAAATAAGACGACTAGAGCCATCGCTCTTCGGTATTAAAAAAATATTTGAGATAAACTGTCCCGGTGTTTCCTGACAACTACGAATCGCTCCATCTTCTAATAATTTCTCAATCTTATAATAGACTTGTTCCTTTTCTGTCTCGGACCAAACTGGCTCTCTCGGTGCCGTTTCCTGGACAACTCTTGTCCTAAAAGGTATTTTGTATCCGTTCACCCATTGAACGATAACCTCGGTACCACTGAGACTTTTCCATTCCGATAAGAATTGTTTTAATCTACCTACCGAAGCATTTACCGAGCGTTCTACTACTTGCGGTAGTGCGATCGTCCTTTCGACGACGTCTTCCGAAAATTCTTGCCGCCTTGGTTGGCGCTCTGTTTGTGATACTGAAATGTTGTTTTGTATTGCCCGCTTGCCGTCGCTCCACGACCTCTCGTTGTTTGACGGGACGGGCTTTTCCTGTTTTTTGAACGTTGCGTGAAAGTAGCGGCTTTTTCGGCTGGTTTCAGATCTTTTGATGAACGTACAAGCGATTTTGCCGCTTTTAATGTCTCTTCAAGTTCCTTGCCGAATAGACATTCATCCATGATTGTAGCATTTAATGTGTCTTTCATAGCCGCATTAAGATGCGCTAGAATAATCAAGCGTCTCGTCATCGATTCTTCTCGTTGTAGATCTACGAGAATTCTCGAAATATCGCTCAAGGTCGTTAACAACAACATAGAGTCCGGGATAACCCCCTTAAGAAGGTTTGAGATGATCGGGCCCAAGGCCGCGAGACACAGCGATACTTCTCGTTGTTTTTCGACCATGCGCTTGTCTCTTGTAATAATAGGTTCGAGTAGAGATGCTTTTACTTCCGCATTTAGTTTTGGCGGTTCCATTATCGAACAGTTTTCCGGAACTAGATATTTTTTAAATATTTCCTCTTTTTCTTCCTTAGGAAGGCCCTCCTTTAGGATGCCCTTCCATCTGATAAAGATATCATTGTGTATAGCCGGGCCGAGTTTTTTCTCCGAGTCCAGACACTTCCCTATTGCTTCCAGTAATTTTCCTTCGAGTACTGGTTCTGCAATAGCTTCCACTGATGCTGATACTCCTCCGTTTGTACTCTTTTCCCCCATTGAAGAGCTATTTTGAGTCGTATCGGGCTGCCCTGCTGCCACTCGTTTTGATAGCGGAAGAATTTTTTCCAACTCTTTACTGGCTTCTGCATCGTGTTCAGAGTTACATTGAGAAACCAATAGGTGATCTATCGGTATTAACGGAGGTCTTCGATAACTGTTTTCCGACCCATCAGATTCCTCGGAAGTAGACTCTTTACCTACAAAATTGTATACATACCTGACTGAACCTCTATTCATCTATTTTTGTCATTGCATTACTTGAATGCATCGTAGCCGAAGAATAGATAACACAACGGTTTTTTCTTTTTTTTTTTTGAACTTTGTTCTGAGGGCTACCGCAATTTTTTTTTTTTTTTTACATTTGAACCTTGTTCTGTAAAACCATCGTAGATTTTGTCCGCATTATATTCAGAAACTTGTTCTACGTATTAATTCTTGTAATGTCGTATCTCGGTGGTTATCTGCCAACAAAAGTTAGGTTATACTTACGTTTCCTTTCCAGGCGACAAATCGTCTCCTTTTGTTTCCTCATTTCTTTTTTCAACCGCTTGATTTCTTTTGATACATTTTCCTCATTCTTATCCGAACGTTTTCGTTTGTGTCCCATGATGATTTATTTTTAACCTTTGCACAGTTAATTTTTTTCCATGTGGCGTCTTTGGCACAAAGAAAAAGAATGACGAAATTGGACCGAGCGCCGTGGGCTGAGGATCGGGGCGCTAGGGAAATTTTATCACTATAAACTTTGTGGCAACACTGGCGTGGAGGGGGTACTACCATTTGATCTGAGGAGAAGGCGCGGAATACAATTCGAAAAAAATGTCCATAACGTATTAGTCTATATATGTCGAGAATATGGCTACAAAGTTTCAAAGCGAAATTCGATATGCCTCTGAAGTGATAAGGTCTGTCAATATGAGCCATGTGCCCTTGGTTACATCCCGTGAAAAAATAGCCGATACTTACAATACGGCCAGCGCTCGGGACAACATTGGCTACCCAACCGGTGGCGTCCAACAGTAGGACTGATGCGCGGCCGATCGTGTTTACCTAGGTTGAAATTGAGCATAGGTGTACAATGAAATGCCAGTGCTGGCCCAGCAGCGTAATTTCAACGGCAGCCAACAGTAGGCGGTTGACAGATACGCCAACCTTGGGCCGATGCGTGGCCGATCCTGTTCGCCAAGGTTGAAATTGAGCATAGGCGTACAACGAAATGCCAATGCTGGCCCAGTCGCGTAATTTCAACGGCAGCCAACAGTAGGCGATTAACGGTTACGCCAACCTTGGGCCGATGCGCGGCCGATCCTGTTCACCAAGGTTGAAATTGAGCATAGACGTACAACGAAATGCCAATGCTGGCCCAGTCGCGTAATTTCTACATCAGGCAACAGTAGGCGGCCGATGGTTATGTGAACCTTGGGTCGATAATGTTTACCGTTTAATGTGTTGTCAAGATCGAGAGCTCAATGTAAATACCGGCAGACAACGAACTGTTGGTGCTGGGCGAGCATAGGGCCTTGGACGTCAGCTGTACATGATCCCACTGTCTTAATATTGTATTAATTTATTATGGATTGCTATCTACAATGATTACAGATGTGAGGTTCAATTATCATAAACTATTCCCATGTTAATTGGTGTAAATATACAAAACCATACGGTATTACACAGGTGTTATGATATTTTGATATTATTCTTCATCAGGATCAATAATTTCTATAAAAATCAATATTTTGCCATCATAGATATATCATATTAAGCGCTCTCTTTTAATGCTCATAATTTTACTATAAATTTGAAATGCAGATTTCAAACATGCAAAACTGAAAAAATTTCTATATAGAGTTTTAAAAAATTGACCGTTTTTCGGATTCAGAGACTTCGAATTTTATTTTTATGTACGTTAGTAATCTATTACTTGTTTGTCATTGTATCTTATTGGAGTATGAATCAGCTTATAGAAAAAGTTACATTTCATAAGTTTCGAAGTAGTCGATAGTGTAGTGGTTAGGGTCCCGAGTTAGTGATGTAGACATTAGGAAGGAAAGTCGTAGGTAGGCAGTTCGAATCCTACAGTTTTTCTTTAGATATATACCATTCGAGATAATCAATATTCTTATAGACTCGGAAAATGATCATTATTAACATAAATTTAATAGCAATTAAATAATCTAATAATAAAAACCGATGCTCGGCCGACGTTGGATCAGTCTCGGCACCAACGCTGGGCCAGCTTTGGTGTTAACTCTGGGCTAACGCTGTTCGCCAACTGTAGGACCGGTGTAACATTACGGAGTTAACCCAAGCGTTGCCCCACACGTTGATGACAACGCCCGGCCAGTTGTCGAGCATAGCTGGCGCAATGCTGGGCCGATGCTGGGCCTTTTGTAAATCTTTTCACAGGATGTCAAAATAACCTGCGACAAAATAACTCACGTCAAAATAACATGACGTCAAAATAATACACGACTAAATAACATCTATTAGGCATTTATTTACATGTACATATATGCATATGTATATTAGGGTGTGTCAAAAAAAAAAAATTTTTTTTTTTTCAAGAACACTATTCAATAGTTCCAGTATCATGAAATATTACGCCTGTCCAAATTTCAGCTCTTTAAAAAATTTTTTAGAGGTCGCTCATTGCGATTTTCTGTTTCCCATTTAAATAACCCGGGGAACACATCACTGGTGACTTCTGAATTTTACAATTTACGAACGGGTCGATACAATAATTTCCAAGGCGGGTTTTTGTAGGGAATCGAACGCTCTATAAAAAAGATTTCTTGTCATTTTGTGATAAATCTGCTCTTTTTAAAGTTATTCATAGTCAAAGTTGGATTAACAGTAGATTTTTCATTACTGTCACTTTTCCAGCGAAACTGTTAGATTTATCATAATACATCGCAGGAACTTTTTTGAAGATCATGTCATTCTCATTGAAATTATCTTATAGGAGAATTTAGATTGTCTCTAATTACTAATTTACTGCTTTTCGAACTCATTTGTTTGAGGACAATATGGCTATTTAATTTGTGACATCGTTTCCCATATATGTTGGCATTCAAATATTTACTGATTTTAGTTATTTTTATAGCAGTATTAAGTTATTGATAATGGCAAATCCAATTTTTCTTATCGGTGACATGAACGAAAATGTAGTTGGACGCAAACTGATCCGGAATCGTGAAAAATCTGTTACTCAGAAAAAGCGATACATCGTAAACGAAAAAAAAATGGAAACATTTTTGAAGAAGGGTTTGAGTGAGTTTGTATCTAAAAATTTACTGACAATTTTCAAAATTTTTTATTTACCTTATGACTTCTTAGAAGTTGATGTATCACTGTGGTCTAACCACGAAAGTTACAAAGAGAATATGAATTTTTTTACAAATCTAAGGGTGGTGAACGATGTTGCAGAGAGAGGTATTTCGTTAATAGAACAATATAATAATTCTTTAACGAAGAATGAGGAACAACTGCAATATCTACTGAAAGTTGTTCAAGAACACCGCTAACGTTTCCCAGATTGTTCAAAAAAAAATCTGAAATAAACATTTTTTTTTTCCATATTGCGTTTATTTTGTTTATTCGTTTCTTCGTATACGCTTGCAGATTTTCAAGAGCGCATACTGTCAAGTTAACCCCACTCACATGAAAAAAGCCATATTGCTCTCAAATAAATGAGTTCGAAAAGCAGTAAATTAGTAATAAGAGGCAATCTAAATTCTCCTATAAGATAATTTCAATGAGAATGACATGATCTTCAAAAAAGTTCCTGCGATGTATTATGATAAATCTAACAGTTTCGCTGGAAAAGTGACAATAATGAAAAATCTACTGTTAATCCAACTTTGACTATGAATAACTTTAAAAAGAGCAGATTTATCACAAAATGACAAGAAATCTTTTTTCTAGAGCGTTCGATTCCCTATAAAAAATCGCCTTGGAAATTATTGTACATCGACCCGTTCGTAAATTGTAAAATTCAAAAGTCACCAGTGATGTGTTCCCCGGGTTATTTAAATGCGAAACAGAAAATCACAATGAGCGACCTCTAAAAAATTTTTTAGAGAGCTGAAATTTGGACAGGCGTAATATTTTATGATACGGGAACTATTGAAGAGTGTTCTTAAAAAAAAAAAAAAAAATTTTTTTTGACACACCCTAATGTATATAAATATCTTTAAAGGTAGTTTCTAGGACTGTTTTAAAAATTCTTGGAGACAAATGTCTCAAAGTATAAAATTCACGTGCAAATAGTTGAATCTGATGGTTTGGGTAACGGAGCGCTTGGCGCCCCTTTACCGTTTTTTAAGTCATAACTACCTTATGTTTGGACCACCTTATGTTTGAATAGTATAAGAAACATAAACCATATACTATTTTGTTTGTTTTATTTATTAGAATTGTATAGAAATTTGAAATATATAATTCAAACATTTAAATATAATCAATCTACGAAGTGAAACAATTAATCGAATACATTAAGTATTTAAAAAAAATAGCTCACAATATTCAAATTTAATACCCCACTGTAATACACACAATTTTATATTTTGTCTTGTACTTTGCAAATACACATCATATTAATATCATTCGATTCCTATATTTTCATGTTATTTTGTTGTATGTTATTTTGTCTTGATGTTATTTTGATGTGACACGGTGCCCTTGGCGCATAGTATATTTTAATCTGCACAGAACTTTATTATAAAAATTGGCGTAACCGATATTTCCAAAAATATTCGATCGATCTCGTTGACATTTTGCCCACATTTACATAATAATGTTCCATCCTAAGTGAATCTATGAGTTTCCAAAAATCACTGTCAAAAAGTATTTTTTTATTGCAAAATAACTAAAAATATGGTTAAATTCAAACTTCTTTTTAAAGCATGCCATTTATAAAAGTGAAAAATAGCACCAACACATCGCCATTATGTAAAATATTGTAAAGAAAAAAGTGACTTTGTGCACTGTAAAAAAAATTTATTTGATCATATTTACTGAAGGCAAATGAATTTTTCTTCATAATGAATAAAAACGAACAGTGTGCCATATAAATCAATTTTGAACCAAATAAATTTATTTCAATCAAAGGTGTATTAATTTCATCCAAATACCAAATTATTAGATGTATACAATATAATCGATTTACTTGTATCAAATAAATTTTTTTTTATAGTGTAGTTAAGACTTGTATATTAAGGGGAGAAATACGTTTACACATGTTAAAATTGGTCAATCTTAATGATGAACAAAACAAAACAGTGAATTTGACATTTTTTGAAATTGTGAGTATGTGCAATTATAAGTCTTGACTACACTATAAAAAAAAATTTATTTAATATAAGTAAATTGATTATTTGAGTTGATACAAGTAAATGGAACAGGACCTTGATTTTATAATCAGCGACGAGACCCATACATTAACAAATCTTGATAAGTAAAGATTGTCTGGTTCCAAGTATCCGATAACTCGTATTTATGTGTAGTACAAATTCTCGCAAAATTTAACAATCATATCAACATACATGTAGTTAGAAATTGAAGATTCGCGGTAGCGAATCGATTTCGTGTCATGATTTGAATTTGTTTTTTATGTTCACCGAGGAAAGTACATCATATTTTCAGCCTCAACCATTCAAAAAATTTCCGGGCCGGACAAGTACTCTGTGCGTATCCTCTCAACATACGATAGTAAACTTTTATCAAATTGTTACCAATCAAATAATACTATACTATATTTTACAATCGTGGGATAATTTCTCATATTATAATACGTGACCTAGATGATTGGTATGTATTTCAACACTTTTTGGAACTTTCATAAAATATTACACAGCTCTACATACTTGACCATATATGCCATAGTGGATTTCTATTTATTTAGTAACTTTTTGTAAAGTTTGAGCTTCATTTATTGCGAAGATTGAATCGTTGTTTTTTTGCTCAATTTGAATTTACTTGATAATTTTGTTCTGGGGTTCCGAAATTTTTTGAGGACTTCATAATTTTTGAAAAGATTGCATTTATTTAGATCCTTTTGCAGACTTGAACACTTTGGATTGAATCAAATAAATGCGAATATTTTTTTCTAGGTTTTTTATAGATTGAACCCTTACATTCCATTTCGTGCATTAAAAAAAATACATAACAGTGTTGTGATGAGCTAGGTTTGTTTTCCACCATAACTATACTCGCAGTGGCGTTGTAGTAGATTCTGAACCTGCAATCGAAAACTACTTAAACTGCAGCTTAGAATCCCGTTAAATTTGAATAAATTAATAATGGCCTATAATTGAGAATCATGATAACGCTGTTTTCCTGGAATTATCGAACTGATCCCGTCTCATATGAATGCCCCATACGTTTCCCTTTTCAATAAAATGGATATGAAGAAGATGATAAAAATGCTGATAACGAATCTCTGGGCTAATCTAAGAATTTTGTTATTATTTTTTTGGTGGTTATCGTGGGAGCTCGATCGATGTCCGAGTCGAGCTTGTTCAATCGTGCAAGATGAACCAACCAAAAATGCTTTCAGCGATTGGACCAATTTGGTTAATCATGAAAAAAAATTTTGAAATTGAATAAGATAACAGTTTTATCGTCATTAACCCATCGCACTGCTCGCATAAACTCAGTGATAAGATTAGACACAGACCAGACATATTTTTAAAATCATGTTATCTAGGTCCGCGCGACATTATAAAGGTGTAAAGCCAGGTAAACTGATTCGTCGTTCACTTTTATGTTCGCGACTGCAACGATCATTGCAAATAGCGGTTCTTTTTGTTCGTGTTTTCGTCCATTTTAAAAAGCGGCAGGATGTCGTTCCAGCGACATACCCTGTCGTGTCTTTTACTGGTGGCTCTGACGGGTGCGATTCCTCCCGTCAAGAATGTCGATATACCACTTAACAATGAAATTCTTCGAGATGTTCAACCAGTCAACTATCGTCTTACAAAGGCGGTGGTACCCGAAAAGTATACAATTAGGCTTGAACCTAACATTGTTCCGGGTCAATTTATATTCAAAGGTGAAACCGATATCAAAATATTAATCAAGCAGGAAACGAATACGATAGTTCTACATGCTATGAATCTCACCATCGATCGGGATTACACACAACTCCTTAACGCAACGAATAATGTAAAAATAAATGTGACAATTAGCCCTGCATTCGATGAAATTACGCATTTCTACACATTACAACTGAGCAGGAATGTTTTCAGCGGCAATTATACATTGAAAATGAAATATACTGGAGTATTGCACGATGATATGAATGGATTCTACCGAAGTTCGTACGTAAACGATCAAGGTGAAAAAGTGTAAGTAACACTAATTCTTTATTTTCGTTTAGTAGCTTTGCACGAACTGATTCAATATTACAACGATGAGCATTGACACACGGAAGATTTTCGTCCTTTGTGATTTCAATAAATCATCGAGTCGCTTATCAAAAAAGAAATATCATATTTATATCATCTTTGACTATTCATAGAGAAAGACCTGAAAAAATATCTGATTGAGAAAACATAACATTCCTCAGTTTGGGATTTTAAATAAAATAGAGACGTAAAATCATAAAGCGTAAAATCATAAAATTAAATCATCATTTAATTTTTTTAGATGGTTGGCGACAACTCAATTTGAACCTACTTACGCAAGACGAACGTTTCCTTGCTTCGATGAACCATCGTTCAAGGCAACATTTAAAATACTCATCACGCACTTTGACAATTACACAGCGGTCTCCAATATGCCAGCCCTACGCCAAACAAGGCCTAACAATGATGTAACAAAGTGGATTACTGAATTCGAAGAAACACAAATAATGTCAACATATCTCGTAGCTTTTGTTGTTTCGGACTTTAAATATCTCTCCAATTCTGCCGGATCATTCAAAGTCTTTGCAAGGAGTAATAAAATTCATTTGGGTAGATTTGCTCAGGTTATAGGTCCTAAGGAACTTGCTGAGCTAGAGAAATATACAAAAATCATTTACAAATTACCAAAAATGGATAATTTCGCGATACCACAGTTCCGCGCTGGTGCTATGGAGAACTGGGGACTGGTTACATACAGGTAAATAACTATTTCGTACAGTACATTGTGATCGAAATTCTTACCTCGCGATTGCCACAAAATTCCTTCTCTCTTCACACCGATTTATATTTCATAATATTGGGCGCTAGTCACCGAAGTGACTCGACGTAAAAGAGAAAGAATGTTGACCGGACTATTTCACCAGAAAAGGCAAGGTGATAATGGAAATAATCGAGTTCACGCACAAAAGTTCGAGTTTAACCATTGAGATGTAATTTAATAAATTTAGAAACGTGATACAAACATTTTAGTTTAAATGTTACGGGAAAATGATCCAAAATAACGGAAAAACAATTATTCGCGCTCGGAACAAATTTATCGCGGGAAAAGAATCACGAAATCATGCACTCAACTCTCCCTCTCACATATATGGCCGGAGACTTACGCACGATACACTACTAACCCGAGCCTGTATAATTTCCATCTCGGAACTACTCGGGACTGTAAAATAACGTAATTACTTATGATGTTAATTAATATAGTCGGGCCTCCAATAATCGGTTATTCGGTAGGCTTTATTTCAATCACCCGTTCACTCGCACACACACTTGATTCCTTTAATCGCGATTCTTTTCTCGTAATAACGAAATCTAACTGATTACTTTTACCCCTTTTCCAAACGCAAAATAGTGAGATTTCCGCCTTCAGCCACGCCATGCTATTTCCTTTCTTCATTACAATGCCTAGTCCGCCTCGCGAGGACCTACAGCACGCGCTGAAAATCGATCTTTTACTCCCGAAATATGGTGAAATACGAGGCCGTCGACGCGACTAAAGCTACCGAATTTATGTCAGGATGAACGATGACGATAATTGTCCAGTTATTATACTTGATTTAATACGAAGAAACGGGAAGGATAGTAATACGAAGGAGCTCACTAACCGGTCAAACCCGCGAAAAAGAAGCGAACTTACATGTTCCCGAATTTCCCAGTGAAAATCTAATGAGATCTAGAATCTCTCGCGGGACACTGGGCTCTCTCCCCAGCGCTCCAAAATCCCCGAATATGAAATATTGACAAGCCCATCTCAACTATAATTTTTCACGAGCGTAAGACGGAGTCTTGAAATTACATATTATTCGCGGGACTGTTTCTTTACGATGTGGTAGATATTTTACAATGCCCCTGACTCGATTAAAATAGTTTTAACTACAAAACGGACCGTCTATTTGCTACAAAGGTAATTTTGAGCAGATTTAATTTATTATGATGATTAACGGGAAGACGCAAGGTTATGATCCCTAATTAATACCGCCCTGACGCGACGACAAGAAAACGTCATCGTCGATTTTAACTGCAATATCGTTGTCGCAAGTTCTCAAATATTCGCTCGCTGTTTCTCTCCTTGTCCGACGACCGAGCTCAATCTTCAATACCTTCGAGCTCCTGCTTGAAGTACGCTGTTGTCGATGAAAGATTGGCCAAATAATTCCTCCTCTTTCATGATTCTCGTAAATATTGAAAACGACGTTCTCGCCCTTCTTGTTAACAATTCGTTTTTTTATTGTTCGTCTCCTCTGTTTCCCCTTGTAGCTCGCCATGAAAATAAAATTAAATATTTCGGGACGCAAATTAATTATTAATTAAATAAATGGACGGAGACAAATTTCTCCTCCGTTTATTATTACTAGTGGCGTTACAAAAAAAAATACCGTTACAACATATACTTCGTACCGAAAAACTATAACAAGCAAAAAAGTTGGTTAATTTAGACAATATTATTTTTCTCGTGTTTGTCATTTAAAGTGAGAGTGCTCTATTGTATGATGAAAAACATACAACCACAGAGACCAAGCAAGCAATCGCAAGTGTAATATCACACGAATATGCCCACCAATGGTTCGGAAATCTTGTCAGTCCATCATGGTGGGAATTCACTTGGCTCAACGAAGGTTTTGCAAATTACTTCCAGTACTGGATTACCGATCAGGTATAAGATAGCAATTGACAAATTATTCACTGCTTCGTCATGACAATTTAGTTTCAGTCCGAGTTTATTTATTCTTTGATTTTGAATTCCCAGGTTGAATCTTCATGGCGTATGATGGAGCAGTTTGTGATTGAAAATCTTCAGGAACGAGCGTTTACGGCTGACGATAACGAGACTCAGCATGCAATGGATGTGGCGGTCAACACTCCGGTTGAAATTTATAACATTTTCGACAGCATTTCGTACAACAAAGGTAAATCTTCACAATAAATCCAATATCATTGATTTCCTGGGAGTATATTTTTCTCATTAATCAAGATTTTTTTATTGTTTCTTGTATCAGCTGGCAGTGTCATTCGCATGTTTTCACATGTGCTCACACCAACCGTATTCCAAACTGGGTTGCAGAATTATTTGATCAAGAAGTACGCAAATCACAATGTTAGACATTCTCGAAGTATCGCAAAGTTGATCAACTTTTTTAGTAATTAAACTCTTGATTTGTTAGGAATTATGACGTGGCGACCTCTGATGACTTGATCAAAGAATTAGTAGCTGTCGGCGGTAAAAACATTACGTTCCTGGATAAAGCACTGATTTCTTGGATCAGACAACCAGGCTACCCTGTCATCACGGTAACCCGAAATCATACGACTGGAAGCGCTGTAATATCGCAAAAACGATTTTTAACAAAAGCTAGCAAATTACCAACGGAGCACTGGTTCGTTCCAATAAACATCATTTCTGAAGAGGAATTTCAGAGATTTTCAGAGACTGAGCCAACTGAGTGGCTCACAAATGACGGTAAAAACTTGACACTCTCGGGATATAAAGAAAACAGATGGATCATCTTGAACAGTCAACAAACTGGTTAGTGCATTTTAAATTATCAATCCTAAGCTTCATATAAGCATGCTGCTTTTGTTATCTGACCGTTAAAAGAACAGTATTACTATTAATAAATTTATCGTCACAATTAGGTTACTATCGTGTGAATTATGATGCTGAAAACTGGCAGTTAATCATCGATTATCTGAAGAATCCAAACATAACGAAAAATATTCACACATTGAATCGGGCTCAACTTTTGGATGATTCTTTCCATCTTGCCCAAGCTGCGGAACTTAAGAACCATTCCGTTTTCTTGGAAATGACAAATTACCTACAACACGAAGAGGACTATATTCCATGGTATGCGGCCTATCGTGCCTTTGCCGTTCTTAATAGAGCTCTGGCAAATACTGGAAGCTACGATCTCTTTAAGGTACATTATTCTAGATGACTCAAAGATGTTTTTAACAGAAGCAATTATTTGTTCATTCTTCAAGTATTGCATAGCCGATAATAGTATCAACTTAATAAAAATAACCGTCATTGCAAATTAAATATATGTTACTAAAACTGAATAACATGATGGGATCACTGATTGCGATATTGAAATTCCTTAAACCAAGTTTGTGCAGCATCTTTGTCACTTTCTCCTTTTTGGTTCCTAGCTCTATATTCAACGGCTTACTGCAAAATTGGAAGAAAAGTTAGGCTATACTGAAAAGGAAAAAGAAAAGGACGACGTGAAGAAGAACAGACTTAATGTAATAAGAACAGCGTGCGCAATGGGTTCTGCGAAATGTCTGGCTGCTACTCACGAGATGCTGGTTGAGCATGTATTCAACTCCAACAAGTCAGTAATTATTGCATGTTGAAAATATTGAACAATCGAGGTCTTCAATCTTTACAGCGTTTCTGAACCTTTGCCTCTCCATTTGTTTATTGTTCCAAAGGACCTCAGCTGATCTTCAAAGCGTCGTGCTTTGCGCAGGAATTCGATCAGCGAGCGCAAAAGAATGGCAACAAGCTTACAATTATACAACTACGTTGAGCAAAAACTCAGACGAATATTTTACTCTCTTGGACTCACTCGGCTGTTCTTCTGATCCAACAATTCTTAGGATGTACCTTGAGAAAGCTTTATCCATAGAACCTGATGTTAATAGAAATGATGCCGTAAAGGCAGTATACAGTGGTGATGTCGCTGGTGTTGATGTCATCCTCGCCTTTATCAAGGACAAATTCAAGACTATTGTTGAATAGTAAGTCAAGTTTTATATTTTCTGAAACCTGAAAACATCCATCAATCGTTGTAACTTACTTACGATCAAAAATGCCTTTTCCTTGCAGTGACGGTGGTACGAACGTGATTTTACAATATCTTATAGAGATTGCAAGCAGAATGACGACACAAGAACAAATCGCGCGGGTTAGTAATTCAATTCGAAACGAGTCATAGTTTGATATGGAAGATATAACTTAACCCATTGGTTATGATTATCGGTTCTTTTTTTTCAGCTGCAAAATTTTATCGATACGTTGCCCGCCGAGCATAAAACATTAGCAGATGCATTGAAGCGCGAGGCGGTTAGCAGAGCCACTAAGAATATTGAGTGGGTGAAAAAATATGAAAAGGCTGTAGCAACGTTCTTGAATGCACAAGATCTGGTTGAAAAACCCGAGAAATCCGATTCATCACGCATTTCGCTTCCAAGCATTACTCTAATCGGTTTTTTGACTCTCGCAGCGGTGTTTAGACGAGCTTAAACACGCACGATGCCAGCATGAATGCGGAAGAAAGTTATCACCATAAAGATCCTGGAAGAATGTGAAAAGTAAGGGTCTTTTTAGATTCCAATTAAGAATTAAGCAATTACTGATTTTCGTGAGCGATCATTAAAAAATACTAATTCAGAACAGTGGTTGTTTTTATAATCATTAAGCATGTCACAAATTATTTGCGATATTAAGGACTTTTGATAATATTTAGTAAATAAGTAACAAATATGTGTATGCGTATCGAACATGAATTAAATAAACTAAGTCTCGAATTAACGAATAAACAATTTCCACTCAAATTAAGGAATTTATCTTTTATTTTATTCATACTGGAGGAGTGGAATAGCCCACTACCACTTAACCGATTTTCAAACGCAGTACAAAAGCCTCTCCATCATCGATTTTCAATCTCCCTTGCAGTCATGGTTCTATCCTCACGTATACGCCTGATACTCAAGTACCTTAACCAATTAGTGATCCAGATTAATTTTTATTTATGCAGTGTTTAAGAAAACTTTGAAATTAATAATAACTTGCAATTATTGGATTTTCATTTAAGTGGATAAGCACACAAAGTTGGGTCTAAATTCATGAATTAAACTCTTTGCGCAATAGGGAGAGAGTATTCTCAAGATTTCACAATTCTCATAAGCATTATTACCAAATTTCAAAAAAATTATGCCAAAATTTACGCGATGATAGGTCTGTGAAATGATCTTGCGCTATATGTATTTAAAAAATCTAAAATAGTGAAATTCAATTCATGTTAAAGTGCGTATCACCTATTCTTACACAGAAAACGTGAAAAACAATATTTAAATCACGCTTTACGACTCGGGTCAAATTCATGAATATAAAATAACATTTGCACAAACGCATCTTAATGTGAATAATCCAGAGAAGCGTTAATCAAAACAGTACGGCAACCATTGTTACATGGGTAGACAGAGTTTCGTTGAACGACGGATTCGATGCAAGGTTACGTTATATACGTCATATACAGTTCAGTGTTTCTGGTCTGCAGAATAGCGGAATTCAAATATTAGTCTATTCATAAAGAAAAAATGAAATAAAACTTTAATGTTGTATTCAATTATTCTTGAGGTCACATGTTTCAAGGTTTCTACGATCTTATTAAGACGATTTTTGTTTTTTGTTTTATTATACCAATGTGTTGAATATTCAACCACGAAGACTGTGACTACGGCATGTGTTATGAAATTTATATCAGTAAGTGAACGAACACTGCCTCGATAAAGTCGAGAATCTTTCATCTTTGTCGAGACCATTGCAAAAAGCAACTCATGTATAAATAGCGTAAACAACAGCGTAAAAAATGTGGAGTGAAAAAAGCATTTTCGTGTTGTCAATGCTGGTCGTATTAACAGCTTCGATTCCAGTACTTGAAAATGGTGCAAAAAACACGTCAGAGACTTCGGAATCAAGAGAAAACATGATGACGCGCTACCGTTTACCAAATAATTCGATTCCACGACTATACCGAATCAACATTGAGCCAAACATGTCCGAGGAAATTTTAACTTGGAGAGGCGAATCTAGCATTGATTTCGAAGTTCTGGTAGTCACGAAAATCATCACGTTGCATGCCTACAAAAATCTTATAATCGATGAAAATTCCACAAGCCTCGTAGACTTTGCTGGTAAAAAATACAAACCTATCGAACAAATTCGTGACAACGAGGTGGAGTTTTTGAACCTTGTATTCGATCAAGATATTCCGGTTGGAAATCACACTCTTAGTCTGAAGTATCATGGCACGGACCCACGAGAATTCACTGGCTTCTACAAGGCTTCCTTTGATTCCAGTTATTCGTAAGTGGGACAAAAAATGTGGAGTTTCGAAGATTCACTACAGCTCAATTACCGATCAAAGTAGAATCAACCGCAATCATTTTTGTTTAAGGCTCGGCGTAATTGTGCAGAATAAAATATTTTCATTTTCAAATTTTTAATATTTTTCTATAAAAAATTTGTTGTTCGTGTAGAAAAAGAAAAATGGTGAGCTGAAAAAGTCTAAAAATATATCAATAAAGTTGTGAGCAACAAATATGACAATTAAAAACCACATTGCAAGGATCATTTTATGATCTTGTATCGGAACCCAAGTGTACGTGGCTTCAGTGATTACAGGAATAATATAAATTGCCATTATTTTATGGAAAAGTTCTTCGCGATGATTTCATTCATTTACATCGCTTTCAATCAAAAGAAAATTGTAATTAAACGATGGGACTCTCAGCTCTGTTGCAGCGACACATTTCGAAGCGACAACTGCACGTCGTGCATTTCCCTGTTGGGACGAACCAGGTTTGAAAGCACGTTATCGAATGTCCATAAAGCATTATCCAAATTACACCGCAATATCAAATATGCCAGCGATTGAAGGAATTAATACCGGAGATGGCAAGATTGTTACGAAGTTTGACACAACGCCGGTAATGTCTGTTTATCTGTTGACTTTTGTCATCTCTGACTACCAGAGTGTCTCCAATGAATTCGGAAATATCACTGTATGGGCTGATAAAAACGATTTAGATGGATTTGTGCATATTTTAAATACTAGCCAAAAAGTTATTGATTTCATAGAGGCGTACACGGGATTGTCATTTGGTTCTCCGAGAGTAGGATCAGTAATGATACCGATTTATACAGCATCGGCTACAGAACACTGGGGTCTGGTTAGTTACAGGTAATAATTCATGTCCTTATTTATTAAACCGTGTATGATATTCATGTATATATATATTAAAACTTCTGTCCCATAAAAATATGATTTAACTTGCGGCCATCATTCAACAGTGAGAGGTAGCCATTACGAATAATTCCCATTATAATGAAAATGTTTATATAGCACGAGAAGGGCAAGGTACGTTTCATCAACTGATACGACTCTAACATTGGATCGCATTAATTTGTTGATAGCACACGAATTGTCGCACGCGTGGTTCGGCAATCGTGTAACACCATTATGGTGGGACGATCTCTGGCTGAACGAAGCATTCGCCACGTATTTCCAGTACATCATCATGTCTGACGTAAAATTCTTTATAGCATTATGGTGTATTGTTTCTAGTATATTAATTATTGATATGAACGTTATCCTTTTAAAACAATTTTTCATGCATTTCGATTTAAAGATTAACGGATACTCGGACGATTTGGGACTTTTTGTTGTGCATAATAATCAAGAAATTGCATTCTCTTTGGATCTTCGTGAAAATAATGTTCACGTCAGATGGAAACCTATCACGAATCGAGAAATCAGAAGATTATTTGGACCGGTTACATATAAGAAGGGTGAGTCCAAATTTCTTTCAGAAGTCTACCAATGCTTTTTGTTGTAACATTTTATCCAATAGCATTGATGATAACGATTGTGTCAAGTTTTCCCCTTTTTAAAAAATTATTTTTGTTCGAAGGTGCGGCAATTGTGCACATGTTCCGCAATGTTCTAACCGACGAAGTATTTCAATCGGGAATTAGAAAATTTCTAACGAAACAGTGAGTAAACGGCAGAAATAAATAGCAATTTTTTATAAATAAATTTATTCGAGTGAAAATCAAACAATGTTATACGTTCGGGGAAACAAAATTTCGCTAGTCTCAAGTAGCTCAAATTAAGTATAAAAATTAAAATGCCCAGCGAATAATTTATTTGTTTGTTAATGAATTATGAGTACGTATAGACGTATTGTTTTGACGCTTATTTATAGTTCCTACAGGGTGGTGGAGGCAGATGATTTGATGGCAGCTTTACAAGAAGCTTACGATGAGAATAACAATGATAAAGCTTCTTGGAATGTCAAAGAGACCATGATGACGTGGCTTATGCAAACCGGAAATCCCATCATCAGTATTACTCGAAATTACACCACCGGCGATACGAAAGTCGAACAGAGAAGTACACTTCCTAAGGATATGGCGAAAAAATGGTGGATACCCTTGAACTACGCGACAATGACGAATCTAAATTTTTCCTCAACCTCGCCATCGAGTTGGATCAGTGACAAAGAAGAAAATGTGACGATCACTGGAATCGACAAAGACGATTGGGTCATTTTTAACGTTCAAGCTAGTGGTTAGTGTCAAGCTTTGACGAGACCTAATAATATCATCAGGATTGACAACCATCAAAATCAAATGGAAATTTATGACCGATCGAAAATTTGAGATCAAAATTCTGATACAAAGAGATATTTTCGGGTTTTGTTGTGAATAGCATGTTATCTGTGACCATGAAGTTACGTGGAGCAATTTTATGTCATTCGTAAACGGGTTTTTTTAAGAACAGATTGTGAAGTATCATCAGAAGTTTATTTAACATCTTTTTAGGCTACTATCGTGTTAATTACGATGGCGAAAATTGGAAACGAATTGTGGAATACATGAATACTGACAAATATAAAAATATCCACGTAATAAATCGTGCACAGATCATAAACGATCTATACACTTTCGCGCAACCAGAACCATTGCGATATGGCAAACATTTTTGGCAATTAACGAAATATTTGTCAAAAGAAATGGAATATCTACCGTGGAATGTTGCAATGACTGTTTTCAAATCTGTGGATGAATTATTAAGTGGTACTACAATTCATGAACCAGTTCAGGTTAGATCACACTTTAAACGAATGTACTGCTGTGATGATTTTCTGTTTATTCACACAAATTGAAATAGATTTACAAAAATAGTCAATAAAAAACTTCAAAGAAATAATTTTTAATAAGTTTTAAGTTTAACAAAGAATTTTTTTTCAATGTTAATAGTTTAACCACAGTATTAATCGATTATTTGCAGAAATACATTTTGGGCCTGATGAATAACTTTATAGAAAAAGTCGGTTATGAGACAAGTGACGATGACGATTACGTGACCAAGTTGTCGAAAAAAAATTTGATCGAATGGGCATGTGTTTCGGGTCACGCTGGATGTGGCGTATTTTCGGCTCAAAGGCTTCTGCAATATATTGAAAATCCCGTGGAAAATCGGTCAGTTCAAACGAATTATTAAAATATGAATATTTTCATTTGATTTTAATCTTTTTATCAATATGTTGCTGAACTTGTAGCACGTGAAAAGATGCAGTTAAATAATGTCAAATTATGCACGATTAACTGAATTGCAGTTTACATCCGGACAATGAACTAGCAGTCTTTTGTTCTGGTCTCCGTGGGCTTAACGATACATCAACAAAATATGTTGTGGACTGGGCTCTTGTAAATGGCACGTTGCTGAACTATCTTGATTGCATAGAGAATCACGAGATTCATAGAAATTATTTAAGCTCATTAATAGAAAATACGACCGAACAATATTTGCTGGTTCCCATGTTACGGAACATATTTTATGGGAGCGACGAAAATTTTAATTTTGGCATTGACTTTTTCATAGAAAACTATCAAGCGATGACGAACAAGTAACAACATTATATATTAGTAGAATTATTTTTCTATTCAGAACATTTTGTTTGTATTACGGTTCCTTTTTTTTTCAGTGACACCGAGAATCTATTAGACAGTCCGAGTTATTCAATAATTAGGGATATTTTTCCACTGATTAAAAGTCGAGCTCGATTGGAAAAGGTACGTGATGAGAGTGTCGTTTTGCATAAAATATTCAAATACGTAAAAAAAATGTGTAAAATTTGAGTTAAAAGAATGAGCCATGATTTAACGATTTATTGCAGTATAAACAAATTCTGGATCTGGATATTATCGAAAAAAATAAGAAAATGTCAAGAGAGGAGTTACTGCTTAAGGCTGAAAAACAAGTTGCTGCTACGGAAAAAATCCTAACAGAATTTCTAACGATCTGGAATGAATATTTCATTCCAGACAATTTGATACACAATACAAATATTGCAACTGAATGAGGTTTGGATAGCAAATTATTTTCTTCGATGTAATTAATTATATAGCACAGTAGAGTTGATATAAATAACGTAGATATGGTGTCTGATTTATTGTTAAGTACTAATAAATTTCTTACAATATCTACTACTATTGTTGTATTTTATCACAAATATAATTTACTGGATGAACTTGTAACGAAAACGTGTTTTTTTTTTTCAATCACCAGTATTGTCCTTCCAAATTGAATCTATAAATATTTCTAAGTTGATGCTCTATTTATAATATTAATAATCCTCAATAATGCGTCATACACAATTCATAATTGTCAACAAAAAACTACAATTTTTTTTGTTACTTACCTTTAAAAAAAATTGCAATAACAATAGTTTTTACTTTGTTTCATTTTAAATCCTCGTTAAGCTTTCTAAAAATGAAATATATTAAATGCATTAACGGGGTCATCCCATGTGACAGCTATTTTTTTTCCGCCTTTTTGGGATTTTTTTTTGATGAACCATTAAAACACAATATCTTTGAATTTTTACCATACATTTATTAACATTTTTACAGTCCCTCAGAATTTTATCAAACAAAAATAACGAGTTGAATCGACTTTAAACCGTTCGGAAGACACTCATGTATTGGTTGACGTCTGCCATGATTCCGGAGGTTTTGTTCATCTGAAATCAAAAAATCAAACGGCATTTTAATTTGTAGACCTGAGACTATTGCTGGAACCAGAGTAACGTAAAAATATCGAAAATTGAATTTTTGGCATGATTTTAAAAGTTAAGTTCCAAGTTTCGTCATTTTTTTTTTACTTTTAAAATCGGGCCAAAAATTCAATTTTTGATATTTTTACTTTTCTTCTAGTTCCAGCGATAGCCTCAGGTCTACAAATTAAAATGCCGTTCGATTTTTTGATTTTAGATGAGCAAAACCTCCGGAATCATGGCAGCCGTCAACCAACACATGAGTGTCTTCCAAACGGTGTAAAGTTGATTCAGCTCGTTATTTTTGTTTGATAAAATTCTGAGGAACTGTAAAACTGTTAATAAATGTGTAGTAAAAATTCAAAGATAGTGTGGTTTAATGGTTCATCAAAAAAAAAATTCCCAAAAAAAGCGAAAGAAATAGCTGTCACATGGGATGACCCCGTTAATTAAATATTTTATAAAGAATTCGATAGGCTTATCATTAATATAAACATACTTTTTTTAACGGCAAACTTATTATATCCTGAAAATTTTCCAAGTTGTAACGTAATCCTTATCAATTATCACACATTGAAAATTATTTCATTCCATTGCGACGTTGAAGCACTGTGTATATAAATTTCTAAGGAGGTATACGTCGATTGAATGCCAGCAATCTAACCAAGTTGACAAAGTAATTGCTTAATCCGAGAGACCTGTTACAGAAATGCTAAATTGCAAGTTATTATGGGGCACATCCGACGTACAAAGCTTATAAAATTTGTGACATTTCAACGAGCACGTCAGTGCTCGAGTTGGATGTCCTACAGTCAACCTCGTACAAAACCATAAATATCGTCTCAGGTATGTATGAAAAGTTATGAAAATGTAAAAATAGCTCAATATTCGATTAATTATTACTCTATTTGAAATATATCACCGGAATCGATTTCTTTGATAATTTTATACGTTACATAAAAAAAAACACACACAAATATATGAACTCTAAAAACTTATAACAACACAATAATTGATCAATAAATTAGTAAATCACTAGTACGTTTCTCAAATTATTTGCATCACTAATTTGATTGGGTACGATTACACTTATTACGATTTTTCATTTACTTATTCAATTGTAGAAACATAATGTTCTTTTGTATTTGTCTAACTATCTTGTAATAGTAATTATAATTCATAAATCATCATACAAATCTGAGTCATTTGTCAATCGTGCACTCACTGTCATTTATTCAGTCGTATTAATTAAAAGGTTGAAAATTATTACTATCTTCGCAGTAAAGCGAAGCTTTGTTTTATTTACCATTTTATCTTGAATCAAAATCCTTTTGTTACAATGATTTACAGCATAATGAAGAGTCCAGCACTGCGGGAATGTTTCACCTTATTTTTATTACTATTGCTGCACACTGAAGGGTCGGCGGCTGTGGAAAACAATATAATCGAGAAAAACGAGACATTGCAATATCATTTGTCAAGAGTGACAATACCAATTTCATACGAGATTAAATTGGTACCTGAAATAACAGAGAATAATTTTACGTTTCACGGCGAATCGAAGGTAATGGTGAAAATCAACGAGCCAACGAGAAATTTGACACTTCACAGCAAGGATCTATGCATAGATGAAAATTTTACGAGTCTGATTGGAATTAATGGAATGGAATACAAGCCAAAAAACCACACGTACGAGAACATGACTAATTTTCTCATAATTGAATTCGACAAATTGCTCGCCACTGGAAATTATACTCTTAATCTCAAGTACGCTGGTAACATGCCAAACGTACCGGAAGGAATCTACAACAGTTCTTACACTACCGAAAACGGTAAAAAAGTGTACGTAGAATATTTTCATCTATTTTCTCGCGCGTGATTAATGAAATTCATTAAGTGGCAGCTCATTACCAATCATGTTTCTCACTAACATTTCATTTCCATTTTTTTTTATTTCAAATAAACGATACAATTTGTCGGGATTATTAATTTTTCATTTTGTTTAATTCAGATAATCGTTCATCTTGTGACTGAAAAATACTGATACAGAATACAGAACATTATAT
The DNA here is from genome assembly GCA_963989365.1 of Rhimphoctona megacephalus. Lineage (NCBI taxonomy): Eukaryota > Metazoa > Arthropoda > Insecta > Hymenoptera > Ichneumonidae > Rhimphoctona > Rhimphoctona megacephalus. Next base: position 32,938,317 of record OZ022414.1, on the reverse strand, counting down.
ATTATTTAGATTTAAATTAAAAAATTTTACAGATGGTTAGTAGCCACGAAATTCACGCAGTTGCACGCACGCCGAGCTTTTCCTTGCTGGGACGAGCCGGATTTAAAAGCCACGTTCAATTTATCCGTGAAGCATGATACCAATTATACGGCTGTGTCGAATATGCCGGCACGCAAAAAATACATTGATTCCGATGGCAGACAGTGGACCAATTTTGGCGTCACACCGATCATGTCTACTTATCTTCTCGCTTTTGTCATCTCCGATTTCGACTGCCTTAGTAATGAGAACGACAAATTCAACGTATGTGGAAGGAAGGATGTTTTGCCACATCTTAAACATTCACGTGATGTGAGTCAACGTGCTCTTGAACTTTTGGAAAAGTACATGGATTTCAAGTATAATTTGCCAAAAATGGATCAATACGCGGTGCCTGATGCTACGACGGGGGCTACGGAAAATTGGGGACTGATTATATATCGGTAATTGATCCAATAAATCATATTTAGTTGAGTAAAAAGGTTCTTAGTTAATAATTATAAAAATAGATTTTTTGTATATTCATATCCTTCATATTGGCTTAAGCTATAACGCGCTTTTTTCCCTTCTGCTAAATTCAACAATTTGTATACCTTCAGTGAATCCTCATTTGCTTACGAGCCATTCGCACATCCTGTTTCTGGTAAGGAATACGTGACTCTGACCATAGTGCACGAGTTAGCGCATCAGTGGATCGGTAATCTGGTGACGCCTGTAACATGGAAATATTCCTGGATCAAAGAAGGCTTACCAACTTTTCTTCAGTATTATATCACCGACAAAGTACTTATATATTTTATTAGTCGTGAATTAATATGTTTCTATTGTTTCAAAATTATTGTTTTGGAAATGTGTGTGTTTTTAGTTGTTTCCTGACTGGAGGCAAATGGACATGTTCGTGACACGAGTTATTCAGGATTCGACTTTCAATTTTGACGATAGCGATTACTACAAAGCGCTCGAATGGAGCTCCGATAATCCAGCTGATATAAGGAGTAGATTTTCACCACAAATTTACAATCGAGGTTGAATGCAAACATTTTTTTGTTCACTACTATCCACATCCATTTGTATTTTTTTATCTCTGTTATCGACTATCGACCCTTTTTTACAATTTTTAGGTGCTGCTATTTTCCACATGATGTCAAATATCTTAACCGAGTCTACTTTTAAAGCTGGAATTGTCAAATTCGTAAAACAGAAGTAAGTACGTTCACTGATGCGCAAAAGAAATTGATGTTATTCGAAAATTCGAACCTTAGCGATTTATTTGATAAAAAAAATACTTGAATAAAGTATCATTTTATTATTTAGGGTTAATATTGAATATTTTCATAACATAATGCAAGTGATTTTTTTAAACTTAGAAAATATCTTTGTATTAAAAGATATTTTGTGAAATTTGTAAACTGTATTTTTCATGTATTAATTATAATGTTCTATATTATCATTATACGTTAATTGTAGCGCATACGGATGTATAACATCGGATGATCTATGGAATGCAATGCAATTCGCATATAATGAAAATGAGAAAGACTCAAGCAGTCCTCTGTCAATAAAAGAAATAATGAGGGGATGGGTCGAGCAACAAGGGTATCCCATCATAAATGTGACGAAGAATTACGAGACGGGAAAAGTCATCATAACACAGGAAGGAAACCTTCAAGGACATAAATCGAATCGCTGGTGGATACCGATCAATTTTGCGACCAAGTCAAATTTAAATTTCGACACTCTGTCACCGACTCATTGGCTTAAGCCAGGAGACGAGAACCTCGTTATAGATGGGATTGAAAAAGATGACTGGATCATTGTCAACGTTCAACAATCTGGTACCAATTTCTTGCCATAAATGTTTCTTTTACTCCTTGTCATAACATAAGACAATAATTCATTTTTTACAAGTAAATTGAATGTATTGGATGAATCAGGATATAGTTTAAAAGAGAAACAAGCAACTAGTTACTGCTCGTCCAAATTTGAATTGATTCATTTTACTCTTCGTCATGCTTTTTTTGTTTATTTGTTAAATCAGGATACTATCGCGTTAATTACGATACCCAAAATTGGAAGCGAATTGCCCAGTGGATGAATAATGATACGTATGAAAAAATTCCTGTTCGTAATCGTGCTCAACTGATCAATGATTTGTCGTACATGGTAACGGTAAAACGCGAAAATTATACCACATTCCTGGATCTTGTGAGATATCTTATTCGCGAGGACGATTATCAGCCCTGGTTTCCCACTTTTCACGCAATAAGAAAACTCCGACGAACGATGTACGATGAGCAAGTTGACCAAGAATTAAAGGTGAACATTCATAGAAAATTAAATTCCTTTCAAATTCCTTTCATTCCTTTCAAATGATTTGATACCATTCGCATATTACTGAGTAAATGTTCAATTTTTATTGAACTAATCGATAAATCAAGATTTGCGAATTTATTTTTCAGAGATTTGTCCTGGGACTCATGGAAAAAGTAATCAATAAAATCGGCTATGAAGATCGTAGCAAGTATGAGTGGATGAAAAACTACAAGGCTAGTTACGATAAACTGGACAGTAAAACAAAAGTAAGTGAAGATTTATTGAAATATTTTCATGAATTTACTCAAAATAAATACTAGAGTATAAAAATGCATACTCCAATGGCTACGTTTAGAAATTCGTTCCAACGGAAAAAGCGTTAGAAAAAATGTACAAGAGCGAAGACTTTTTGACAAGACGTTTCCGCGCGAAATTTCTATCTTTCGCTTGCAGTCTCGGCCATAAAATGTGCAAAGACTCGGCAAGCGCTCAACTTCGTGCCAATATAGAAAACGCGACGGAAAATCCGTAAGTTGAATACGAAAAATAATCCATTCGTTTTTATATTATCAATTTTTATTGCAGTGGCTTCAAATATACAATTTTCATTATTGTAAAAAAATTTTTCTTATCGTTTCAGTTTATAATTTTACTTAAAAAAAAATAGCTTTGCTTACTGCAATTTTATTTTCATATATTTTCAAAAGTAACAAGGTCGAAAAAATGAATAGAAAGTTCGTCTATTGCAGTGGTTTTTTTTTTAATGTTATATTTATCAAAGATTTTTTTGACTTTCAAATCGAAATATATTCTGTCTAAGAAAAATTACTGATTAAACTGTACAATTTATCATAACAAACTGAAAATTTTCGTTGATCCGATGACTTTTTTTAGAATATCACCGGATCTCCTGAGTTGGGTCAACTGTTACGGTGCCGAACGTTCTGAAGACGAATTGATGAAAAGTATTAATGGCTCCGACATAAAATACGTAGGCTATCTTGGTTGTTCGCAAGATAAAACAGTTCTGCGTAACTACGTGGATAAAGTTCTTTCTGGAGAAATAAATGCCACCGCGAGACAAACTCGTATAGCGATCGGATATCTTAGTGAGGATGGAGCAAAAAACTTTGACCGGGCTCTCAACTATTTGATCGAAAATTTTGACATTATATATGAACAGTAAGTCACGAATGTACATATCTTTTTCTGAGCTGAATTATTTATTGTTTTTATAAATATATTCCATTAGTAAGGTGATTTTTTCGATTTTTTTTGACTCGTCAGAGTTTTGAACATTGAAATTGGTTTTTCTTAAAAAGTCGTAAAGAAAGTCTTTCTATTTATTTCGATAGAAATATTAGAAAATTTATTTGGAAAGAAAGTTTAGAAAATCTATAAAAGACTGTCCTCACGGCTATTTTTTCCAATTTTATCCGACAGCTTCGCGAAGGATTCATCAGATCAAAAAGCATCGTCTCTAATCAGTAATTGGGCCATATCAATCTTGAATGATTACATCTGGCGAACTCGAACGCATGAGCAAATGAAAAAGGTATAAAATGAATTATGATATAAGAAATACAAACAAAAGTTTTAATCTACGGAGGAAAAAAAATGATATGCTCGTGCCGAATGATGGATTACTTTCCTTGCAGATAAGAGATTTCGTCACGAAAGAAAAATCTCGAATGCCTGCATGGATTGAAAATTGCATTACGGAGCAAACGAAGAAGATTCAGTGGAGCGAGGAAAATGCTGCAGTATTGGGAGAGTGGCTTCACGATCATTCATTGAATAAATCGAAATAATCACACCCTTGAAAATAGAAAAACAATGTATGTGATTTCACGATTATGAAGCTGATATTTAGTTTTACCTATTATAAGATTTGAAAAAACGAAAATAAATATTGAAAAATGTCGATTTGAAGAATTTCTGGCACCAAAATTACTGAAGTGAATAAATCCAGCCAGACGAAAAACGAATGTGTTTCAACAACGAACGAAACGAAGGAACAAACTTTTCCCATTCACAATCAATCATTTTTGCTTTTATTCGATTGTCTCTTGATGAATAAAAAATATTCTTTGGCTGAAGTAACTGCGTAAAATCTCCGCGTGTACTGATAATTACGATTATGTGTATGGTCATACTACGCGTTGCAAGGAAATAGACGATGCACCGATTATCCATCGATTTTAGATCAATGGATATAAAAAAAATGAGTTGAAAAAATGCATTATCATGAAAACGAAAATGCGCGATGTCGTATTATCTAAAGGAATCAGCACTACATATTTGCACTATCAAACTGTGTCATGTTAGCAAATGCTATAATTGTAACTATTTCATCCATATAATTCGTGTTTAAATTTTTAAATACGCGCCTGTACTCTGTAATATCCAATTTTTTCACTCTTTTTTGCTACCTTTGTTTCATAATCAAAACCTAAGCTTTTGCTTAGGTTTTGATTTGCATTTGATTGATTTGCAGAATTATCAGAAAAACATTTAATTCTATTCATATCGATCTAAAATTGGGAGAAATAAGTAATAAAACACAAAAAGAATAAACATACTATAAACAATGTTGTAATTTATTACAACATATTTTACAAATTACAACAATGTTGCAATTTATTACAACATTTTTTGTTATGTTTATTTTTTTCGTGTTTTATTATTTATTTCTCCCAATTTTAGATCGATATGAATACAATCAAATATTTCTCTGATAACTCTACAAATTTTACCATTAATCCCAACCCAGATTTTCAAAATTCACTCAATCACACGGGTTTATCTTCATCTTCTACATTTGCATTTTTTTTGTCAATAATTCTTAATATCACCATTTCATCTAGCGTCGGACTTTTTCAAGTGAATCAATAAATGATCCACTTGTGTTTTCTTATCATTATCAAATTGCGCTTCATCCAGCGGCTGTTATCGGGACGAAAAATCTGAAGAGGAATATTACAAATTTGTAGCGATGGCATGAATCGTCGATCTTGGCAAAACGTCATTGCCATATGCAGTGTGACATGCAGATGCATAAACTTGAAAACAATCAGACAATCGTAAAAACGATTTTTATCGGAAATAGGTTGAAAAAACGTCCAATGGTCATTGTACAAAGATAAGATATGGAAAACGATCTTATAAAATTATGACAATGTTACATACTATACTCATCTTTATATTTTCAATCATTCAAGCATTGCAGTGTGAAATCGTATAGTATTTTTTTCTCCTTTTTTTCACCTCTTAACTATAGCAGATTTTCGAGATTTCCAAAGTCGCGCGTGAATATCTTTGATACACTCTGGCATGGTATAAAATATCTAATCACACACGAAGTGAACAGGAAGACTTGCAGTCGAGCCAACGTTTCTGTAATTAAGCTGAGCGTGCCAAATGTACTTGACAATCTTGTTACGTGATTTGTGAAATACATATGCAAATGATGGCACTTAGAATAAATAACAAGTAATTAAACAAGTTTTTAATTAGTGGCTGGATTTATCGACGATATTCGACGAATTTGTGGCGGGAAAAAAACAGGTAACATATACAGTTCTCTTTCAACTCGCTTTTACCATGTCGAAAGATATTATTATTTAATTCATTATTTTTTATCTCAAAATTCATAACAGTTTCTTAATAAATTAAGGCAGTCATCTAGTTTAGAAAGTGAATAAAAACGTAATTTTCAGGAATTCTTGTTCAAGTAAAAAAAAAGAATTAATCTTCCTGAACCTTTACACATATTTTATCACACATTTTAATAATACATGAAAAAAATTCTATCGAAATATAACGAAGCAATGATATAGTTAAAGCTATATGAACAAAATGTCTCGCCACGGGAGATTTAAATTGGCGAGAGCTGTGGAGTCCGCAATTCTTACCTGAAATAAAAAAACCAAGAAGATTTTTAATTTAGACACTTCTTTATAGTCGATGAACTAACAAAATTCCAAGAAACAGTGTTAAAAAGTAAAAATTTTCGAGTTGGAAGGTAAAAGTGACGATTTTGGGCCAAAATTTGATTACTTTTTTTGCAATAAATATTGTTTAAAATAATGTTTTTAAGGATTTTTTTAGGTCATTTCGGATGGTTGGCAATACTTTAAAAAACGAGCCTTAGTTAAAGTCGATAGGTCAAATAGTTTTTTTGCTATGTGTCTCACCAAATTGGAGAAATTACAAAAATAATATTTTGAGAAAACACGGTTTAAAGTTTTCGATAGGAAAAAAAGTATCAGTCGTTCATAGTTTGACTTACTGCAAAAATATTCGTTTTCTTGCATTGCCTGAAGCCTTCGAGCTGTACGAGCCTCCTTGGTGCTGCTTTGGCGGCGCGCATTTTGTCGCGTGATTCGCTGCGCGTCGCACATATTAGCGAAAGTCTTACACTCTCGGCCAATATTTAATTGTAATAGCACCATCATCATCAAAACTGCTGCGTATCCTTCATTAAACATGCCTGCAGCTATATAGGCGGCAACGTCAACAATTTTAGAGCCCGAATTTAAGTATTTGGGAGCCATACGCCACATTGCCGAATTGAAACTCTCATTAGAGTTTTGAGTGTGTCCACCTAAGCATCTCGATAAAAGATCTTCCTTAGAAAGATCTTTGTGAATTGGAAGAATGTGTTTTTCTACTTCCGGATGAATGACACGAGTAGAACGTATAAATGTTTTCAACTGATTTGCGGCTTTGGCTTTTTACTACTCGCACCAACTGTCGGCCCCCGTGGGATAATTCTCGTGCTTCGGATTTTTATCCGTTGAGCAATAATGATATAGCGTTGCCATGATGGCTTTTCTCATTTCTTCTACAGAATTCACATTCCTTCTTATCGCTAAATCATAATAAATTGTTAATTTTTTTATGAGAACATCTGTTAGTCGACCCTTCCCACCAAGTTTCTCTCTTTTTTTTATGTTTCAAAGACGCGTGCCCATTCGTTTTTGTACGTGTCCGACGGACTCGCTTTTTTTTTAACTGGGCAATCGTTACCATACGGATTAGCTTTCAAAATATTTGAAAATGTTTTTGAATCGCCGTCTCCAATATAATCCGTATAATTCACGCCAAATTTTTCTTCATACCGTGAAAACATTGTGAGGATCGAATCAACTTCCATTTTACCTGCGCTATACCTTCATGGTTCATAGAACATTCTCCTGTATGTTTTTCGTACCATTCTGTGTATTCCTTTGGTGCCTTCCTTTTTGCTTCAAACACTGTAGGCTTGGCTATACGAAGTTTTTGCTTCAAGATCGACTACTTTACCCGCGTAATACCCGTAAATACCCGTAATAAGTGTAAAAAAAGCGTTGTTACGCCGTACAAGGAAGTGAACCCGCGTTTTTTTCAAGATCCATTTCTTGACACTTTCAAATGCGTTTCAGGTCTTCCTTTTTCTGAATTTTTGTTCTTCTCTTCTTTATCAACCTTCGTGCTTAGGTTTTTGAACATGGATAACGCTGCTGAGTGAATGTGCTTTACTATTAAATTGTACGTTTCACAGTACAATCCTCGGCACATATCCATTAGACGTCTTGCGGACATTAGATGCCTTGCGGACAAAAATCATCAGAAAGGTGTCTCAAAGACTTCTTTCTGATAATTTTCTTGTCTTTTTGCAGTCTGGGCAATGGCAATCTATGATATTGCAATTTAGCCATTCTGCTATTAATCAACGTCCTGATTGAAAATAAAAATAAAAATAATTTAGATAGTATGCTCAAACATAGCTCAAAAGACATGTTTACATATAACCTTTAAGTAGATCTGCATGTCAATATATCTATAGAAAATCCAACATTTGATTAATAAGGAGCTGAAGCATTCTCATACGATTCCTTTTGAATATTTATTAACAATTATAATACAAGCGAAAGATCGGCAAATGAGATATACGGGCCGCTTCGGCTGAGCATTTGTATACTTGCACGTTGCTTGCCGTTCAACTCGTCGTTCTCAACTCTATAACTCCTAAAATACGTTCTATTGGTTTTTAAAACTTTGGGAACATATTCTTCGATACTTCAACTATCTATTAAAGCAAAAAAAATCGATCGTTTTGACCCTCTAAACTAGATGACTGCCTTAATCGATAGTGATGACTGACGTTCTATAAACATTATTACTTGATTTTTTCACTCCTTGTCAAATTTCCTATATAATCAATTCGATTGCCGTTTGCAACTGAATCTCTTAAATAAAATATTAAGAGCTCAGTATCAAAATATTCATTGATAATACACAAATCACGTATCAAAATTTAAATATTTTTTCGATTCTTCATGCAACAATCAATTTTATAAGATATATCAAAAGAATGCAACAAAAAAATTAAATCGAGAAATCTAAAAAAGGCTGTAAGGAAGAAAGATAAGTGGGGAATGTTGACTCTCTTTGAATGAAACAATTATGATCGAACGATTTCATTGTACAAGAGCAATAATATAAGTTTGTGAAATAACCTTTGTCCAATAGGCAAAATGAAGTCCAGGTGGATGACGATTTTCGTCTTGATTGTGGCAACGATTTTAGCAATCGCTTTTGCCAAAGGAGATATTAATCAGGAAAACAATGGTGGATCAGAAAATACCAAAGAGCCCAATGCAGAAATCGATTATCGTCTACCAAAAACGATTATGCCAATATCCTACGAAATTGCCCTCTTTCTTCCAGAGAAAGAAAATTTTACGACTTTCGATGGAACGGTCATTATCCAAGCATTTGTTGATAAACCGACCAGCGAGGTTGTGCTTCACGTTGGTAAAATCACAATATTGTCATATAAAATTTACACCATAAGTACACCCTCGGTGGAAGCTTACGACATTAAGTACGATCCCATAACCGAAAAATATCAAATTTTACTAAATTCGACACTTTCGGCAAATCAAAATATCACGATTGCAATGAAATATCATGGAAATTTAAGAAACGACATGATCGGACTTTATCAAAGTTCTTACATCGATAAAAATGGCGAAACAAAGTACGTTTAAACGCATTTCCGTAACCGCAAAGTTGAAGTATTAGAATATCAAACAATAAACACAAAAAACAAATTATAGATGGTTGGCTGCTACACAATTCCAGTCTATTCATGCGAGACACGTGTTTCCCTGTTTCGATGAGCCCAGTTTTAAAGCAACTTTTACATTTCGAGTTCTGATATCAAAGAGTTATACCTGCTTGAGCAACACGCCAGTTATGGAATTGACTGAGATTTCGTAAGTTGAAAATCACAGTGGCAGCAAAATTAATGCTTTTGTTCTCATTGAATTGATTATTTTGATATAAAACAATATTTCATTGCTTGCAATTAAATTATGATGTGAAAAACAAAAAAAACAATTCTTATAGCTTGATTAAGATAATGAAATACGAAAATCAAAAATATTTTTTTTGCCGCTGTGTAACGATATTTTTTCCAGAGACGAACGTGTCTGGTGGACATTTAACAAAACCGTCGATATGTCCACGTATCTCCTTGCTTTCATCGTTTCGGACTTTTCACGTCTCCAAAACAAAGTTGGTAACTTTAGCGTTTGGGCTCGACCTGAAGTCATTGATGAGGCCCAATATGCTCTCGAAATTGGGCAAAAAGCTCTACAACAGCTGGAATACCTTTTCAATATAAAATATCAGCTTTATAAGATGGACATGGTTGCTGTACCAGATTTTTCAGCGGGTGCAATGGAAAATTGGGGTCTTATCACTTTTCGTGAAACTAGGATGCTTTTTAATGAAAATATCTCGTCTGTAACATCACAGCAGAAAGTTGCATCAGTCATCGTTCATGAGTGCGTTCACATGTGGTTTGGAAATTTAGTGACCCCAAAATGGTGGGGCTACCTTTGGCTAAGCGAAGGTTTTGCTAGATATTACGAGTACATGTTGACAGCGAAGGTAAATTTATTTATTTAAGGCATCTTCTCACTTTAAACGCCTCAAAAATAGGCTGTTTTTGCGATTTTTTTTCGAGGATTTTTGCTTAAAATTATGGGATAAAACGGATCCTATGTAATAAACACATCTTTCAAGTACATGAAAAAATTTTTATTTTATTTTTTTAAACAATTATTATAATACATCAGTAGCATTGAAAAACCCGTGTAAAAATGTTATGGTCGTGGCTTGTTGATGGTATCTCCGAGACGGGTCGTCTGAAACAAAAAAATAAAACTGTTTTAGATTCAGTATGTCAGTGGCTATAGCGCATATCATCAGATTTTTGATATTCGCGAAAATAACAAAATGGCGCACGTTTTTCGAAAAAGTAAAAAAAAACCACGATTTTTTTGCAGTTTTTTGTAAAAAAAAAATTCTTAAAATCAAAATTTAAAAAATCTGATGATATGCGCTATAGCCATAACTATGAAGCATATGTCATTCAAATTTCATGACAATCGGCCGGATAGTTTCCGAAATTTCATCAACAAAGCACCGAAAAACCTTGTTTTGAGATAACTGCGTTTAAAGTTTTGGTTGCAGAAAAATCATGAAAAAACCTTACCTCGGGTTAATCAGCGATGCCTGCTCCATACAATGGACCTTCCGATTCTTCGTAGAAGGTGTGTTCGTCCAAAGTAGCTTCCCTTCGTCTCGACCTAGTCTCTTTTGAAGCGTTAGAGCTGCGGCGGTTCCCTACGCGTACGCGATCACTGTCGCGTTTCTCGGCGTATTGAACGGCGATAGGGCCTAGTTTGACACCCATCACCTCCAAAATTTTTAAAACAGGTTGTAGCCCTTCGTTATAAATGCATGCCGCTGTTTGGCAAGCAATTTCCACGGTTTTTCTTGATGATGTTTCTTGAAACATCTTTGTTACAAACTTTACACTTCACATATTGTTGTAATGTAGAAAAAACAAGAAAAAACTGAATAATACTATATCCAGCCGTTGGATCGATGTGTACATCGAAACTTGTATCGTCCGATTTTTTTAATTTTGCTGCACTCGCACTAGCATGACTCGTATCTGCTTCAGACTGGTGTGGAAGCACTCCACGAAATTTTCTTTTTTTAGATTTCGAACTTGGACGTCGCCACGTGGCACTTTGTTGCGAAGTCTTTTTATCCATTATAACAATCCTGAGCGCAGAGATGTTGCCGTTACGAAGTTTCAAATTAGACTGATGAAATAACAGTTTAGCATCGTTGCCGAGTGATTTTCTTTTGAAAAATGCACGTGTTAAGGTCTTATTACATGAGTATAGACCCGAAAACAGAATATACCTAAGCAAGGGGTACTACATTAACAAAAGAACACGGCTATTCAATTGTATAGAGTCAGATATACAGGGACCGTCCGAGCGGCGTGAAAGGGATCGCCGGGTACTCTCAGGTAGTCACCTAACGGTCGCCAAAAAATGTAGTTAGACTCGTCCGATCTTTATGAAATTTCGAGATGACATTTTTGAAGATATGTACTTTCAAAATTTAAAAAAAAAAAAAAATCGATTTTTTTAAATTTCCAAAGTGAGAAGACGCCTTAAACATATTGATAGATATTTTTTTAACTGTTAAATCATAGAAGCTATGTGCAATTAATTTGAAAAAAAAAACTATAAACACTGAAGTATTTCAAGGTCCAACAACTTTTACAAACAAAATTTACCCTGTTCGTTGGAATTATTTTCAGTCGAAATACCTCTGACTATTTCTTTTCTTATACTATGACGATGTTCCATTTTAACTTCAATGCTAAATTTAACGTTAATTATATAACCTTATTTAACCAATTTGGAGAATGTATAAGAATGCACCCGTAGACAAATGGATTAACGTAAACCATCCCTAATGAAAAGATATTTTATAAATACAATGAATCATTTGACGTTTATTTTTTGATTATGTGGCATCAGCTTGAACCAAGCTGGAAAATGGAGCAACAGTTTATTGTCAACGAATTACAATCAGTGTATGGTGCGGACGCTTTAGATTCTGCGAACCCAATGTCAAGAAATGTTTTCAACGTAGAACAAATAGGAACATCAGGGGACACTATAACTTATGCTAAAGCTGCGAGTGTGATACGAATGATGGAACTCTCTTTTGGATCTGATGTCTTCAACCTTGCCCTACAGGGATACCTTAGCACAAAGTAAATTGAAATTTGATACATCATTCGCATTTAATTAAAAAAACTCTTTCAATTCTTGATTCAAGATTTTATGATTGTTCAGAAAAATTACTCTAGAGAATATTAGTTTCTTATTTATCCAAGACTGGATAAAAAAGATCATTTAGGCCTAACGTTAAGTTACTCGTTAAATTAATTAATATACAATTGGTATTCTTTTTCTTGTCAGAAAATATAGTTCAGCAACGCCGGAAGATTTGTGGATCGCTTTTCAGCAACAGGCAAACAAAAAAAATCTTAACCTCGGAGCAACCATCGAATCGATCATGAATACTTGGACCAAACAAGCTGGATTTCCAGTTTTGTCGGTCAACATCACCAACGGAATAGTCAATGTCAATCAAAAACGATTTTTCCTACGAAAAGCAAATTCATCAGCGGCCAACCAAATTTGGTGGCTACCAATCACTTGGACAAGCAGAAAAAATCGAAACTTCATTTCGACGATCCCCAAATATTGGCTCGGTCGGGAAAATGATGAAATCAAGATATCGAATGATGACAATGACTGGATTATCTTTAACGTTCTACAAGCTGGATATTATAGAGTCAATTATGACAAAGATTCTTGGTACCGCATTATCGATACATTGACGAGTGAACGCTTCGAGGAAATTCATGAAATTAATAGAGCAGCTATAGTCGACGATTTGTTAAATCTTGCGAGAGCAAATCTGCTGGATTACGATACAGCTCTTACGGGGGTAAATTACATCAAACGAGAAACGAATTATATTCCATTTAAAGCGGCATTCACGGTCCTTGAATATTTACACGATCGTTTTGCTGGGCAATCAAACTATAACGTCATTAAGGTAAAACCATACACGAGATTCTCATATTTTATATTCTCTTGATTTACAATAATTATAAACATTTTATATTCATAGGGATTTTGATAATACATTATTTTACATTTTCTTGCTATTCAAATTTTCACTGCAGGCTTACTCGCTGTCGATCATAGAGAATATATACAAAAAATTGGGCTACAAAGATCGGGTCGACGACGACAGACTGACGATTTTGTTGCGACAAAGGATTAACAATTGGGCCTGCAAACTCGATCATGAAACGTGCATCGAAAAATCACGTTTTTACTTTACCGAATGGCGGATCCATTCCAAAATGTGTGTGTTATAATATAAAATCTACGGTATTTACAATAATTATTCAATGATGATTGAATGTATGAAAACTCTTTTTTCAGGGTGCCTAAAAACCAGAAAGAAGCAGCTTATTGTTCTGCTATAAAATACGGAAGTTCTGAGGATTGGGATTTCTTGTGGAATCAATATTTCAAGTCGAATTGTGCCTCCGAACAAGCAGTAATTTTGGACGCTTTGGCATGCACTCGAAATACGACTATTCTCGAAAAGTATACATTTTAAATATTTGAATGTGCATCGACAATCAAAAATCGGACATATGTGTGGGCAACTTTTTTTCAACTTGGCAAAATATCTTGTGTAAAATTCATGACGAGGGAATTTCCGAAATTTGTTTTTACTTGCATAATAAGAATATTCCAAGTTCTTTCTATTTCCATACAATTTTCTGATTTTTTCTACAAACATATCATGTTGATTTATATTGAACTAGATTTATTTAATCATCGCTGAATCTTTAAGTAATAAATTGATATTTTTTCTAGTTATTTACTAAAAGCAGTGACTCCATTCCACGAAAGCAGAATACGCAAACAGGATAGTACAACCGTATTTAAAGCAGTTTACACCTCTGGTCTCCTTGGTGCGGGATACATTTTGGATTTCGTCGAAAAGCATCATTCGGTTATGGCAAAATAGTAAGCAATAAAAATACCAAAACAATTAGTGTCCTAAGCTCAAGAAAACAACGAAAATAGTCGGTGTTGATTCGTTATAGAAATATCGGCAAAAAATAGATAAAATGGTCTATTTTTTTGCATCAATATCTGTAGGAATTGGGAATGAAATGCTTCAATAATACCTAAAAAGAACTTTGACAATTACGAAATTTCAGCGACGGTGGTTATGGAATTGTGAACACTGTATTGACTGGGGCTTCGCGCTATTACTCAACGGAAGACTTAATAGTAAAATTCGAAGCTCTAATAAATAATCATTCCAAAGAATTCAAGACCATTTTGAGCTTATTAAAGGCGGCTTTGGAATTGGCAAAATACGAGTTAAGATGGTACGAAAAGAATGAAGGTGGTATAATGAGGTGGATGGTAAAAAATAATAAAGCAGATGATACCAGCAACACTACCGATTATCGATTACCAACTAGTATCGTGCCTAAGAGTTACGTTATCAAATTAACTCCTTACATCGAAATGGGAAAATTTACGTTCGACGGCAACGTCAAAATAACGACAAGCGTAGCCGAAGCAACAACGAAAATTATTCTTCACGTTGACGAGATTATTTTTAATTCAGTTCTTGTGACCGCAGACGGAAAAAATATTGGGATAAAAAGTAGATTGTCGAATGCGAAGTACAATTTTGTGACTCTGAATCTCGCTGAGACTCTAACTGTTGGACAAACTGTAATAATTGAGATTGGTTATACGGGACAATTGAACGATGCCATGAGAGGCTTCTACAGGAGTTCGTACAAGGATGATTCAAGCGTAACTAGGTAAACTAATGCTTCAATAAAGTCTGTAAAGGTATTTCAATAATTTTCGCACATTCGGAATAACTTTGATGCATATTGCTGGATTATAAAATTTAATTAGAGTCAGTATTTTTTGAAAATACATTCAGGTGAAAAGACACATTTAATTAAAAAATATATAGCCATGAAAAATTGAAGAACTTTCTATCATTCATTTGAAGTACATTGAATTCGCTACTGTGAATCTCAATTTTGATCTTACCGGTACATTTTTTGTTAGATGGCTAGCAGCCACTCATTTGGAACCAGTCGGTGCTCGAAAAATGTTTCCCTGCTTCGATGAACCAGCGCTAAAGGCAACTTTTGTTATATCTGTCAGCAGACCTGCTAATTATAGTGCAATCAGCAATACTCCTTCAAAATCGGCTGTCCCAGATGGGTACGTATGCTTTATATTAGTAAAGCTTCCACTCACAAATTGGGTATTTTCATTATCTGCAGCATATTTTATCAAAGAATTGTTATTTCATTAATACTTATTTATTTTTAAGACTTTTTTCTATTCTTTCATTAAAACTTAATCGCAATAAGAATATAATTATTATTGAGGCGTGATGCCTTACTACCATGAAAAAAATTGTCTCAATAATTTCTCGAAAGCAATTCGTCCCTTCCCTAGTGAATCGCAAGCAGAATGTCGACAATAATTTTGATCTCAACAAATAAATCTTTAGTAATGGGCGAGTCTTGGAAACTTTTGAGGAAACTCCAATAATGTCCACGTATCTCGTAGCACTCGTCGTTTCCGATTTTGACTCACTCGTCGATGAAAAAAATAATTGTGCAACGTGGGCAAGACCAAATGCAATTAAGCAAGCTGAATATGCTCTTTCTGTGATGGCACCTTTATTAAAATTTTACGAAAAGGCCGTTGATCAACCTTATCAACTGACGAAACTGGATATGGTAGCGTTGCCGGATTTCGCGTCAGGGGCCATGGAAAATTGGGGCCTTATCACTTATAGGGAATCTAATATGCTTTACGATCCAAATCATTCGCCAATAACGTCGAAACAATCGATCGCGAACGTTATTTCACACGAAATATCGCATCAATGGTTCGGTAATCAAGTTAGCCCAAGATGGTGGAAATATATCTGGCTGAATGAAGGATTTGCAAGATATTTTCAGTATCATGGAACAGCAAATGTACGTAAATAATTGTTTTCCGAAGAAGCATCATTTTTAAACCCTTCATCATTTTTTTTCAAATTTATCTGCTAACATAATTCATTAAATCGATTTATTTTTCCCATGAACAATTTTTATTTTACGAATTGATACGTTGTATATCATCTCTTTATTGAAATTAAAAATTTCTCCAAAAGTGAAAAGTTGATGCTGCAAATTATCATTTATAATTTTATTGTACACTTTAAAATTTTACGCGTTTTATTTCCCACAAATATTATGTCTTGTATCATTTAATAATAAATTCATTATACATTAAATTTGTACAAATAATTTTTTAACTTCATTTTTTTTGTCATTCGTTGCAGGTGGAAACCGAATGGGGTCTAGAATCGCAATTCGTTGTTGAGCAACTTCAATCGGCTTTTGTAATAGATTCTCGATCGTCAACTCATCCAATGACTCAAGACGTGTACAGTCCTATGGAAATAAGTGGTATTTTTGATTCGATCTCGTACAACAAAGGTGCCAGTGTAATACGCATGATTGAAAAATCATTTGGCAATGACATTTTTTATGCAGCTTTACACGATTATCTGGTTGCACGGTTGGTATAAATCAAGGTTTCAACTCATTAATTTACTATTCTAGTTGAAATTATGAAATTAGTCACCAGTAACTTTTATTCATAATATGCAGAAGATACAACGACGCAACGCCAGACTATCTATTCGAGGCTTTTCAAAAGCAACTAAATTCAACTGTTTCGAGTGTGAAAAGCTTACTGGAGAAATGGACTACCCAAGCGGGTTATCCGGTTGTAATGGTAAAAATAGGAACGGGAAATATGGCTCAATTTCATCAAAAAAGATTTTATTTAAATGATGACGACAAACCAACGGAAGAAATGCTCTGGTCGATTCCTTTAACATGGGCTTCGAAATCGAATCCTAATTTCTCGAATACCACGCCGAAATATTGGATGAGTAAATCATACGATTATGTGGAATTGGCCATTTCCAATGAGGAATGGATTATCTTTAATGTTCAGGAATCAGGTACAGCAAATTTTTCCATAATAAAGAAAAAATCCATTGGAAACGATTGAATTTGTGAACAATTGCTGTTCCTTTTTGCATGATAAAACATAATATTTGTTACATCGTTCAAATAATTGTTTAAGGTTATTATCGAGTGAATTATGAATCTGTATTGTGGGAAAGAATAATCAATGTTCTAAAAAGCGACGATTATAAAATCATTCACGAAGTCAATCGAGCTTCTCTTATGGATGATCTTTTGATCCTCGCACAAGCCGGTCAGCTTGATTACAAAACAACTTTGTCAGCAACGCAATATTTGATCAATGAGACTAATTATATACCGTGGCGTGCTGCCTTTAATGGACTCATATATTTGAATGGACAATTGAAAGATAGAAAAGATATTTTCGATCTGTACAAGGTAAGTGTTAGCTACTTTTATAGCATCATTTTCAAAAAAAAAAAACCTCTTACCTTTTCTTCTGATCCACTCTTAGATACATATTTTGACGATTCTAAACCCAATCTACCAAAAACTTGGGTTTAATGAAACAGCTACGGATTCACATTACGACAAACTTTTGAGAAGATTCGTAATTAATTGGGTGTGCAACTTCGACGAGGAAAGCTGCGTTTCTACATCGCTAAAACATTTCAATGCATGGAAATCCAATTCAATTTCGTAAGATACATATTTTGATTTTTCAGTTTTCTCGTATCATTTCTTTCTTTTGATTGGAGTACTATTGAGAACAATTTATTTATTTATTTATTCTTGTATTATGAATTAAATATAATTTATTTGCATGTATGCATAAAATGTTATGTAGTTCATCAATCGTTTATTCTTAAAAGAACTGTAATACGATTTATTCATAGAGAAAAAGTTTTCTCCATCAGTAGAACAATTAATAAGATAATAAGTGATTAAAAAAAAAATATTGTCTAATTGTCATGTTAATTAGAAGGGTCCCTGTGAATTTACGAAATACCATTTACTGCACCGCGATAAAGCATGGCTCGATGGACGATTGGGAATTTTTGTGGAAAAAATATTTGACCACAAACTTATCAACAGAAAAAGTTGTCATCTTAAGTGCTCTTGGGTGTTCAATGGATACGCATGCTCTTGAAAAGTACGTTAATAAAAATCTACAAATATTTTCATCATCCTGGTACATATTAAATAATAAATGTTGACAAATATTTTTTTTTTATTTTTTCAGACTTCTGACGCAGGCCACAACCAAAAATTCGGAAATTCGATTTCAAGACACCTCGAGTGTATTCTCTGCTGTATGCAGCTCTGGCTCATTTGGTGCTAAATATACCTTAGATTTTATCGAACGTAATTACATGAATTTGTATAATTAGTGAGTATATTGCTCCAATAATTTATATGCTTCGTCAGCTTTACGAATAGTTGATAAATCGACACTTTTCTTACTATTATTACAGTTATGCCGATTATAGCAAGATCTCAAGCATTTTGAGTGAAGTTTCTGCTAATTTGAAGACTGAGAAAGACATACTCAAGGTATATTTAATTGCTACTGTCATATAACGAAAATCAATAAATGAAACTGAATTCCTAATATTTAACTTAACGATTTTTTTAAGTTTGAACAATTCATCGAAAATCATCAAGACATTCTAGGATTAATTGAGTCATCGATGAGAAATTATTTGAAAACGGCAAACGAAGAACTCGAGTGGTACAACAAATATAGTCCCGGAATCTTTGAATGGCTTGATAAAACATATCCGAGTGGCGATTACCGTTTACCGACTAAAATTTATCCAGAAAGCTACGATATTTATCTGAAGCCTTCTCTCGACGAGAACAATTTTACGTTTGACGGTGAAGTGAACATAAACATGAATGTCACAGAAAACACATCGAGCATTGTTCTTCTCGCAAATGACTTGACGATTAATGAAATTATTGCTTTCGTCGATGCTGTCAATATTCCCAAAGTTTCGAGCTACACAATGAACGCGACGAATCATCGATTCACTATTTATTTAAAATCGGTTGTTCCTGCCGGCAGTAAACTGTCTCTGTATATTTCTTACACCGGTATACTTAATGACCAAATGGTTGGCTTTTATCGCAGCTCGTACACTGATAAGAATGGTAAAACTCGGTAAGTTTATGTTAATATTTTCATTGAAAATATTAGTGTAATCTTCTAAAAAGAATGTAACATCCAATTTTCCAAAAAACCTTATCATTTTTTTACTTTCAAAGATTTTTTAAAGATTTTTTATCATGCATCGATCAATGAAAATCTAAAATCTAAAAATTTGAATTCGATTAAATTTTTTTATAGGAATAAAATGATTATTTGGTTGTTTTACAGGTGGTTGGCAAGCACTCAATTCGAGCCTATTTACGCAAGAAAAGCATTCCCGTGTTTCGATGAACCAGCGTTCAAAGCAAAATTCACGATCCATATTGAAAGGCCCATGGATTATCGGACTCGCAGCAATATGCCATGGCTTATCTCTAATCCATCTACGTAATTAATATTGACCATTTTTTTCCGATCCACAATGTCGAGTTTATATTAAGTTTAACAAAACAGACGTGATAGAGTTTTAAGATTTTTTTATTAATTTATTTTACTTTTCAGGACGGCAAATCGTATGTGGGATTCGTACGAACAAAGCATACCCATGTCTTCGTATCTCGTTGCATTCATAGTGTCAGATTTTGAATCACTGAAAAATGATGCTGGTAACTTCACTATTTGGGCACGACCAGGAGTAGTTCAATACGGTGAATACGCTCTCGAAGTTGGTCAAAAAGTTCTTAGCTTTTTGGAACAATTTACCGGCATCGATTATCCAATTAAAAAAATGGATCTTGTTGCCATTCCCGACTTTCAAGCCGGCGCTATGGAAAATTGGGGTCTCATAACTTTTAGGTAAGTATCATTTTCAATGTAGAACTAATTAACTCAGTTTTTAAACCTTCTCAAAAATTCCTTGGTAAATCATTTTAATGCCATTTCATTATTTTGTTTTGTTGTTGTTATAGAGAATATGGTTTACTCCAACATCAGAACGTAACGTCTGCATTATACAAAAAATATTTGCATACCACCGTGGCTCATGAGATTGTTCACATGTGGTTCGGTAATTTAGTAACCTGTGACTGGTGGGATTACATTTGGTTGCACGAGGGTTTTGCTCAGTATTTCCAGACAATATCTGGTGATTACGTGAGTTAAAAATGTTTAGTGATACTGATTATTTAACGGAAGTAGTGATCTTAAACAAAATCTTAGTAATTTTTCAAACTCTTCGATTTTTACTGCACGACAAGTGTTTTTAAATGCACTAAAAAAATCTTACCGTAAACAGGCAGCTCCAGAATTGAATCTTCTTCAGCAATTTGTCGTCTACGAATTGCAATCTGCGATGCAGTTTGATTCTTCACCATCTGTACATCCCATGAACAATCACGTCGTCGAACCGGTGGCTATCGCAGATTCGTTCGACACGATTGCTTATGCTAAATGTATGAAAACAAAACCCGTAATTGCATTTCAAAAAGCATTTCGAAAGTTTCTAGATTTTATAGCAACTTAAACATAGAATCATACACTCACGTGATACGAAACTAATTTATTAATGAAATGTTAATCGAATTCAGCTGCCAGCGTCCTTCGAATGATGCATCATGCATTGGGGCCCAAAGTTTTTGAATCGGGACTTCGGACATATCTGGAAAGAAACAAATACCATAATGCCATTCCCCACAATCTCTCATCGGCGATTCAATTTCATGTGGACACAGAAAACTCCTTGGACATTACAGTTGAATCTTTGATGAACAGTTGGACCAATTATGCTGGCTACCCAGTTGTAAATGTAACTTGGACATCGGGCTTACTGACGCTAACTCAAGAACGTTTCTACCTTACACGTCCAGAAATAACGACGGACGAAATTACGAATAACTATTGGATTCCGATAACAATAACAACGAAATCCGAATCAAATTTCACGGATACTCGTCCTGATTTTTGGTTCGGTGAAAAACAAACAAATTCATCTTTGACCCTGAAAAACGGTGAATGGTTTATAATCAATATTCAAGAAACTGGTTATTATCGCGTTAATTACGACGTTGATTCCTGGAGTCGTCTTATCGCTGGTCTACGATCGGAAAACTTTGATGGCATTGATGAAACTAATCGAGCACAAATTGTAGATGATCTTTTAAATTTCGCGAGGGTCGATTACGTCACTTACGATCTCGCTCTTAGTGCAACGAAGTATCTCGAAAAAGAGGACAATCATTTACCGTGGAAAGCATTTTTCAATGCTGTCGCCTTCCTAAATCGACGCTTCGATGCTCATGAAATCGGTCAAAACTTCGCCGATTACGTGCTCGGTCTCATGCAACCATTGTACGAAAAAATTGGCTTCGTCGATTTTCCTAATGAAAACCAATTAGAACAACTCAACAGAGAATTGATACTCAGTTGGGCATGCAAATTGGGACATTCAGGATGCATTGAAAAAGCGCAAGAACTTTTCAACAAATGGAAAAAGGACGAGAAACAGTGGTATGTACATATTTTATCATCTTATTGAAATTTCACAAGTTGTTTCAGTGCCATGAATTGCATTTATAATTTCACTCTCGATCACTTTCAATATTTTTCTATAACTACTCGAAAGTTAATAATTGTTACCTCAAAACTATATTGACACTTGAAAAATTGATCAAACCTGATTCTGATTGTCCAGGTGAAAAAAAAATGTCAAAAAACATTAACTCATTTTAGTTTAAATGAAAAAGCAATCCCTTCATTTATAAAAAAATGTTCATGCAACATTTTTTTCAACGTTCAGGATATCACCGAATGCAAGATCAGCTGCGTACTGCGAATCCATCAAACAGGGGTCTTACGATGATTGGCAATTCTTGTTTAACGAATATGAAAAATCAGAATTTTCCAGCGAAAAAGTCATTATTTTGCGAGCTCTTGGCTGTTCGAGAAACACAACTACTTTAAACAGGTGAGAAAATATTAAAACGGATATAGTCTTTAAAAAGATTAGTATATTACAAATTCTTTTGTATTTTTTAAGGATTGTGGTTATTTAAAATTAATTACTGCGAATAATTTGACAATAATTCGTTCAAAGGCTTCGTCTAATGAATGATTTTTTCGTTTACAGTTATTTGAAGCTTGCAATATCTGACGACAATACAATCCGGTCTCAGGACGTAAATACTGTTTTGGATTCCGTTTCGAACGCTGATAAGTTTGGCGTCGACACTATGTTAGATTTCTTAATAAATAATTACAAGGACCTGTGGAAATAGTAAGTAAAATTGTCCTTTTGATATGTAGCCCTCTACAATAATTTCTTATCTCCGGGTTCGAGACCCTGAAAAATTCAATCACACATCGTTGAACGTTCACTGAGTTTCGAAATATCGAAAATATTGCCTTTCCAGTTACGGCAGCTGGACGGGTGTAGCAAATTTGTTTGGAAGCGTTGCGGTTAAAATGTCTACCAAAGATCAAATTCAAAAGGTACAACAAAAAATGAATTAATTATCAATTAAAAAATTATTATTAATTACCAAGTATATTGAAATTATATTTTTCCTACAGTTATATTTATTATTCAATTTTATTATCGACAAATAAAATGCTAAAATTTTTACAATTTATTATAGTCTTTGACCAACGTTTAACATTTTTAACAAATTTGAAAATAGTTCATCAAATGTACAGTTTAATGAGTTATATATTTTTTTTTTACTTATAGCTCGAACTTTTCGTGAACAGTTTGATGAGCGAGCTCGTCGACATAAAGTCGTCCCTGCAATCAGCGGTTACCGTTGCGAAAAGAAATTTTGAATGGTACGAAATTCATAAAACGTACATTCACGTTTGGTTGACAAAAGCACCGGATGCAACGGAACCGAGCATTGACCCGGACTCAACCACAAAGCCCGGTTTGAGTTCGATCCAAACATCGAGTTTGAGTCTCGTTATTATAGTATTGTACCTCATTTTCACGTTTTGATAACACCAAATTCACATTCATTGGATTAGTTACACAAAAACATTAACATAAAAAATGTAATTCAAAATTTGTGGCTAACTTTACCTTCATAAAAATAGAGATTATGTAGATATTTGAATTCTGTTCAATCCGATGGAACATTCGTAAGCCGCACCCAGAAAAAAGTTCTACTTAGATCTACTAGAATCTTTTATTCAATTTTTTTTAAATTTAAATTAACAACATTTCTATTCGCTTCAGCTGAATCTAAGAAGTTAAACGTGAATTTTTTTACCTTCCCAGAATCGCAGACCCATGAAAATATTATTAAATAACTTTATAATTGAATAATGATATAAATAATATTATAAATATTATAAATAATAATATAAATATTATTTTTATTTCAACTTTTCATATTCGTTTAATTTTTAAGATAAAAATATGTCCGATTTTAAAACATATATTAAATTTTTCATTAATCCAGAATATAAAAATAGCGTGATAAAAAAAATAAATTCTAAAAATTAAATAGACCTCTATTCGGCCGTAAGATAAGGAAAAAAATTAATTTGATTTAACCAGATCCTAGTTAAATCAACTAGATGTTTTTTCTGCGTGCGTAACATTCTGTTTTGTAATATGCTCGAAAAATTACCACGAAAACTATGATAATTTCGTTGTTTCCACTTTTGATAAAAACGAAGAGTTTTTGGGATCATTCAGAATATATTTTGTGATAAAAAAAATAGACACAGATTATATACAAATTCATACAACTTTTATTAATTGCAAAGTACCGTGTAATTAATAGAATGTATAATATATTCTTACGAAAATGAAAGAAGAGTGTAAAAATTAATTCTTAACAATGTTGTATCTTATTTAATCCTTTTTTTCGCACAACATTTCGGGAAGACTGACAACAAATAATTCGCGCAGTAAAAAACTCCGTATTGATTTGAACATGGAAATAATCGTCGGTTTTGGCTAAAAATTACTGTACTTTAAAATAACTTTAAAATAGTAAAATGTATTATTGTGCGATTGGATGTTCGTTGGCAATTTTTTTTTCAGTTGTATTTAAATCAAATATATTTATACTCGCACTCCATTGAATATATATCTTTCTTAATTTGTATCGCATTACAGAAAAATTAATAAATCAATTAATAAAAATGATACAAATCCGATTGAGATTCTTTGCTAGGGCTTGAGATTCCAGTTTTTGTGTTTCAATACTGATTATATAATAATGACTCACTCGTATTAATATTTACAATTACATTAGGTAAGAAATCACTTCATAAACGTTAGCGAAGAGAAAGAACCACACTCGAGTATCGGATTTTGAAGACACCGTCTTATTTGGCAATTAGTCATCGAATACTCAATTTGATTCACGAGTACGAGTGATGATTGGAAGAAAAATTTAGAAGTTACGCTTACTCCATAAATCATAGCTTAGTCTCTGAATCGTTTCGTGATGATCGACAAACTGATAGTTGAGTAACTTGGGAATGAAATTACTATGTATTTTTTTGCAACCAATCACGAATCGTCGGGTAACTTCTTTCCAACCATCGAACGTTGCTCTCGGCTTGTTCCACGGCTTGTTTAATCGTTCTTGTTGCAGTTGCGAGTTCTTTGCTATGCTCTCTCGCGAATTCCAATAACTGTATTAATATACAAAAATCGCATCGTAAACATAAAAAATATCAAAATTTCTCATCGAGAAATGAACAAGAAGAACCGGAAAAAACACCTGTTAACTTACGTCTTTTAATTCATATTTGGTGTTAATTTTCTTTGTTGCAGATTTTACAATACTATTCATCGTTGACAAAGATGAACCACAGCTGTGACGAACAAAAAATAAAAAATTAAATTAGTAATGAAAAAAGGCCGATAAAATATCACGATTATTGTACCAGAACTATCAAGTTCCCAAAAACGAAGCATCATTTTCTAATCATGAGAAAATTCTGCGAAAGAATTTTTTTTCACAATATTTTTAAATAGGACTCAATATTTATGAGGATTAGAATAAATTGATTATGTGTAGAATCAATAGTTCATACTTACTATCGTTTGAGACGATCCCAATTATTTCTCAAGAAGCTAAACACCAATGGTTGTCCAATGACGTTATGTGATACAGCGTTGAATACACGCGGAGCGTCCTGCTTTCTTATGCCTGAGTTTTCGGTGACTGCCCACTCAAGATAACGACTCAGTATCCAAGTTTCTCGGGTACAACCAAGGGCAGACAGAAGCAAATCCTTCTCGGAGCCAACGTTGGTTTTTATATATCTTTCCCACGCGAAATCCCACTCTGCTTGACCGCCAACTCGAATGGCAGTACAGTAAACGACGCTTTTTAGATTTGGTGAGATTCTGTAGAAATTTCAGTGATTACAATATGTAAATTGAAAATTGATTTATGAGAATACTCCAAATGAAAGGTTATAAATTAAATATAGGAAATATTTACGGATTAGTCCTATCAGGGTCGGGAGAATTTCGCCACTCTTGGAACGAACGAACAGCATTTCGTACACAATTTTCGTGGCCGAATGTGCAAGCCCAACTGAGAACGTCTATGCGTGTGAATACTTTGAGTTGCGGATCATCAGCGTTGTCTTTGAAACCAACCTGCTCGTAAACGTTCTTCAACAAGTTCAAAACGAAGATCTGCAATGCCATCAATGTATTGATTTAATATTGACAGTACCAACTAATTTTGATTTCAATTTCCCGCTAGTATTTATAGGAAACATTAAAAATGTTTTTTTTAGAATATTGAAATCAAAAACTCGACGTTTATCGCGCAAAGTTTCCAGTATAAAGGGACAAAATTGAAAAAATTATTCAAAAATGTTACCCTGAATCGATCGTAGCTGGGTAAGCTGACAAGCATATGGTCAAGATAATTCATTGCTGTTAAAGCTGCTTTCCAAGGCACGTATTCATTTTCATGAGCTAAATAAGACACGACGCTCAGTGCCGTTGAGTAATCCAGTCTTCCGGCCCTCGCTAAGTTCATCGCATCGTCAATCAACTGACCCCGATTTATCGTTGCTATATCCGTGAAGTTAGGACTCTTGAGTTGTTTGATTATGAGCTCCCAATTTGCATTGTCGTAATTTACACGATAGTAGCCTTGAAATTAAAGGTGAAAGATCGTTTCAAATCACTATTTTTCTGAGTGAACCAATATGGAATTATAATGATAAAAATAGTAAATAATATTTTTGATAGTAAAGATTTACTTATTTTATGCATGACTTTTTATTCATTTGATATGAAAGTTGCTTTGATAGAAAAAATTATTTACCAGTTTGTTGAATGTTGAAAATAACCCACTGTGAACGACTTGCACCGATGTTTGGTAAATTCATCGATTTCTGAGCCCTTAACCAAGTGGACGGTTGTGTACGATTGAAATTACGATCAGCCTCAGTCGTGTACGTTATCGGTACCCACCAAAGAGGTTCTGATTCTTCGAAAGTTGTTATAGTTGCATTTCGAATGGTAAATCGATCCTATGAAAAAATTAACACTGATAAAGAACTAATTTTGGTACTAAATTTCATTTTTCATAATGATTTTTAATACTACTCTGGTAGTTATTCAATAAATTCGATTAATCATTGCTTTATACATCAAATACAGTTTAAGAGAATAGATTAATCAAGTATACATTCCTCAGAGGATTTGCAAAAAAAATTGTTTTCAATTAAATTCCATAATTAGATTTAACGATTTACGAACTCACTTGCATTATATCAGCGCTACCAACATCGTAATTCCTTGTAACGGTAATAACGGGGAAACCAGTTTGCAAAGTCCATGTATCCATAATTTGTTTTACCGTAACATCCCGGCTTAAAACACGATCTTTTCGAGCTTGTTTTGTCAATGCTTCCCAGAGATCATTTTGTTCAGCACTTTGATAAGCTCTGTATAAGAAAACCAGTCGTAAATAGAGAGAAAAAAAATTTGTTGTTAAAGTGATTACATATTTTATGTTGTCGTGTTACATTACGTACTTTCCACGCAGGTAATTTGTGAGGCCCTGTTTGAAA
The DNA here is from genome assembly GCA_963989365.1 of Rhimphoctona megacephalus. Taxonomy (NCBI): domain Eukaryota; kingdom Metazoa; phylum Arthropoda; class Insecta; order Hymenoptera; family Ichneumonidae; genus Rhimphoctona; species Rhimphoctona megacephalus. Next base: position 32,910,820 of record OZ022414.1, on the reverse strand, counting down.
ACTTTTGTTGTTAAAAAGTGATCCATCATCCGAATAATAGAAGCACCTGAAAAAATCGTTATCAATATTTATTATCAAGTATTGATTGAAATACAAATATAGTTGGAACTAGATCACATCGAGTGTATATTTAGAAAATCGATCAATTGCGAATGGAGTATCATACCTTTTGCGTATGAAATTCTATCAAAGATTTCACTTATTTCTTCCGGATGTCCAACTTCAACCGAAACTGGATGAGACGATTCGAGGGCATCGAGGGTGAAAACGGGTTGCAAGTCGTGAACGATGAATTGTTCGAGCACCTTCCAATCTGGTTCAACCTGTATGAAAGTAAGAAGTTTTTTTGTACTCTGTTACTACAATCTCTTTCAAACATTTTGGCGCAAAGGAAACTAAAAAATTCACAAAATTGAGCTCAGAAGAGCAATAAAACTCCAATACTCCTCTGCTATCGTAATACTGCGCGAGAACTTAAACGCGTTTTTCTCGAAACAGCATTTTGTACTAGTTTTGCCGCGATAACTCAAGAACGATTGAAGATATTTGATTTGATTTTTTTTTTAATGAAAATATCAACTTTCTCTATAAAATGAACCGACGTCTATGTAAAAAAATCAATTTATTGTTATTGTTATTACAACAAATGTCGTCTCTTTTCCGATGTTTTTCAAATTTTAGCAGCCATTTTTTAAATTTTTATATTTTTTCAAAAAATTTCGGTTCAGTCTGTGGAGGAAATTCCCTGAGGAGAATGGCGTTTGAGAATTATCGAAAACTTTAACCGGCCACTCGGAATCGTGGCAATGAGGGAGCAGTGCATGAGACGCGTAGTCTTCTTAATCCGCCCATATCTCCCTTAAATATTTATATTTTTGAAACCTCAACCATTTTTATTCAAATTGAATTTAATAGCCAAAACTCCAATAAAAACGTTGCAAAAAAGAAAATGTATGTATGTTGTTTCGGTTCTTCACAAATGCCATTTGAATTGTATCCCATTTTCAGCCTATTTTCGCTGCCTAGTCGCCTTAATGATTGTACACTGTGATTTGGACAGTAGTTTTTCAAATAACCAATATTATTTTGGTCAACGAAAGAATATTCTTTTTTTTATTTCATTCTCAACCTGTAAAATAATATATTTCGAATGATTATAAATTTTTATATACGTAGATTTGATCAGTTCGCTATTTTTCATTTTATTCATTACTCATAACAAATTATATAGAGATAAATATAGAAGCGTTTGTATAGAAACATGATTTGATTAGTGTTGTATTGAGAAAAATGAAAAGAGCAAAGGATACTGACCGAATTCATTCCGAGGTATTCAACGTAATTTGCGAACCCCTCGTTGAGCCATAAATCGGTCCACCAGCTGGGAGTAACGAGATTTCCAAACCATTGATGAGCCAATTCATGAGCAACGACCGTTGCAACTCGTTGTTGATTGCTACTCGTGGAGATACCTTTTTCAAAAAGCATAGCTGTTTCCCTGGGAGGGCAAAAAAACGAACAAATTGAATATGATAAAATCGAATTGAATCAATGAAAAAGTGGAAAATGCGCTTTGATATTAAATTGAAAGAGAGAAATGTTATATGTAATTAAGTACGATAATTAGAAGCAAAAACCGTGATTTCACGTAAAATAAATTAACGTTGAATATTTATTGTTGTCACAACAAAAATGTAATTACCTGTAAGTAATCAAACCCCAATTTTCCATGGCTCCTGCGGAGAAATCCGGCAAGGCAACCATGTCTATTTTCGGCAGTGGAAATTTTATTTGGAAATAATCTTCGTAGTATTTAAGTATTCTTGGTCCGATGTCGAGACTGTAACGGGACTGCTGGATCGCTTCACGACGAGCCCAGACACCGAAATGTCCATCAGATGATTTCAGGACCTCGAAATCGGTAACGAGAAAAGCGACAAGATAGGTTGACATTGGTACTGAACGTTGGTAGTGATCCCAGACATAATCTGGCATTTCTGATCTGTTGAAAAAAAATAAAATATTATGAATATAGTTAATGATTCGATGATCGAACGGGAAATTGAGTAAAAATCATAATATGATTTTTAAACAACGGAAACAGATCAAAAAAATCTTCTAGTTTCTAAAATTTTATAAGTACTAGATATTCATCAAAAGCAGATGTGTTTTGTGGCATACACTAAAATAAATGATACTGGAAGTCGAGTGTCATTTATTGACATTTAAAAACTGAAAACAAAATCTGAAAACAGAAAAATCCACTACGCAAGACTCACACTGATTGTGGCTCACCCTTCCTGGGCATATTGGAAATGGAAGTCATGTTCCGGGGCCTTGCAATACTGATCTCAAACGTCGCTTTGAGGGCTGGTTCATCGAAACATGGAAAAGCACGTCTCGCATCCGTAGCCTGAAACTGGGTAGTAGCGATCCATCTATAATGCATAAGGGCAAACCGAACCTTCTGTAAACAACAATCATCCCTTCGTTTGCATACCGCATGTGTGCATATACAGCCAGGTTAACCATTATTGGTTTAATCAAAGCATCTTCTCTTCGTCTCTTGGTCTCTGACTCTCTTGTGTGGATTGCTCAATGGTAGAGGTGAAGATGGGAATGTAAACAGCTCGTTTGCAAGCTTAACGGGACAGACCTAGTTAGAATTTTCGAAAAATCGATTTTTTTTTATTTCATTTTCAAAAAGTAGAATCTCTTACGAACATTTTCCGCCCAGGTAAATGTAAATCGGATCATTATTCGCCGAAATACAAGACTTTGTAGCACGTCGTGTCTGAGCCATGCAAACCGTACTCAAAACTTTAAGTGCGTTTTTCTCGAAACCATGTTTTTGAAGTCGGTGATCACTGTAGCTCGAGAACGGCTTTACCGATCGGGTTGAAATTTATATCACTTCTTCTATACATGGTAGTCCTCCATATGAACGAAGGATTTTTTTTTTGGATAATTATTTTTATTTTTAATAGCAAAAAATGGAACTGATATTTTGGTCAAAAAAACACTTTTGACTTTTAACGGCCGCCATTTTGTGAAAAATGGAAATTTTTCAAAACCCTTCGTTCAACTGGAGCATTATATCATTAACTAAAAATCCCCTCCGTTTTTTTTGTTTCAGATGAGCCGTTGCAGCGTGAGCTTGATCACCGCAAACCGTGTTTTTTTTTGCAGCGTCCTCGGCAATTGACGGTCACCAGCTTATTTCGATATGTATTGCGTTGAAAAAATTGCAACATATACATTACATATGTATCTTTTAAACGGAAGAACTTTTGTTGTGAATTATTTTATCGTTTGACCAAAAAAAAATCGGAAAAAAGGCCTTTTTTTTGACGTTCCAACTAGGTCTGTCCCGTTAAGCTGAAGCTTTCACACTTAACGGTTTGTTCACGGCTTTTAATTATTCACATTCTCGCCTGTGCACTATTCCCGTCAAAACCACAAGTTCATTTAAGAAAATTTCAGTATTCAAGCGATTTGAAAGATCACGATCTAAGTTTTATTTATCTTCATTTCAGGAAGTATAATAAAATATAAATAAATAAGAAGTATGAAGATTGACTGATAAAAAAATCAACCTCTTCTGCCTTTATAACATTCAATTTCATATTGATTAATGTTAAATTGTGAAATCTAAGTACAGTTCAATACTTTAGCAAATCACGAAACAGTAAACTCCAAACTTTTGAATAACGGCGGCTAAGTGTTGGTGACATATTGCTTGCTCACTGAAAGCTGAACCAACTTGGAGTTCGCCAACGTTCATAACGACAGTTACATCGGTCAAGATACAAAACATATTACTGCTCATCAAAAACTTTTTGAGGACTATAGAAGAAAAAAAATATTATACAAAGAACTTTCAGTGAGAATCTAATTAATGTGTCGCGGTGATTGAAGTGGGAGGTAACATTATTCGCTGCAGAGAGATTTTGCCAAATTAAATTGCAACGTACATCGAACATTCAGTGTTTCCCACTTTGTATTTACTGGAAGATCCTGGTAATATTTCCAGAATATGCTTTATCCCACAATGTGCTGGTTAATTTGAAAATTCGGTGTTTGCAACTTCACCCAATCTTCGATCGCTCGAAATCAAAACTAAATTTAAAAAATCATAAAATTCTTACCTCGTTTGATTGCCAACGGTGTACGAGCTTCTGTAGAATCCTTCTAGATAATCGTTCAGATATCCAATATACTTGAAGTGAACGAGATATTGTTTTCCTGCTTTGAGAGTTTCGGCCATTTGTAAAACGTGGAATTGTCTGGCAGTATCATTCACTTGATCTACGATTTTGAAGATTCTATTTTTGTTAATATCGTTGGAGTATTCCGTGACACTCGTCAGTTTCTCATCGATTCTCATGTCAACGGCATGAAGAGTTATATTTTTAGTGTCCATTGTAACGTTCACTATAATGTTGACCTGTCATCATGAAAAAAGGTAAAAATGAAGATTTTGAAAGACTCATTACTGCCGAATTTGTCTGGAAATTCAAGAGTTCGAAAATACAGAAAAATCGTTCGTACCTCGCCGTTGAAGGTGAAATTTCCATCCCAAATGAACGGCATCAAACTGACTTTGTAAGAATCAGGAACAACCGATTTCGGCAATCGAACGTCAATTTTTTTTTTGTTTATCGTAGCCGTTGCGAAACTACGTGCCGATTGGAGAACCGCGCTGTCACCAAACTCGTCGACTGTCCTTATCGCTTTGCCCTCGAGACATGGCGCAAAATGATATACTAATAAGCCAGTTGCAACGAGACAAAGTAGAAACACAGCACCGAGTAGAAAACCTCCGCATCGTGATATCGTGCAGCCGTGTTTACGACCAAATGTTGTTGTGTGGGGGTCCATCATAGCCAAAACCTCGCGGGATTGGGTCATATCATGGATAAACCTGAAAATATCAAAATTTGAAATGGATTGATCCAGAACTAAATTACAAAATACAAGTATTTTTTTTTTACATTATTTTCACTGCAGACAAATTGTCGACGAATTTATTAACTCAAAATTGATTTATAGTTGAAGAAAAAGGTGAAATCGGATCTTTCGAAATATAATGTAAGACCAAGTACGATATCAACTTTATTTTATATTTCTAGTAATACCACAAATCAGTACGTACTTCACGTTAACACGTAATAATAAGAATCTATTTAAAGGTATGTATTAGTCACCCGACTCACTTGGAATTTTCGAAAGTAAAAATTTTCGGCTACGTTTGACCGACCGGAATGAAAAAAGCCTTAACCTACGCAGAAAAATGGTAAAAATAGGCTGAGACTGTTTTATTCCGATCAGATAAACGGTGTGTAAAATACTTTCGAAATTTGTTGCTATACGTCTCGCACTCATGGCCGCTCAGTCGGTATGACATTAACTTGGCCTTAAATACTGAGCAATAAAAATTGTGAAAGATTTGCAAAATCGTACTACTGATTCTTTTGCTCTTAGCGAATGAAACGATCTCAAGACAAAAGGGCCTAGTAATTTGAACCGGTGATTTCAAAAACACACACACACGCACACCCACACACACACACACACACACACACACACACACACACACACACACACACACGCACGCACGCACGCACGCACGCACGCGCACACACACACACACACACACACACACACACACACACAATCAGGTGCATAACTATCAAAAATAATGGACTGTAAATCCGAATCGCCATTCGTTTTTCTCAAATCTACCTTTAAACATAAAATAGAGTACCTCTGAACATGAAATATAATTTTCAGAATTATTAAAAGTGGACATATCGTTAAAGAGTCCCTGTTAAAGTATTCATTAATAAAATACTCTTTATTGTCTTTGAGTCTCGTTAACCTTAGCAATTTGTTTTGATCGGTTTCGTTTTCCGTATATTCACTACCAATATGGTAGATGCCAATTCTCGTAAAATAAAAGAGATGAAAAATCTTTTGATCGTAACGCCGATACGGTTTGACGAAGGTAATCTCGTCATTAAATATAGTAATACGACTAGCCGAGTATATGACCGTGTCAAGGATATATAGAAATATCTAACGAGTATACAAACAAAACAAACTGTGTATGTGTGTGTGTACAAGCATTATTTTTTTACGAGAAGGCAAAACAATTAGCCGATGGCGGTTAAAATCATTATGCGCAGCATGCTGTTCAAGCAGCCGCCATAAACTTTCAACTCGATTACAGGTAGTGTACTAAATTGTCGTCGCTACAATACTTCATCGTAGTGTACGTTAATCGACGATAGCGATTCCTTGCAAAGTGGAACAAAAGAAAATTCCTTCTCGTGAAATCATTCAAAGAGATAAAGTGTCGTCGAACTATAAACTAACCGGTAGTTCCTGCCTGTTCGACTTGATTAATCCAATTTCACTCTACTTTTTGCAAAATACTTCGTATAAATAGAAAACTTTACAAAAACGTCTATAATCCCTTTAACATTAAACATTTTTAGGAAATCCTCGATGAAAAATAAGGGAATTTCGAATTAGATGAAAACAAAAAAAAATAGTTTCTGCAACAGAGAAAGAAAGAGAGTAAGAGAGAAAGCTTAAAACTGAGAAACTACGAGTAATTCAGTTAAAGAAAAGCAGTTGAATCCTGCATTATTATTATATTATTATCAGTAATAATCGATTGAATCGATAAAAACGGGTAATCGTAATAAAATTTCTAAATCGAAAGAGTAGTAATTACAAAAATAAAAGTATAGTGATGGATCGTATAGTGGAGCAACCAGATCCGGTAAGAAGCCGGCCGGTTGAGATCAAGAATATTATTATCACGAGAGTTTATGTGAGGTATATAGCGAAAAATCGTTTAGAAAGTAAAGGACCCAAACCCGTAAATACGTATACCGGATAAAATTTGTAATTATAAATAAACTCGTTTCACGTTTATATAGTTTTTCGTCTCTTTTCATTCACATTTCCGTTATAAATAAATATGCGTAGGTATTTAAATGTGTGAAAATACATATATCAGGGGAAAAAATCGATGTATGACACTAAGAAAAACGTAGATCTTAATACAAAAAATCAATCAATTAAGTTCTGTGTATCTACAGGAATAATCACATCCATCCTTGGTTAATTAATGCGAGTGAGCGAGTGAGATATTTTCTTGAAATGTTAAAATTTTTAATGTAAATTTCGCACCAGGCTATCGCAAACAACTTCTCTAATCACGATCCGATAAATATTCGATATGCTAATAATTTTTTTTCCTTCGAACACGTAACTGTTGAGATTTAATTAACTCACTTTGTGAATCACTCGTAGTACGATAAAAATTGTATACGATCGAAAAATCAACAGTCGTTGGCTTGCACTGCTACACGGTACAAAATTTAAACTACAAAAAAACTGAATTTACTCTTCGTATAATATATTTATGAATTATGAGTATAAACGATGTGGAATCCGACGTCCTCTCGGTCGGACGGTCACCACGAGACTGTGACAGTATGGGCAGGAGAGTACATAGTTTGAGACCGAAGGCAATAGCACCTTCTCCATCGTTGATGCGAATGGTAGGCTTCGGCCTTTGATTTCCTTCTGTCACTCCTCCTGAGGACGGTGACACCTGCGCGAGATCACGAGACAGTTTCCGGTTTACGGTTCACCGGAAGCCGCGAGCAAACCGAAAAATAGATGTATTTTCATATATAGATGTATTCACTCTACATAAATAATCATACATTTTGTATATAGGAAAATAAAACAAGAAATTAGATATACTCTGAAAAAAAAAATAAAGTATTGACAACTACGCGATGAGGTTGGACGAATTTCGTTGCGCCATTAGTCATATCACATTTAGTTAATCATCCGGTGGTTGATCCATTGAAAGTCATTGTTGAGACAACTACGCCATGATTTTGCCGCTAAATTTTAATCTATTTGAGTTGAGTGCATTTCATATGATACAACTGCAGTAAATGGTTACATTGAAAAAAAAATGAAACTTGAGACATAGAATCGATTGAATTTGAAATAATCACTTGGAAGTTGAGTTGTATACGGTTTGTCCGTGACTTGACAAAATAATAGCATCGAATAAACTTCTCTGCGAGAATCGAATTCAATGACACCATAGATCAACGGAATATAATTTGTGACTAAGTTAATTACCTAGTAGTAATTTCGATGAAATTTTTCGTAACTATTCAAACAAATAAACTTTTTGCTAAAGCTACTAAAATTTCATTGCACAAACAATAAATTTTATTTAACATGAATTATATATTTTGTAACCGGACAGCCTTATTCCCTGGCTGGATTTCTGGTGTGGAAGAAATTCGCTAGAGGGCCACGGGTGGAGCGCTCTCGCGTGAGCGTCGCACCGCCCGTGTACCCATAAGGCTCCGACATTGAATCGTTAAATAATGATCACTCCGACCGATCATCGTTGAGAAAACCCGAACCCTTATTTTACAATGTAAAAAGGTCTAAGGCCTTGTCGTACAATTAAAGTACGCTGATATAAAAAGGTTTGCCACCTAATTATGTCAGGATAGGCGCTCTTACGAGAGAGTAAAAAATCGATCAATCGTATTTACTATTGAAAGTCGCAAAATATAAAATAAAAAATATCAAATAAAAAATATTCCAAAAAATATATATGGGTCATTCCACATCAATTCGACCACTTTTGAACCGATCCCCTTCGATTTGGCTGAAACTTCGCAATTTTCTTTTACGCCACTAAAGAAATTTTCGTAAATTTTTTCAAATTTTTTTACCGAAGGCAAAAAAAGTTATGAATATTAAAAAAATGGCTTTTTCTTTTTCAAATAGCTATAACTTTTTCAAAAATTGACCTATCGGGACGTTTTTTTTTAAGTTTTGTTTTCGAATGTACTTTTCTGAAAAAAATACAAAAATAATTTTGGAAATCAAGTTCTATGGAAAATTTCAGTTTTTTTGGAAAAAACCATGAATTTTTCAAATTCCGACACTTTTAATTTTTTTTTTATTTTCCCAAAAAAATCTTTGATTTATTCCGGAGTTAACCCCGCTAGTTGCTTAGTGGGCCGAATTTTTTTTCTATTTTTTTTTCTATTCAAAAAAAAAAATTATTCGTTGTCAATTTTCAACTCCTCTGCATTCAAAAATTTTATTTCACATCGAAATCAATCTTAGTAAATAATTTTGAGATATTCTATACCTTACACATAATCTAATTCAATGATATATGATAAGCATTTCACAGGTAAAGCGATTATCAATTATTTTTCTTGTAATACGATTATAATAAGGCTCTAAATGACCTAAAGGACCGATTTGCCAAAACAAAATCAATCGATGGAACTCATTAATTGCATTGTGTCATTCCAGACAAAGATGGTTGCCTTTGTGTCCGAAATTTTTCGAATTCAAAGGAATACAGAGTATATAAAATATTTAAGCGCCAAAGAGAGGTAAAATAAATTGATTTGTAAAATTGGTATTACAATAAAAATAGTTATATTACCCATGAAATGCTTATCATAAATTATTGAATTATATCATGTGTAAGGTATAAAATATCTTAAAATTATTTACTATGATTGATCTTGACATAAAATAAAATTTTTGAATGCAGAGGAGTTGAAAATTGGCAACGAATAAATTTTTTTTTTTAATCGAAAAAAAAATAGAAAAAAAATTCGGCCCACTAAGCAACTAGCGGGGTTAACTCCGGAATAAATCAAAGATTTTTTTGGGAAAATAAAAATAAAATAAAAGTGTCGGAATTTGAAAAATTCATGGTTTTTTCCAAAAAACTGAAATTTTCCATAGAACTTGATTTCCAAAATTACTTTTGTATTTTTTTTTAGAAAAGTACATTTGAAAACAAAACTTTTTAAACAAAAAACGTCCCGATAGGTCAATTTTTGAAAAAGTTATAGCTATTTGAAAAAGAAAAAGCCATTTTTTTTTTAAATTCATAACTTTTTTTGCCTTCGGTAAAAAAATTTGAAAAAATTCACAAAAATTTATTTAGTGGCGTAAAAGAAAATTGCGAAGTTTCAACCAAATCGAGGGGGGTCGGGTTCAAAAGTGGTCGAATTGATGAGATGACCCATATATTAAAAAAATTTCAAATATTTCTTACAGTCATTTCAAAATCATAATTGTTCGATACAATCACTATACGTTTTAATTACACAATGCAAATAATGCAATTCATTCAATCCAAACACGAATGATACAATTGACTGAGATACATTTCCCTATTTCCCGAGCAATGCAATAATACTATTTCAAATGTTTATTGAATTCCATTCAAAAAAATATTTTGGTTCTATTAAATATTTAAAGTTTTACCTCAAATTGCGGGCGTAGTTGGCTCAACAAAATACCTTCAACCACGCGCGGAGGTTGCGTCAACTACGTCATCGGTTTCATTGAATCCAACCTCAAGGCGTAGTTGAGCTGTTCCCAACACTATGCCTTTTTTTCAGTGTAGCGATTAAAGGATATTTAATAACGAATGAAAAAAAAAACGAAACGATTCTTATAAGTGATTTTTATACCCTGAATATATTTTTGCTTTCGTGATCATTTGGACGAATATTTTTTAAGAAAAACTAGATAAGCATACGTAACGAAAAATCCGTTATAATTAACGCAACGAATATTTCACAATAAATTTCACTAATTCTGTGGTTTTATTTATACACGATGAATGTTCGACTTTATATTCGCTCAGAAATATTCGATTCGCGTTATTATTTTTCTTTTATGTGGCTTTTTTTGACGTTACGTAGTTGTCAGAACTGTTTAAAATAATATAAAATATATTACATATATAATATATAAACGTATATGGCGAATCAAGCCGATGGCAAATTTAACGGTACTCGGCGAGATTACAAGAATTTTACGCTTGTTATTCAATCTCGTGTGTGTTCTCTATACTCACTTGACGAGACACAGCAAATAATAATCCTCATTCGCAGTGAAGCCGTATCCTCAATCGAGTTTGTATATTGTGAAAACTTTCACGAAATTTTCTTCACATCGAAGAACTGTGTGTATATAATCGATGAATATGTTAAGTAAATTCGAAGCCACGTAACGAACGCTTGGCCCGTTACGTCGTTGGCAAACTGATCGAACTGACACCAAAACGTTAAATGATAGTGTATATGAAGAGTCTATTAATTTGCTCAAAAGTAAATACATACACACCTGTTATATCGCATCGTGGCTAATGTTTTGGTGAAACAGAAATTCTCTTTAACATTATTCCTCACGAAAAAAAAGAAAAAATCAAGCCCTAGTAAAAGGTTTTGCCATGCGCAAAAATAATAAAGTAATCAAAAGTTTTATAATAATTTTCTTTTCCTTGTAGACTAAACAATATTATGCGATGAAAAAAATTAAGATATTGAAAATTATTCTAATTCATAAAACGTAGAAATGTTGAAAAAATATTAATGCAGTATTGATGCAGTATAAACCAGTGATGTGCTCCAAGTCGAGAAATATTCCGATGGAAATTTAATAGTTTGAAAGACTATTCAAAACTTTTTTAATTTCGCTATATTCCCTCACAGAAATTAGTCGATATAGCGTAACAAATTCATAATTCCACAATTTTTGCTCCATTATTTGATTCATAGCACCGGAAACTGAATCATGCATCATGGCGCTCAGGCTCAGATGTACAGGAAAAATCGGTAAACTGTCTGAAGAATGTAGTCAATTTAGCAGAAGCCAGTTGAGTCAGAATAAGCATACATCATCGATTTAACAAGAATAAGTTTATAATCTTCAGAAAATATACGTTCATTGAGGTCTTCAACTTATGTGGCATATATAAATACGTACATGTGTGCATACATAAATACATACATATGTAAGCACATATAGAATTTGAAGACTTGGAATTCCGAGGAATATAGTCACCGCGTGAGTCACTGTGCGTCCCGAATGAATCCTCGTTTTTATTATATTACATTTATTACATCCTAGCCAAGTGTAGAGCTTAATTCACTCTACCGTGAAAACATTCGATAACATGAAATGCATTTTTCAAGTAATTAAATTTTAAGCGAATATTGATATTGCTCATACATTCTGGGGATAAAAACTTTACGCTTCTGGGAAATATTTTATGAAACAATTTGATGGCTGCTACTATGCGCGGGTATGAGAAAAATTTGTTGCTTTAAAAATTGTTTTCAATTTTGAGTCGTATTTAATTATACAAGAATATTTTAACGCCTGAAAAAATATTCTGGTAAATGTATTGAATGATCAATAGAATAACAAATGTTACCAAAAAAATGTTTCATCGAATGACGTAGTTCAGTTGGGGACTCTTTATACCTTTAACCACAGGCTTTGTCTTCTTTAAGTTTTTAATATTAAAAAAATCACGTTTGGTTCATTTTTTTTATCCATCCATGAACTATCTTTCATTAACTTATCACTCGTGAGCAATAAATAAAAGTGTAATGCTGCCATTGTGGTCGTCACGCTTTTATACGCTGCTTAATAAATACGTGACAACTTAAAATGACGAATGAGAAAATATTGCGCAAAAGAAATAATTTTACGGCTCGATGCCAACGAGGCACGCTCTCTGATATTTCTTCAGCGTAAATTTCGCGTTAAACGTGTATGTATTCTCGGATCGTCCTTCGTCCAACGCTTGTTTTGCTTCTCTATTATTACTCTGACAAAATTAGTAGAGGAAAAACATGAGACAATAATAATTTTTCAGGTCAAGTTCACAGTCATTGTTTTTTAAAATGAACAACTATAGAGTAGTCATTTGTTGTTACTGAATAAAATGACCACTTCAGAAAGAAAGAAATTCTTCGCTTGTGTTAATGCGTATTCATTCCATTTTATCTCTGCTTTTTTTCTATATCATCTGCCGTTCCCATTGCTGAAAATTTTACCGAAACCAATTCTTGAAATCTCAACGCATCTTGTGTACAATACGTGTCTTTTAACGTATTCCTCATTGTCATTATCAATTTTAGACAGCTTAGCATTCACTCTTCGAGCGAGATGCAAGAGTGTCCGTTTGCTCTAATTTCACACTGATGGTTATGAATCATTTCCAAACGATCTGACACAAAGCTTGGAGGCATTTGTCCATATCGATATACGAGCGTCATCACTGCCGCGAAATCTCTTCTGTCAGAAATGTACGCGCGTTCAATCAGAGCACTGTACATCTAGATTTCCGACGACAGGGCATAATGTATTATCACTCAACAGTTGTGCGAGACGTTTCGAGTTAATTACGGATACAGAACATCCATTTTTTTCATCCGATAAATTTGTAAAAATTATTCAACGGTTCGATTTCTGTTAAAAAATTTTAAACAGAAAGATTTCCCAGTACAGGATTTACTGCAATCGCTCTCAACAATTATATTTCGTTTTGTATCGAATTGTGCTCATTGCATCTTTACGTTAACAAAAAACCGCCATCTATCACTAATGTATGCTTTGAGATTATTATTATCCTTGGGACCAGATAAAATACGATACAATAATGAGAGAACGGCTATTCGAGTTTATAAAGGAAAGTTCAACGATGGCCTTTCATTTGGATTGGATATTTCCCGAAAATTATCCTTTGGACTGAACATGCGGAGTTCCGACTATCACAAATGAACAACTGTCACCCTGCCTAACCCTCTTGATGCGCAAGATTGATTTTTGTAGTTGATTATTTATTTTTGGAGTTGATTATTGAAAAACCATGGTCACATCAATTAGCTTTGATTTCAAGATCGAGTCATCCAGCATCATAAAAAATCAGGTTATTTACGTTAAAATTAGGCTATAATCTCTACTCCTTTTCCAAAATCACATTTGTAAATTCGAAAAATAATAGCACTTTTCCTCTCAAAACAATTACAAATTTTCAACGGAATCACAGAGTAACTGCGTCTTCTTTTCCACTTGCTTTTTTAAAATGAATTATTTATAATTGCTGCAATACTGGAAAAAATAAAATCAATACAACATTTAGAATGAAGCAGACTCAACAATGTTGTTCTTTTCTCAGTTGCTTCGATAGCCACGATCGGAAACTTCCGTGTGTTTTTCCTGTTTCTGAAAAATAGATATTGTCTTGAGCGGAACCACTCGAGGCCAATAGAGTTCATCCGGGCGTGTACGAGTGCAAATAATCGAATTTCTTCGGGTATTTAACATCGAATTTCTTACCATGGATCGAATGGCTCACGTGCACGGTATATATCGTGTACTCAATAAATATGTATATATTGAAAAGAGGCATAGGGGTATACGATCAACTTGAAAATCCGGTGGACCTCGCGTAATTCGAGACCGACGTGGAAGGAAGATACGAGAGATAGCGTCTATGTGCAATATGTAAAGTGCCAAAGGGCCCGGAGCTCCTCATCCTTATATGAGGTGTTTTTGCACCAAAGAGACGCGCCCGGTTAGTTGGCTTGGATTACACAGTACTGGTGTCGACTTACAGGAACAGGATATATATAACGCCATCTTGGTACGAGATTGTCAGACTAATATGCGTATATGCATAAATACATAATTCTGCAAATAAATGCATATGAAACACCATCGAACTCTACAGGTCCTGGGTGGCCACCCTATTTTGCATGCGTTTCTACCATACTTAGCTGGATTTTTATTAGTAACACTATTTAAATCAACAGTAGAAAATTTTAGACGAATTCATAAAATTTTTACGATAATATCGATCGAGAAAAATAATTAGACCGACTCAATGAGATACGCATTTCAAACACTTTTGAAATTGTTGCTTGATTGAAATTGCAGTTGCATCAGTCATACATCTGAGCACTTCTAGGAAGTTTTCGCCCACACGCAAAAAGTCCTGCTTCCTGTTTCTATATACGTGTCTCCTTCTCCATACATCCTTCCTCTCGTATCGTTTTCCATCGCAACAGAATACCTGCTTCCGGGCGGATATTATTACTACGGAACTGTTGCCCTGAACAAATATTTGGAGATTTTTTTTTTATTATTAGTTTGAATTAAGATTGAAAAAGAATCATCGAAACGAATTTCAAATTATGATTAAGAGTCCAATATGGTAATAAAATTCTGACTCATATCTTGAACATTTTTTTACCGGGACTTTCGAGATTTTCTGTTTAAAAAAATTGAAATTAATCGAAATCTTTACCGAAAAATGTGGGCATTTAGGAAAAACTGCAAAATTATAATTGAAACTTGCTCTCGAATTCTGTTCATATTTATTAAGGGGTTATGGGCATTTATAAACTCGGATAAACCGATTTTTCGGTTTCACTTTTTTTGAAAGTATGACACATTAAGACCATTCTGTGAAAATTTCTAATTGATCGAACGTATAGTTTCAGAGATATACAATGATTATCATAAGTCTTTCAAAGCTGAAATGAGATAACGGACAATAGTTAATAACAACCAGTCCTTACCAGTGTACTAAATAAAACCTGAGCCTTTCCGATATTTGTGAGGCATATATATTGATCTATCGTGCTATTTTAAAGCAGTGTCAGAACAGCCGCTAAAGTGAGTAATTTAATACATTGTATTGAGACATATTTTTTATCCACGTCTTTGAACGCGTTTTTCTAAAAAGTATGTTTTCAAAGTCGGTGCCCACTATTTCGGGAAAACGACCCAACCGATCCGAATGAAATTAACACAGAATCTTCTACATATAAAAAACTAGTGCTTAATCGAAGAATGTTCATTTTCAACCCACACATTTCTTTTTGTTCCAAAAATAAGCCGTTATTTTTCCCTAAAAATCCATAATTACACTTTCAGAGACCCCCATTTTGCCCATTTTTAACCCTTCGATTGAACACTAGATAAACTATTGAACTAACGATTTTTTTGCTTATTGATTTCAGATGAACCAGTTAATAGTAAGAGTGGCCATCGCAAAACACAAAAATATGATATACAAATGGTAAAAAAAATCACCAAAAAAGACTTTATTTACCCTGCGACTGCCCCTAACCCCTTTAAGAGGGGAAAGTCATGTAAACGTACGTTTTTTTCAAGATTTTTTAATAAAGAAATGGAATTGTTTATTGATTTAACATAAAGCATATCTCAAAATATATGATGTAAGGTATATTGACACATTTTTTAGACTAAAATATTTCAAAATGGCGACGACACAGCTGCTGGAAGCAAATTTGCGCCGCGCAGTCTACAGATCTCAAATCTCAACTAAAAACGAAAATCAAATTTTGATTGTTAAAATACATTAATATGCTTTGTATGACGAAGAGAAAAAAAATTAAAAATTTAGGATCATTTTGAAAAAAAATCACTTATACAAAATTAATTTATTTTTTTTTTTCAAAATGATCCTAAATTGTTAATATTTTTGTCTCTCCGTCATGCAAAGCGTATTAATGTATTTTAACAATAAAAATTTGATTTTTGATTTTAGTTGAGAGTTGAGACCTGTAGGCTGCACGGCACAAATCTGCTTCCAGCAGCTGTGGCACCATCATTTTGAAATATTTTAGTCTAAAAAAATTTGTCAATATACCTTACATCGTATATTTTGAGATATGCTTTATATTAATTCAATAAACTATTCCATTTCTTTATAAAAAAATCTTGAAAAAACATGCGTTTACATGACTTTCCTCCCTTAATGCATTTGCGGATTTATCACAAACTTGATACATCCACATCTTTTACACTTATGCACTGTCTTGCACAGATACATCTTTTTAGGAATGGTAACTACAATGTTCCATGTTGAGTAGCGCTGCTGGGTAGAATCATTATCCACTTAGCCTATGCAGCAGTAGTCTGTAGTCTACTAATAGTATCAACTTTTAGGTCTAATGGTATGCACAACGATCGTAAAGTAAATAAGATAATCGGATAACGAGATTGTCGTCGAGGGAGAGGAACAGAGAACGAGTTTGAGATGGGTTTATCGGTAGCCTAGGTGTAGTTGAATTGGCGACAGAATTTTCTTCTCCCTGCCTGTTTGGCTCTCTCAATATACTTCACAACTTGTGATAACACGTGATAACTGGATCTTACAGTTGAGATGTTCCTTCGCATTTCTCAGGTACTCGCTCATCCCCGTATGTCATCATTCCTTAACTTCGATGACATTCTTCAATATTTCTAATGGAGGAGTAAAACGACCTATAAAAATCCCATCCAGTATTCAGAATTCCCAACCATTCAGAATTCCATCACTTTTTTCCTGACACGGATAAGACGCGCCTTCTAGGCCTCGATACATCGTTACTCTGCTATTCGTCTTTGTTATTGCACTCTTCTCAGTGATGCCAACACAAATAGAAAGTTCAATGGTAAACATATCTGATTTTGCTCCATTATATATAAATGGACAGCTGCCATTATATTTATATATGTACACTATTCTATAGGACATTCCGTGTCACGGTTTCTATCCTAGTCAACTAGAAAATCAAACTATTCTTAGCGTTGATCTTATATTACGAATCCTTATGAATTATATTATGTGAGATTTTTCACAAGATGATTTTTTTTTATTTATATTTTGAACACTTGTGCTGTCATCTTTTGAAAAATCGACGTCCACAGATATGCTTCGGTGAGTGCAAAGAAAAATCGCTAATGTCGTGATTAATTACCACAGACAGTACGTTATTTTCCATAGAAATAAAATATCTTATCATTGAAAAGTAAAGTAAACTTACTTAAAGATTCAGAGTTTCGGGTGTGCGCTTATAAGTACTGCAGGTAAAATGATAGTTATAAAAGTGATGAGACGAATTAAAAATGTAAAGATGAGTTCACGATAAATATCCCATGCTTGAGTGCACGTGCTGATTTCTAGACTGGAAGAGAAAACTTTCGGTCATTATCATTCCCCTTTGAGTACTTGCAGACGCTCTCTCGATCGACGACACTCTATATTTGCGCGGAGAAAATGATGAATGAGACAAAAAGGGATCTTTCTTCAGCGTAGTCTATTACGCGAATGCACTCTCTATTGTTCAGCCATGATTGTTGGAATGAATTTTAATTCGGCATACATCACTTTTTCATAAGTATTAATGTAATTTATTAGATTTCGTATTATAAAAATTACTGAGCGAAAATAAAAGTTATTCCGAATAGAATTTGAAGCTGTAGCAAGCTCTTGAAAAACTCATCGATTTCTGTAAGGTTTATAGACATTTGTACAGCTTCAATGATTCAATTGGAATAATTGGAATAATTGGAATTGGAATTCAAGCGAATTAGCTGGTTTTGTTGGATATGGATGAATTATTAATGAATTATGGTAGTATCACAGTGTTCGGCTATCATATCTTAACTCTAAGAATTATCAGCGAAAACATAGTAATTACAGCTCCAATTCTAAATTGAAAATTATTGTTCTCGCTGAAAACTCTCAGAATTAAGTTATTATTTTTTTTATCATTGCCGCTCCGTGCACTTATTTATATTTAATAATTAATATTCGTTCCAAAAAACAATTAGGAAACACATTCACCCAAATCAAATAAAATGATGTTACATGTGCATACATAAATATATTAGCAATTTAGACAGATATGAAAAAACTCTCCGAAAAATCCTATCATAGTCATAGATCGGCAAAAAAAAATTATCATTTTTTATTTTCGAATTAACTTAAAAATTGTAATAAAAAAAAATTAAAATACTGATTACCAAAAAAATTAATAATTCGCTGAAAATCATTTCTAATTACTTCGGCACAAAAAATGCAAAAAAAAAAAGAATTGATTATTGTCGAAAAATTGAGATTATACAATATTATATTACGAATTGTTTAAAAATTTGATATTTTATCAAACAATAATTTCAATTACTTCAAAATTTAGTATTTTACACAAAATAATTGCTAATTAAAAAAAAAACCATCAATATAATATATATTTCCAATTACCTAAAAAATTAAAAATGATTACAAAAATATTTTTAATTACCTGAAAAATGGAAAATTGAAAAAAAATCCTAATTACTCGAAAAATTAGAAATTTTAGAAAAATTATTTCTAATTACCTAAAAAATAAAAATTCGAGTAAAATATATTTCTAAATACCCGAAAAAGAAAAAATTGCAGTTAAATATTTTTCTAATTACCCAAAAAACAAAAAAACTAGAGTAAAATATTTTTCTAATTACCCGAAAAAGAAAAAATTGAGAAAAATACTTTCCTAATTACACAAAAAACAAAAAATAGAGAAAAATATTTTTCTAATTAAAAAAAAATATAGCCAGAACACAAAATCGAAAAAAAATCCATTAACCATTGAATTAAATTTTTAATGGAAACAATTTCCATTAACCATTAAATTCAATTTTTAAGGGAAAAAATATCCATTAACCATTGAATTTAATTTTTAATGGAAATTATTTTCATCAAAAATGAAATTCAATGGTTAATGGTCATAATTTCTATTTAATTTCCATTTAATGGTAGTAACCGAAGTTTACTCGGTTACTGATAGCGGGAGAAGGCTTGGGTCAAAATGACCCAATGGTAGTAACCGAGGTTTTCTCGGTCGCCAGTAGCAGTAGCGGCTTTAGTCTGGGTCAAAATGACCCGATGGTAGTAACCGAGGTTTTCTCGGTTACTGGTAGCGGTAGAAGTTTTGGTCTGGGTCAGAATGACCCAATGGTAGTAACGAAGGTTTCTTGGTCACCAGTAGCGGTAGCGGCTTTACTTTGGGCCAAAATGACCCAATGGTAGTAACCGAGGTTTTCTCGGTTACCAGTAACAGTATCGGTTTTAGTTTAGGTCAAAATGACCCAGTGGTAGTAACCGAGATTTTCTCGGCCACTAGTAGCAGGAGCGGTTTCGGCTTGGGACAAAATGACCCAATGGTAGTAACCGAGGTTTTCTCCGTGGCTAGTAAGGAAGAGCGGTTTTGTTCTCGGTCAAAATGACTCAATGATAGTAACCGAGGTTTCCTCGGTCACCAGTAGCGGTAGCGGTTTTCTTCTGGGTCAAAATGACTTGATGGTAGTAATCGAGGTTTTCTAGGTCACTAGTAGCAGGAGCGGTTTCGACCTAGATTTAAATGACCCAATGGTAGTAATCGAGGTATTCTTGGTTACTAGTAGTTGTGGGAGCGGTTTTGTTCTGGGTCAAAATGACCCAATGGTAGTAACCGAGGTTTTCTCGGTCACTAGTAGCGGTAGCGGTTTTAGTCTGGGTAAAATTGACCCAATGGTAGTAACCGAAGTTTTCTCGGTTATCAGTAGCAATATCGGTTTTAGTCTGGGTTAATATGAGCCAGTGATAGTAACCGAGGATGTCTAGGTCACTAGTAGTTGGAGCGGTTTTGGTCTGGGTTAAAATGACTCGATGGTAGCAACCGAGGTTTTCTCGGTCACTAGTAGCAGGAGCGGTTTTGGCCTGGGCCAAAATGACCCACTAGTCGTAACCGTGGTTTTCTTGATTATTAGTTCTTTGTACTGGGTCTTACTAGTACTTTGTTCTGGGTCAAAATGACCCAATGGTAGTAGAGTCATTATCATTAGATCATTTTGGCCTAGACTGAAAGCGCTACCGCTACTATTAACCGAGAAAACTTCGACTTCTACTATTGGGTCATTTTGACCCAGACTAAAGCTGTTACCGCTACTGGTGACCAAGAAAATCTCGGATACTACCATTGGATCATTTTAACCCAGACTGAAACCGCTACCGCTACTGTTAACGAAGAAAACCTCAATTTCCACTATTGGGTCATTTTGACCCAGAATAAAACTGCTACTACTACTGGTAACCGAGAAATCCTCGGGTTTTACCATTGGGTCATTTTGACCCAGAATAAAATTACTACTGCTACTAGTAATCGAAAAAACCTCGGTTACTACCATTGGGTCATTTTGACCTAGAACAAAACTATTCCGGCTACTAGTAATCGAGAAAACCTGAGTTACTACCATTGGGTTAATTTGACCCAGACTAGAACTGCTACTGCTACTGGTAACCGAGAAACCCCGGTTTTTACAATTGGGTCATTTTTACCCAGAACAAAATCACTCCTGCTACTAGTAACCGGAAAAACTTCGGTTACTACCATTGGGTCATTCTGACCCAGAACAAAACCGCTTCAGCTAGTAACCGAGAAAACCTCGATTACTACCATTGGCTCATTTTGACCGAAACTAACACCACCCCTACTGCTACTAGTAACCGGGAAACCCCGGTTTTTACTATTGGGTCATTTTGACCTATAACAAAATCGCTACTACTACTAGTAACCGGAAAAAGCTCGGTTACTACCTTTGGGTCATTTTGACCCAGACTAAAGCCGCTACCGCAACTGGTGACCGAGAAAACCTCGGTTACTACCATTGAGTCATTTTGACCCAGACTGAAACCGCTACCACTACTATTAAGCCAGAAAACCTCGATTTCCACTATTGGGTCATTTTGACCCAGATTAAAACCACTGCTGCTACTATTGGTAACCGAGAAATCCTCGGTTTTTACCATTGGGTAATTTTGACCCAGAATAAAATCACTCCAGCTACTAGTAACCGAAAAAACCTCGGTTACTACCATTGGGTCATTTTGACCTAGAACAATACCGCTCCGGCTACTAGTAATCGAGAAAACCTCGGTTACTACCATTGGGTCATTTTGACCCAGACCAGTATTGATACTACTACTGATAACCCACAAAACCTCGGTTACTATCATTGGGCCATTTTGACACAGACTAAAATCGCTACCACTTCTCGTGACCGAGAAAACCTCGGTTATTACAATTGGGTCATTTTGACCCAGAACAAAACTGCTTCGGATACTAGTAACTGAAAGAACCTCGGTTACTACCAATGGGTCATTTTGACCCATCGATAAAACCCGGGTTTTTACTATTGGGTCATCTTGACCCAGAACAAAATCACTCCCACTACTAGTAATCAAGAAAACCACGGTTACGACTAGTGGGTCATTTTGGCCCAGGCCGAAACCGCTCCTGCTACGAGTGACCGAGAACTACTAGTGACCGCCTACCATTAACATTAATGGTTAATGGACATTTTTTTCATTAATCATTGAACGGATAATTAGAAAAATATTTCCGTCCAATTTGTATTTCTCAAGTAATTAGAGAAATATTTCCTCCTAATTTTTTATTTCCCAAGTAATTAGAGAAATATTTTTTATTAATTTTTTATTTTTCAAGTAATTAGAAAAAAAATTTTCTCTATTTTTTGTTATCTGCGTATTTAGGAAATTATTATTCTTTAATTTTTTTTCGGGTAATTAGAAAAGTATTTTCCAATATTTTTAAAATTTTTTAACTAATTAGGAAAATATTTTTTTCTATTTTTTTATTTTTAGTTAATTAAAAAAATTTCTAATTTTTCAAGTAATTAGTAATATATATATATATATATATATATATATATATATATATATATATATATATATATATATATATATATGGGGCATTCTATACCAAATTGACCTATCAAATGAGTTTGCATCTGCGATTTCGCTACAATTGGGATATGTTTTAGTACATATTGAAAGACATTTCTGTGATTTTTTTCGATTTTTTTCGGCCAATAGCTTCGGAGATATCGATTTTTTGAAAATTTGACGATTTTTTTTTCAAATGCCCATAACTTTTTGAAAAATTCATCAATTTTGGTTTTTTTTTTTTTAAATTATTCGTTTTCAAACGTAGTTTATAGAAAAGAAACGAATTAATTTCTTCGCTTCAGTCATCTACAGTTTTTTTTCAATTTTGTGTTGAAATCGCGTTTTTGAAGATGTGTGGGTCCTTCGATTTTTTTTTTTTTATTCTCAAAAAAACTTGACAGAATTTGAAAATTTTTAAGCCTAGTCCCATCGTGGGCCAAGTATTATTACTATATTTTTTCGATTATTGAAATTTTTTTTTTTTTCTCGAAAGATTTTTGAAAATTCTAGGAATATCATTCCGAAAGGACTTTAACAACTATTCTAAGAAACATAAGTTCTATAATAAATTTTTCATTGAAAACAATGAAAAAAAAAAAATTTGCACACAATGACAAGTACTTGTTAGGTAATAATTTTATTGTGTATTCTGTGTTTATTGTGATTCACTCTTTCTGTCGTTTAAACAATTTAACTACTTTTCCTTGATCGGATAAGGAAAATTGCTTAACTGTAATTGATTCATCTTTATTTGGAACTACACAATGCAATTTTTGAGTACCCGTCACTGGTTTTGCTCGAATATATCGAGATTGCAGAGTATTTTTGTTTTTTTCATAATCAATATTTGATGAATATCTTATTTCAATAGACGGTAAATTGTTAGGATGTGCAGCCCATTCATACAGCTCTTGAGGTGTCGTGATCTGTCGATCATATGGTAATTGTAAGCTTGCTCGTGATGCTAATCTTTTAATTGTGCCGCCAACGCCATCGCAAGGACCTTTTCCATGTGCTGTGGCAAAAAAGTGCCATTCAGCATCTACACCAAAATCTTTTTCGTGGTAATAAAGATTCACAAAATTTTTAATGTTCTTGAATTGCTGTGGCGCGCCATCTGAAAAGTAGCAAATTTTCTTTGCACTTTTCGATATAGTTTTGATGTATTCGATAACAATTTTAATGAATACGTGAACTGCATCAGCATCATGAGAAGTGCAGTCAGATATTATTACTATACTTCTGTGACATAATTCGTCATCTGTCTTGAAATATATCACCACTGGAAATATAGTCGCCTGTTTATTGTTCCAATGGAATCCAGGCGCTGCATCTTGAATTACAAATGCGTAATTTTCGGCAAAATCACATATCACAATAAAATCATCGACTTCTAATGATTCTTTTTTGTATCTTAGAAATTTTGCTTGTTCTTTAGCAATGAAAGCATGAGGCAAAAGATTAATCATCTGAGAACAAAAATCTTCTACAAAGTCAAATGAACTTTTTGTAAAAGTTTCAAGACTCGTTCTAGGATGAGCAACCCAGTGCTTGTAGGTTATATCATCAACATAGTTGTTGTCAAGCAGATTCACTAATACATCTTCGAGTTTATCAATTCCCGGACAATTTGCACATTCGCCATAATAGCAGTTTGTCGAAGGATTTTCGCATATAACGATTTCGAAACAGTCATGATAATCTACTAACGGTTTCGCAAGGTTTCTCGATAATTTGCCCAAGTTACAACCTGAAATCGATTAAAAACAATAATAGTAACTTTTTTAAAGAAAAAAAAAAAAAGATGAACAGTTAAAGTCCAATTTTTGTATGCTTACCTATAATCATTAGCTTAATGTTCTGGTGCATTGAACAAACACACACGGTATGCGTACCGACAGGCCCAGCAAGAACACATTGCTTTGGACGCATCGAAGCAAATGTTGAAAAGCCAATTTTATAATCCGGATAACGCAGTTTGAAAAGCTGATATAATTCTTTGAGATTTGAAAGAATAAGCCTTTTTTGAATGTGCTCACGTTCGCCATTTTCATTTCGTACGGAAACGAAATCTTTCATACCAGGCATCATCATGCTCATTTCATCATCAACATAAAACTCTGATACCTTCAACTTAATATCTTCAGATAAACGACAGCCTAATCAAAAGGGTTGTAGAATGAGTAAAATTACAAATAATAAAATAATATTAAAAAAGAGTAAACTTTTATTTTTACCTAGCTTTGGATCGCGCAATGACAATATTCCATTTTTTTCCCTCAGGCTTTTAGCAGCTTTAGCTAAATATTTTGTCGAACCCATTACTGTACACATTTTATAAATGGTCCAGTTTGGGGGTAACACAGTGAGGATTTGAATTTTTTGAGATTTGTTAGTATCCTTGTCATGAAACTTCAATTTCAAAGCCTCAATCATTGTCAAATAATCGTCTGAGTCCGATTGGCTTTCAAAACCTTGCCCCAATCCTAATGTGATTGACAAGCTGCTAGCAGTATCGGTGATTTTTGTTTTTAAGTATGTTTCATTGTCTATTTTGTAAGACAATATTGGCGATTGGTTCAACATTTTCAACGCATCGTTAATAACGGGTAGTTGCGAAGCCAAACTTATTTGTGACGAACTACTAGGTTGGGATTCAATTTCTTCACTAGACATCGGCTGTGATTCTAAGACAGAGGAAACGTGAAAATTCGGATGATAAAAAACCGTATAAGGTATTTTTTGACAATTTAAAGATTAAAAAAAAAACAAAAAAAAACCTCATGGTTTACCTCTTATGGGAGATTCGGAAATAGCTTGATTCTCATCATCATCGTCGACGTCCATACCATCACCAGCATCATTGTCAGTCGAATCTTTTGCATGTATAAGATTGAATTGCTTTCTACAGTTCGAACACAAATAGTCGGAACGGAGGAAACTGTGTTTTTTCTGCATGTTTTCTGTGGCTAACCTCAATCCTTTCGTGATATTGTGATTTTTCAATTGAAATGGATTACAACAAGAAAAGTATTTTCTCGAAGTTTCCATGGTACAAAAATTTTGCCTACAACAAAATCAATAATAAATATTTTTGCCACCCGTGCAGGCTAGACGAAAAGCGCGAAGACCAGTTGATAATGTTGTGAAAAACACAGCAGTTTTTTTTAGGTAAAGTTAGGTTTTACCAGTAGCGAAAAAGGCGATTGCCACGCCGCCTGACGGCGCTGTTGTGATGCAAGATGCAAGGTAGCAAGAGTACGACTGTAAAATTCGTTCGTTAGCATTAAAAATCAAAATACCAAATATTTATTATAAGAATGATAACAAAAATGAAAAATACTGTATTTTTAAATATTGATTGATGAACGAAGTGTAATTTTTTGTCATGCGACATATAACGAAAAAATTCAAAAATAGTAAAAATACTTGGCCCACGATGGGACTAGGCTTGAAAATTTTCAAATTCTGTCAAGTTTTTTTGAGAATGAAAAAAAAATCGAAGGAGCCACACATTCTCAAAAACGCGATTTCATTCGATCAAGGAAAAGTAGCTAAATTGTTTAAACGACAGAAAGAGTGAATAAATATTCACAATAAAAATATTACCTAACAAGTAATTATGTGTGTGAATTTTTTTTTTTTCATTGTTTTCAATGAAAAAAAAAAAAATTTCAAAAATCGAAAAAATATAGTAAAAATACTTGGCCCACGATGGGACTAGGCTTAAAAATTTTCAAATTCTGTCAAGTTTTTTTGAGAATTAAAAAAAAAAAATCGAAGGACCCACACATCTTCAAAAACGCGATTTCAACACAAAATTGAAAAAAAACTGTAGATGACTGGAGCGAAGAAATTGATTCGTTTCTTTTCTATAAACTACGTTTGAAAACGAATAATTTAAAAAAAAAAAACCAAAATTGATGAATTTTTCAAAAAGTTATGGGCATTTGAAAAAAAAATCGTCAAATTTTCAAAAAATCGATATCTCCGAAGCTATTGGCCGAAAAAAATCGAAAAAAATCACAGAAATGTCTTTCAATAAGCACTAAAACATATTCCAATTGTAGCGAAATCGCAGATGCAAACTCATTTGATAGGTCAATTTGATATGGAATGCCCCATATATATATTTGCTTCTTCGAGTAATTATAAATAATTTTTCTGCAATTTGTAATTTTTCGTATAATTTGAAATATATTTAAAATTTTTTTCTTTGCTCTGTTAATTTGTAATTTGCACACGAAATAATACCGAAAAATGACCTTGAAAATAATATTTTTGCCGATCTCTGACCATAGCATGTTTACTCTATAAATTTCAAAATATTCGACATATATATTCGATGATAAAATTCCTTTATGCTCGTTGAAAAAATCTGTTCTTCCAGCTTGCTCATTTAGTTTTTTTAAAAAGTAAACAAAAAGAATCTGTTCTCGGCATATCGAGGTCTCCGATATTCCGGAATAATTATTCGTCTTCCATATCATATACATTTTCATAAGCCACTTTTATTCTGTGAGCTCGACGAGAATGTGATACAAGAGCGCACGACTCTCTATCGCCAATGAAAGAAAAAGCGAAAAAATAAACCTTCACCTGGTAAATTAGCACACGATGGCCAGAGGCTCTAGGACGCTTCGACAAAATCCACTTAAGCATATTGGATCATTCGAGGGTGTGGATGGAGTTTGCGGCGGTTAAAGAGAATGACAGAACAAGTGCACGGCCATGGGTGGTATACGTTTGGTGATATTTGGAGGGTAAAAATTGTAATATAGGTCGTAAAATGGGATTGAGATTCTCGTGCACACAAGAGCCTTATCCAGAATTCATGAACGAACATCATGAGTGAAGTGTTCATTAGCATTCCGTGATAACTCGAATATACACATCAATACAGTATACGACATATACTGTGTCCCTAAATATATTATAAAACAGTACCTGAATTTTCGATGTAAATAGAAGTGTTCTTTTTTATTTATTTACAAAATGATACTGTTAAAAAAAGTTTACAAAAATATCTTAATGCTTTTGAGTGAAATTCTACGTGTTCGAAACTCTACGTTTCACTCGAAACGTACACACATATATATATATGTGTAGTATAGGAGGTGACAGAGTTATTTGAACTGTTAATTGACGTATCCACGTGTACAGCGAAATATAGTATCGTGATTCATACTTAAAGTGCTCTGTCAGTTGCGTGAGTGCGAGAGAAATAGCTGAAAAGCAGATTCTTGTCTTCTCAGAGATGTTTGATACTTCAAGAAACAGAAAAGTTACACCTTATTCTATAATGGAAGAACAAAAACGTACAAATCTTATTTTTCTGGCAAATTTAACTGTATCGGAGAGAAGTGTGCAGCAGCAATTTTACTAACCGCACGACTGATAGATCGCATTAATAATATCGCGTTTCTTAAATAAAAAAAATTAAAAAACACGAAACGTAGGGACTCTGATTTGTTTGGAAAAGTAAAATGACGTTCATTCACACAAAATATAATATGAAGTTTGAATGGATATAGGGACCGTGTGAAATTTCGTGAGGTCAAACACTTGTTTCACCAATTTTTCGTCGTTTTATTTCTCACGATGTATATGTATTAAATTTATCATGGGCAATAGCTTTGTGAATGATGTAGAAGTGATAAAGGGAGGGACAACCAAGAGGAAAAAATGAAAGGATCTAATGTCTCGTGAGAATGCCGTCTCGAAGCTCGACGAGATTTATTAATAGTTATACGTGTACAGTTTATTGTTTAGACGAAAACTTGTGGCACTCTCAATATTCAACCCTGTGTATTATCCTGAGAATTTATGGTTTCGGAAAATACTTTGTACGATTTATGAGGAACGAGCAATAAGATTTTTTTCAAACTCGGACATGAATGTAAAATTGGTAGAAAATTGGAAAAAAGTGTTTCGATAGCGAACGTTTTATTCGAAGTGTACAGTGTTCTACGTAACCGACTGCGTACCATGTACCGTATTAATAAAAAAGAGACAATCAAAGTTTTGAAACATTTCCGAAGACAGAATACAATTTTTTTTTACTGTTTTCTCAACATCAATCAATATTTGACATTTTAATCATCAATAATATTTTTTAATGCGTGGCAAAAAAATTGTATACAGCATCGCTTGATTTATCATTATTTATGATTCATCGATATTTTAATGAGTCTCGTCCGCTTGCAAATCGGTGTGTGGTATTTATTACAGTGTATTGCAACGTGATCTTAATACACACTATAGTAATTACCATTGGTAAAATGCACACGTTTCCAGTAAATCTCATAATAGTTCACTCGTATACTCGCGCATTTATAGCATCCTCTATAGTTCCGGTAAATATACGAAAAGTGTAATAAATATAGGGATATCCACGTATTTAGTGGCAAGCGTGATTCAAGGTTTTGTTGTCGATTTTTATCTCGTTATCAAGCAGCATTCCCAAATTGATTGGACCATTTATTCGGTTCTAGTCATTTAGTTACGCAATTCGAAATTACGCGGGCTGTGCTACACAGATACACACACATACACACGCGCGCGCGCGCGCGCGCACGCACACACCTACACACACTCATGTATATGTTACTCCAAAAACAATATGAAACTCGTTTCTGGTCGTGGCTGTTATCTGAATTGCGCAAGTTGCCGGAATAATTTGATAAAAAAATAAAACGCTCTCGACCATAACATACGAGACAGAAACGAATGAGAGAATTAAATTTTTTTGTTTTCCATATATGTCCATTGCTCGTTCTCAATAAATACCTCATCCGAACTTTAATTAATGTACAGCCGAGCTAAAAAATTTAACGAAGTTCAAAGAAGGAGGTGAATCAATATTTTTTATGTAGACCCTTCCATATTTCAAAAACATTATATTTTTGCTGTCCTCTCTTTTATGCGTCTGTTTTGGCTTTCGAACAGTAATCAAAATTTTTCTTATGTTGCAGTCACTATAAAATTAGATGGTTGGAAGTCGAATAATAAATTATTCGACGTCGAATCGTCAACGATTCTATCGCATTAAAATTTCGAAACTGACGTGAACGAAATACGATAAATAGAAAAATATGGGAGAAATCTCTATTAAAATCATTAAGAATCAAGGTCACAAAATAGACTTTTATCATCATCGACATTGAGAGCTGTTTGTTCGATCACGTGGTCCGCATAGTCTTGTATTAATTAATCGAGAAACGTACGAAATTGCGAGACGCCGAGGAGGAGAGCAATGAGCAACATCTTTGAGGTCATGCCAACCGCACGTGCGGAATATCGTATCGTTTCACTTGTGGTTGCTTTGGAATCACCGGCGGATGCACCGGCATTTAGCCAATCCTCGAACAAGATCATGTTTCCCAGACGTAAGACATTGTATGATTTCTCACTACCACATAATACGCATTTGTAAACTTCAAGTTATTTTATTTTTCAACATCCTGTATTATCTTAACCTTACACAACTTCAATCTTTTTCTTCTTCGTTTTTGTTTCATTAATATTCGCTACTTCGATGATTTTTTTATTATTGCGATCATGATGTTGCAACTCGCACGATTATCACTACATTTTGATGCAATATTTTGATTACGTGATACAAATATTACTCTGAATTATGTCTCGTCTTTTTATGGCCGAGGCGAAATCAATGTTCATTTATAAATATTTCAGCGAGACATGTAATATTTTCTAATTATTGGTAAATTTTCAGTTGCCTTTGCTGTTGGGCTACCGGACGATCTTCATTTTTAATCGCGTTCGCAGTTTCGAAAAATATTTACCCAGGTTTTCAAATGAAAATGCGACTTTATTGATCAACCTGCATTAAAGAAACTCTAATAAACGTTTCAAAAATAAAAAATTGATTAGTGGACCTAATAATAGCCTGTTTATTTATTAAACGAATAAATCGTCTGTTCGTCTTATTCGACATGTACATATCGGAAATGTTTTCAAACATAACTCCAGAAATTCATTTTACTCAATATCAAATACGAATAATTATAAACTTTTGGCTGATATGTCTACAAAAAGTCTTCAGTGAAAATCGGATTTTTAGCTCGCGTTTCTCAAGCAAATAAAATGACCTTCTGCGACTTGAGAAAAAAGTATTTTTACGACTCAAATACAATCTCAATCAAATATAAATTTCATCATTCTTTCATAACAGTGTTTAAAAGTATATATGTAATAATGGAAATATCTATATTCCAGCAATGAAAACGAAAAAAGTAACGGATGTCGAGACTGGAACGACCCGACGTCGATGACACTCGAATAATTGATTCGATGTGGATATTTACGTCGCGATCGTCTTCACCCTCAATTGCACGTTTCATCTCACAAATCCACCTCTCTGCTACGCACATGTAGTGACCAAACAGGAATCGTGGAGGCTCGCCACACTCAACATCGCATTCGATCGACTTGTTGAGCAGTTTGGCATCGCGCTTCCGTGGAGAATAATGTAAGTCACTATATCAAAAACGATTCTTTTTAGAATTAAACAAATCCATCATTTAGTGCATATTTATTGAATTTTAATTCACCTGGTATTTCTGTGAACCCTGTTTCATTTTCACTCTTTTGGACAACGAATTCTCGCATTTTTAGTCAAAAATGAAAATCGCCTGCGAGGTGAGATTTAGAAAAAACGAATTTACGTGAAAATTATCTTAAGTGTTTCTCATGTTATGAATATTGTAAAAATTAATTCTACAAAAATGGTGAATTTTCGTGTATCTGTGTGATTACATGACGTTTGATATTTACATTAATTCGACTCGAAAACATATTGATCACTAGATCACTTTTACAATTTGGCAGCGATTGGCACTTTACAACCACAAAAAAATGAGGCAGCTTTTTAGTCCGGCCCGGTGATGATGACATAGATAATTCAATAAATTAAAATGACCGAAACGTTTCAATATATTGCATTATATAGCACTGTCGCGAAAATATAATTTCCGATCGGTTAGGGTCATTAACCTCGGGTATACTAAAGCAACGAAAATAATTTGCAACTTTCTCTTCTCACTGTCTCTCAATTTTAATTAAGAATGCATTTGTTTTTTTAAATAAAAAAATATAAAAAGTTGGCAAAAATATTTAAAAGAAATATAGTGGAAATAAAAAATACTATTACTGTGTTGAAAATATTCAAACGTAGGTAGGGTCAAAGTTGAATTTTTAATATATAGATACAAGATATAAATTGTAATCAAGAACCGCGGTACCGGCTCGACGTATCAAAAAAAAAAGCCAGCGTGAGCCCGGCCGCATTGTTATATACTCGAATATGACGGTTTATAATATACGCGTATTATATAGTGTATATTTTTTATGTATAAATTCGATAGTTCGACACGTTCAGAACTTGAAGACTATATTTGCAAATGCCCTTTGAGCCCTTTTGACTTGAAGCCGATGATATATTTTGCATAAATATTGATATATGCACATTTATTGGTAGAGTACCTCTGGAAAAGCATTGACTATAATATATTGCCTTTATGGTTCTTGTTCTCACAGCTATAGGGGGAGACCAAAACTTCGGGCAATGATAAAGATTTATGCGGGTTCCGGGAGATAAAAATGAATATTTTTTTCCCATGAAATTTATTTATTTTTGTCATTTACATTCAGACGTATACATGAGAAATATTTTATATTGTGGCTTTTAATCAGATTTTAACTAGAGAAATGAAAATATTGAATGCTGGACGGACCCAGCAATGATAACGGGAGATGATAATATATGTGCTTATAAAACTTGGCACAAATCGAGGCAACTCACCCGACTAAAAATGTACACTCGAGAATAAGAAACGAGTAAAAAAAGTATCAGTGAGACTTTTATCTTGTAATGAATAAATAGCAATGCATTTCTAAGGTGGTAGGAAAAATGTTTTCGACTTTGTTTCGTATCTTATTTTATGTAATTTATGAGAATTGATAAGGATTGTTAACTGTATATAAAAATGCAATCACGAGTATTCGTTGCTTGGGTTTTTCCAATTATATACAATATTTTTTAAGGCTCGCCCAAAAAATCTATTTGACGTTTTTTTTGTGGAAGAAGACATAGTAAGTAAAAATATAAAAAAAAATAATAAAACAAAATAAAAAAAATT
The DNA here is from genome assembly GCA_963989365.1 of Rhimphoctona megacephalus. Taxonomy (NCBI): domain Eukaryota; kingdom Metazoa; phylum Arthropoda; class Insecta; order Hymenoptera; family Ichneumonidae; genus Rhimphoctona; species Rhimphoctona megacephalus. The sequence goes on along the minus strand of OZ022414.1, from coordinate 32,878,207 downwards.
AAAAAAGTGAAAAATAAAAATATAAAAATAAAAATAATTTCTGACTGCGATAATGTTTTATTTATTCTTCACTGGTACTTCTAAAAAGTTCATTATTTCCAAGTTGTTCATGGCTGCAAGCCACTTATTCGTGAAATACTTTCAAGCGAGTTTGAAATGAAAAGTTTTCAGTTAATTCACTTGCCACGAGAGAAAGATTTTGCTTAGCATTTCGAAGGCTAACATCGAAGATGCTGTACAACGACAGACTGAATAATTACAAGTTAAATAATGAATGGAAAAAGACCATTGCAACCTTTCCAATGTCATCATTTGATTAGACGCTACTGATTACCTGTGCAATTGAGAAATTTACAACCGACCGCGATAAATTTGACTTTTAAACGAGCCAATGGCGCCTTCTGATCAGAAATCACACATTACTTTGCATGCTGTTAGACGCCGGTGCGGCTGTCAGAAGCCTCGTATAATTATTTAACGTCTAACAATTCATCGAATCATTCTTCTCAGTTGATTTTATCTGGAGATTTTCTACATCGATAAGCGTAATTGCCAATAATTCTTGGCAACTCAGTAAAAATGAATGTGCGCTCCAATAATTCTGATTAAGCCTGATGTGTATTGATTTTTTTAACGAATTACATATGTAACAAAAAGTTAATAAAATCTTGCTTGAACTGCACAACGATTTTTTGTATATCATCATGCAAAAAAATTATACATGAGGGGGGAATGAGTCCGTTCGGAGAAAGTATCATTTTTTACACTATCACGATCGGTCCATTTAGACGCCTAACAGTTTTTGTGTCATTTTTTTGTTTACAGGAAATCAAGTTTAACGGTTCATTGACGGGTTTGACTATCGTTCGTCAAGCCAACGTGCGAAGGTCCCTTCTCGACTTTTCTTATCTTCCCTATTCGTAATTTCATGCGCTTCGGAGCAACGACCTAGATAGTTCCAAAGTTTCTCTGATCTTTGTCTTTCACTCTCTTGCTCTCTGTCGTAGTCAAGAAATCTCGCTTGGAGATCCAAAATCTTGTCAACGTTGCGTAGAAACGCCTGTGGTTGGCCAGACGGTTGGAATAAAGAAATAGAACATTGGGTGTGACGGAAATGAAGGAGGAAGAAAAACCAGAGTAAAGAAGCTGTGTAAGAAACGTGCACACAAAAAGCAGCACGGAGAATATACAAGTCTAAACGAATGAGAGAAAGCGTGGGAGAAGAATTTCTGGCGAACAGTGCTACATCGATACACAAGTAGGTTAGTTGAGCGGTAGTAGAAAACAAAATTAAAAAAAAGGAAAGAAAAGCAAACGAAAAAGTGAGAGACGAAAAAGCCGCGGGAATGATTAAAGTGTCGCATTTGTTGGTGAACCTCTGTCGTGTACGTTGCCCAGTTTGTCGCTCGTCAGGCGCAAGGTTACTAACCCAATTTATCCCGGTTCACTGCCGTTCGTAGCATAGACAGGCGGTGTATGAGTTTCTCTATCTCTCTTCCTTTCCCTGTATACCATAGAGTGTGGTTTAAGAACAAGCCAGCAGCAAACTCTCTTCTCCCATCAGTCGGGTTTGCCGCACATTGAACGTTCTTGCCTAGCAATCATCGACTTCACACAAGGTTTACAAGCATCGAATATAATTATACAGTGTAGGAGATAGTGAAGGCTCACGAGATTTTCAGTTCATTCGATTAACTATCGATGAAACGAGCCAACGTGCGCATTCAGCTGGAAAACGTCGTGCGCTCAACTTTATCGTGAACAGTACGAACTTAGTTATCTCACCTGGACGACCAGCGGTGAAGTTGTGTATTGTTTGTGAAAGTGTAGAATTTAAGTAGTGCAAAATCTAGTCGAAAAAAGAAGTATCATGGCAACTGTGGATACGGATTTGGAAGAGATGATGTCCCATCTGGGTGAGTTCGGGCGTTATCAAGCATGGCAATATTCACTCCACGTGATAGCCGGCCTAACCGCTGGCCTACATATGTTGACTCTTTTGACGGTCGCGGCAGTGCCGAAGCACAAATGTGTCGTGCCTGGTCTTCGCAGTGCTCTAACCACCGATAACTTACTATGGCAAGATGTACCGTCACCCTACGAGAAATTGTCTTTCCAGGATAATAGTTCTTGGTCGCAAATGGACATTCCAATTAGTTTGGATTCTTGTCACTATCTTGATCCAGAGGATAACATAACGAAAAACTGTCAGGAGTGGGTCTACGACACGACTTATTACAAATCATCACGTGGAATGGAATGGAATTTTGTTTGTTCTCAAAAATGGATGGGTGCAGTGGCTCAATCTTCATACATGTTCGGAGTTTTTGCGGGTGCTGTAACTCTTGGTACAATGGCTGATAAATATGGGCGTAAGATAATCTTCTGCCTTTCCGGTACTGCTCAACTTATTCTCGGTGTCCTGGTCGCCTTTGTACCCGAGTACTACAGCTTCCTCGTTGTCCGATTCTTCTACGGTGTATTCGGATCAGCCGGTGCTTACATAACCGGCTTTGTTCTTACGATGGAACTCGTTGGAGCCTCCAAGAGAACAGTTTGCGGAATGATGTTCCAACTGGCGTTCGCGTGTGGTTTCTTAGTCGTGGCTGCTTGGGGTGCACTGATTGCTGATCGTATGTGGCTCCAAATCGTTTACGGATTGCATGGTGCTCTGCTTGTGGGTCATTGGTGGCTCATGGACGAATCACCTCGGTGGCTCTGGGCGCAAGGCCGCGCCGTTGAAGCCGTTGAGATAGTCGAAAGAGCCTTGAAGATGAATCGGCATACCTTAGAATTGGACAAGGCAAAATATGTCTCCCGAAACAAGGCACGCCATGCATCCCACGATCAAACAGTGTCTTATGGAGCTGGTGATCTATTCAAGACTCCCAATCTCCGAAAAAAATCTTTGAACGTTTGTCTCAATTGGTTCGCCAATTCCATCGTCTATTACGGACTCTCATTGAGCAGTGGAAATCTCATTGGTGGCAATCCCTATCTCGTACTGTTTCTTACGGGCCTTGTAGAAATTCCGAGTTACGTGTTGGCCAGCTTGACCATGGATCGAATTGGACGTCGTTGTTTAGTCAGCAGTTTTATGCTGATCGGTGGTATTTGCTGTATCACCGCTACTTCCATGCCTCGCGATATGCAAGGTGCATCAACCGCCGTAATCGTTATCGTTCTCTTCGGAAAATCATGCATTGCTATTTCTTTCGCGGTTATTTATAATTACACGGCTGAATTATTCCCGACGGTATTGAGAAACACGGCTCTTGGCATTGGCTCGATGTGCGCACGTCTGAGCGGTGCTCTGACGCCTCTCATAATGTTACTCGACTCGTTAAATCCACGAGTTCCAGCTACGACATTTGGCTTCATAGCTCTTGTCTCAGGTTTTCTGTCGTTGTATCTTCCGGAAACAGCTGGTCAGCCGATGCCCGAGACTCTTGAAGATGGCGAGAAGTTTGGTCAGGGTGACACCTGCTTCACTACGTGCCTCGGCGGTGCGCGAAAACAACGAAGAACCCATGATATCGCCCTTAAACAAGTTGACGGTGGACTCATGAATGATATCGATAACAAAAATAACAGTGCCTCAAAGGTAGAAAAAAATTCTGAGAGCGCTTGAAAAACTTGAAAATTTTTAAGTGTCTTTCGGAAGACGTGAGTGAACCGAATTATTTTTCAAAATTCGATTCTTAAATGATGTTCAACGTTCCTACGTTCATTGGTAGCTCCGCGAAATTTTTCGTTATTTTCATTGACATCAACATTTTCGTGTGAATTCTATTTTTATCGATCGAAGATTTTCTCCATGTCTGGTCGTTTGCCGCTTTTTTCTTGCTCCATACATTTTTTTACGATTGTCAAGAAATCGAAAAATTTACCTGTTTAATTTGACGCTCGACCTCTAAGCTTCGAACGTGTAGCTTCACTCGCCAACGAAATAAGTGCCTTTGTAAAAATCGCGATCAAAGTTCGCATAATTTTCATGTAATCAAAATGAAGGGAGCAATGATCGATGAACACTTCACTTCATTATTATATAACGATTACTTATCGCTCGGGGATAGAGCAACGTACGATATGATTAGTTATTCGTGGCAAACGCGAGCAGCGAAAGGTATACGTGAGATATGCTAAATGATACAATCGAATACTGTTCAATTAAAGTTTAAATATTCTTCTGAAGATATCTTGCATGGATACGAAACTCATATTTGAGAAATTAACCTGAAAAATGTATTAAAAATATAATTACAAATATTTGTGATATTTTAATGAACCAATAGAAAATTGTACATATCGGATCAATCAATTTTTTTCGGAGACACGAAATTGAGAATATTTTTTTCATCTCGTATATTGACTTGCCACGTGTCTCTTGAACTTGAATTATAGAATAAATTTCAACATCAAAATTGTAAAGGTATTGTTATTATTTCAACTAAAGTGACCATTATTTTTAAGTGACCGATTTGTGAGCTACAATTTTTTTGCAAAGTAATTTTTTTCGCGAACATCTATTTTTATTACTTGGATAGACTCACTGTTGCCGCCCGAGTATGCCTTTGGTGAGAATTTCACAACAAATTTCGCATGATATTCACGCTAATATATAGGTGGTCGAGTTGTGTAATTCAATAGCTGTAATTAATTATATGACTAATTAACGAAGCAGGGTTCGATGACTTATTCAAAACAAATACACGTGAATTCCTCCTCATATTTAAAAAATGTTTTCATCTTGCCACCATGGATAAAACCTAATGTCAGGGTTTTAATCGTTCGGATCCCGTACCGTCAAAAATATCAAATTTAAAAATGATATTCAGTATAGTTATATGATTATTTTTATGTAGAATCATATAAACATTTGTCTTTTATACAATCGTTCAGGTCATTTCTCACGTTTAACAACTATATTTTTTTATGTTTTGCTCGACGATGATTTATTATCGCGATAGTAAAAAAATACTGTATCCGCATGTATTTACGGATCTTACAAACGTATTTTGTTCTGTTTATTCTTTCAGGCAGTAAACCAAACTGTCGTTTGCGAAGAGAAGCAAACAATTTCTAGAGTTTCGAGATATTTCCTCAAAGAATAAAATGGAACATGCATATAGATATACACATATTTCTATTTAGAACGAAATTATTGTTGAGATAATAATTTCTCTATAAGTCTCTATAAATAATAAATAGACAATCTCTATAAATAATTAATTTTGTATAAATATTTATACTAATTGTCAATATTAGTACTAATTGTGTCCCCCCCCCCTCCCGCAACTTCATTTTTCTACGTGATATGAAAATATATCTGGACAGTACACCAATTAATCGTGGTCAAACGTAACTAAATCTGACGCTAGCAGAAACATCAAACAAATCAATAAATATACGATTCTGCATAACAGTTATACAGAGCCTTGTATTTTTTTCAAATACCTATTTTTCATATAAGCTTGGTACGAGTGAATTTGTAGAGAAACAGCAAGGAAGAGAGAAAAAGTAGACAGTTGGAAATTCATATTTTTTACGTCGACAACTTTTCATTTTAATATCCTGGCCCAGGGCTCGCATTGTTTTTAATGTCACTTTTAATTATGCAACCAGAGAGACGGAAAGAGGAACGTTCTGCGTGTCAGATTCAACGTACTACGTTGAAGGTAAGATATATATCATCGTTAATCCTTCACTGATAACAAATGTGTGAGTTCGTCCTCTTGAAATCGTCGTCATGTGCTGATATAAAATTCTCTATATAAAATAATTCCTACTTGCTTTGATTCAGGTGCAAACAGCACATTTTTTGTCATTTAAATTTTGCCATCAAGTTTTTTAATTCAACCACTTGTCCTTGAAAGCAATAGTTTTGTTTATTCATAAACAAATTACTTTTTTCCGGTTTGAGCAAATTTATAAAACTTTTGAAATACGAGACCAAACTCACGTTCATGGAGGAAGCGTTTTGAAATGAATTCGCGGATTCTGTAATTCCATCGTATGTTGTTTTCAGATTTCTAATGGATTGAAATTGACTTTGACCTGCACAAACGTTCGTACGAGTCGTCGTCGCAAGATCGTGAATCCTGAGTACAATGGAGAAAACCGATGTGCTTTAAAGCTCACATATGACCTTAATAGTCTAACGCAATTTGGCAGTTTGGGTCCTGGATATACGATGACAATCTACTATACGAGAGTAGAGACTTCTGTTAAGTTAGAGGCGAACTTATAGGGAGCGAACCCAGATAAAATGACCATCGCCGTCTTTATTGGTTTTTTGCTTTTCTATTAAACAATTTCGTAAGTTAGCATTATTTTATCATTTCTATTCAATTATTTACTGTGATTATATTCACATCGCCGTCTTTATCGGTTTTTTCGCTTTTTTACTGAATGATTTCGTAAGCTCGCATTATTTTATCATTTCTATTCAATTATCTACTTTGATTATATTCACTCCTTTGATTGACTCTAGTTACAACCTCATAGAATCAGATGAAATTTGATTGATACGTGGATTCTTCATTGAAAAAAAGGCAACACCTAAAATTGATCCATGTAACAAATGAAAATTTTTGAGCTCTAACTTCGAATTAAATAGATCATTGATTTTTCTACATAAAATCAATTTATTTGAGGACAGAAATATTGAAACTAAAAGTGATGGTCCGAATTGGCACCAGTTTTACTATATAAATATATTGAAAGCAGGAGAGGGAGAGAGCAAAAGAGAGGGAGGGAGAGAGAGAGAGAGAGAGAGAGAGAGAGAGAGAGAGAGAAAGAGAGAAAGGGATATAAAGTGCTATGTAGGAACCGACAACGACGAGGAAAAGGAACTCTCAGCGTGTAGAGCTAATGGAAAAAGTTCGTCTCCTTATCCGTGACCTCACGTTTTTCCAATCATAAAGTTACCCACACACGAGCCAGGATCTACTTACCACGTTGGAAGAGACTAGGAACGAGAGTAATGGAGGCGGAAAAAGGAGCGGATAACTCCACGGGGATGCGGAAGATTCGCACTCGCACTTCTGTACGTTATATAACCCACACACGTGACAGACACGTAGAAAAAAATATATATGTATTGCATAGTGACGCCACTTCTCCTATTCATAACATATATATAGGATTTTGAGGATAAAAAGGACTCTCGACGAACTGGATTTGCACTACCGCGTCACAAAAGTGAAAGGGTTTCAGTTGAAAAGGATTTTTCAATAAATAAATAAAAAAAATCATTCCATACAATCTTATTAAATTGAATTCCTTGTGTGGTTGTTGTTATTGTATGGATTTTTCCACGTTTTTAATTTTTTTTTTTTTTACTTTTATTTAAAAATGTTTACATCAATGCGTTGTTTGAACCGTCAGTGTTCTCTTAAGTATTCTGCTATGGAACAAAACTTTGCGATTGCCATTACGGTACGTGGAAAAAGGGACGAAACTTTTTTGGTACGGTAAACAAAAAAAAATCATTCGGACGCAAACTCGTTTTCATGGTTTACCATGGTAACCATGAATAGCTCTTCGCCTTCTTGTAAAATTCGTTGGGTGGTTTGATTTTTTTCACATTCACTGTACATATGAATATATGCAATTCTATGTGAACAAAGTTGCGTGGCAAAGAAATTTGCATCGTATGGGGTTTGAATTGGCTTGAACAATATTCAAAGAAAATAAAAACATCATAGTCAGTGAACAAAGAAATTCACACAATACAAAATCGTAAACAACCCAATTGATTTTTTTTTTTTTCAGAATTTTATTTCCAAATTTTATGAAAAATTCTAAATTCATGAGGATTATGAATGTTTAAAGTATTTTTTAAGAAAGTAATGGAACAATGAAAAATAATGGACTTCGTCTCGTAAGAGTAAACTGTAGGTCAATTTGATATAAAATTCCTCATGTGCATAAATGTGTAACAATTCGTAACACAAATGTATAAATGAATGGAAGAATGGAGCCTGGAATAGATTGAGGTTTCGTTTCCCAGTGAGGTAATGAAATTGATGTTAGCCACGCTTGCCATCCAATTACGAGATTGTCACGCGAGTAGCGTTAAAACCTTTTCAATTATCCCGGAGTAAAGTATGCGGAGCTACTCTCAATTTTCTTGTTTGTTTTTGTCCAAGACCCCCATTCAACTGTTATGCTCAAACCCATTTATGCACGGTTTTAAAAATTCAACAAAAGCATCAATGTTACTTAATTAATTATACATATTACATTGGATGTTTAACTAAATAGAATTTATTCAGTGATAAGGCAAAATCGTCAAAGACAATTTAGATAATGTTAGAGTTAATGAATCTTAAATAGATGATTTTGTGGAAATCACTTTTCGGTGTTAATAATCTACTTTCATCAAAACGTAATCAATAATGATTTCACGAAGCAAAATATATATAAAATAAATTTTGTTAGATGAGCAAGACAAATCAAATTTCCGATTAACAAATTATGAATAGTCCTGTATCCGCCTATGAAATCATCCGATAACCGTTTCACGCAGCATAACTTTCCGCGCAAGCAACGCTGCCACGATGAAAAATGCATTATCCTTTTAAAGTTTGACAACACGCATGAATTTTCCTCTTTTTTCTTTGGTATTTAAAATAGCAAGTCAGATGATACCAAAATAATGACATAAAGAGCCAAAAACATGTGGTAATGTCAACGCTTCAATAAAGTAACGTTGAAAATATTTTCGTTTCAATTAATTTACGATTTATTCGCTATAGAAAATGATTTGGTATTATATATCGTTCTTTACATTAATTATTATCCAAGAATAACCTTGTCGCATTGAAAATAAAAAAAATATCTTTTTGCTGTAAATATTATTCTCATGTTTCCAAAAAAAAAACTACGAATTCTCAAATGACACCAATATTGGAAATATTGGAAAAATATTGGAAAGTAAGTAAGTAGTAAATTTTGTTAAAAAAATTTGTTCGCGTGCAACAATAATACAGAACAATTTTGATAGTAATTTTTACAATTACAAATTGTTGTTCGATCGATCGAAGATTCAATAGAGTTAAATCTTTTTGAAAGTTCTTGTAGACAATTGAACGAAAAGAAAATATGGGAGCACGTGGATTTTGTACTACGTAACATATTTGTGATTACGAGGCAATATTACCGTACGCCGAACAAAACAAAAAATGTATTTAAACACAAAAGAAAATATATATTGAAGGTCTTGAATCTTTTCAACGAAAATATTTCTAATAACACCGCTCAATACTTAAAAAAAAAAAAATATGTGCAATGTGTAAGTACGTGTCAAATTTATAATATTTGGATCAACGAAAAGAAAATGCTCACTTCGGAAGAAAAATTTGTTACGTATTAACGAATTATCATTGGTACCAGAAGTCAAAATTTTATACATTTGCAGCTATATATATTTTCGTTCAATATTGAATGCTTTTCAGTGAATTGAACTTTCACATGTGATAAATAATAAATTTATTTCATCAATAGAGAACTAAAATCAACTTAGATTATTTACAGCGTTACGAATGTACAAAAAAAACTCATAATTTTGAATGATTCAATAAGAATGATGAATTAACATAATCTAAACATTAGACTCCATAATATAGTCTAATTAAATATACTGTCCAATTATGGGAATATTTGTTTAAATAAAAAAAATTTGAGGTAATATATTTAAGCAAGGTAAAGATATAATGATACAAATACGTGAATTATAATTCACATTAATCCTGAACAATATAGAACTTTTCTCTGCTTGTACCTTGTTTCAATTTGATATTTTTAATCCACTTACCGGTATGAAGATGGTCGCACGTGGAGCCATACGATGTTCGACCTGTAGTTTCTATTAATATGATTATTATTTTTTATAAACGAGCGATGAAAGTTATTTAACAATATTGCGATTTTGTGACTGCTGTGACGATCACGAAAGCGCGATGCGAACTGAACCAAACTCAGCTTGCCACCGGTTAAAACGCTTTAAATCCGAAGCTAGCACGCGCGCGCGCAATCCTATATGTGTCAAATAAACCGTGGTCTCTCGACTCGTCCTGAGAGAGGAAATAAAGCGCACACTGGAATACTGTATTTCCGATGTTTTCGCGTTTTACCTTTCAGTACTGTCAGGTGAAAAGCCGGTGGGGGATGGAATTCATTGAGCGCATGTGCGCTATCTCTCCAAAAAAGGGCTCGAGGCAACTGGTACGAATACAATCATAAACCACTGTTTTGTGCATTTTACATCAGTTATCCCAAACATGCTCTTTTTAGATAATTTCTTTTTATTATCCTTATTTTTTGCATTGAATTGATTTCTTGTTTATTTACCAGTTTGTTTCCGCAATGGAGATATGTTTTTTTTTCTCTTTGAGGATTTATTGGGTGCGCAATCCCTTCGGAAAAAGAGCTCGAGGCAATGCGTACGAAATCAACGTGTGGCCACTGTTTTCTGCATTTTCCATCCTCTCTCTGATACGTGCCCTTTTTACATGGTTGCTCTTTCTCGTACATTGTTTTTACGTTGAAATTATTCTATTTTTTTTAGCAATCGTGTTGGCAATCATTTTTCTCGATGATGGATAAAATTCATTGAGCTCGCATGTGCACAATAATACCGCAGACGTGCTCGAGGCAAATCATACGAATCTAACCAATAAACATTGCTTCCGCTATAATTTTTCGAGTCTCCCAAGCGTGCATTTATATATTATTAATATCTGGTACCCGTGGCGTCACTCGCGTGGTATTAGTGACACTATCGAATCTGTGATTCGACATGCAGAGACCTACTCGTCATTAAAAAAATAGTTTTTTTTTTTAATTCAAAACTAATTTTTTTAATCATATATCCTGCTCAGTCACAGCAACTTTACGTATGCCAAATTTGTAACGATTCACCGATTGGTTGCAGCGTTATAATGTAACAAACTTTCGGATTTATTATTTTAGGTTAAGGTCAAGGACTACTTTATTCCTACACGGAAAAAAATTATCTGTAATAATGAAGGGTCGATATTTAAAAATTACTGAAACTAAAACAAAATGTACAGTTGAAAACTGTACATTACTCATTTTACAGTGTATCTCATTACAAAATAATAGATTTAATGTGTTTTTTACTCTCTGATCAGTTATTAATGCTGATCTAAACTGCAAAAATTCAGTGTCCACAGCAAAAAAATAACATAGCAGAAATTACAAATAAAAAACGAGGAATCCCACTCTGTATGAAATGTAAAATTTACAGTGCCCCCAGTAAAATATTCATTACGAATAGGAAAATAAACTGTAAACCAATATTATTTACTGACATTGCAAATTGTAAAAAATGTTAAACGACATTTATGAAAAATTGTAATTAGAAAATATAAAAATTGTGTATTTCCTATTGAGAAAATTATCGTCGATATAAATTAGAAATTGCAGTGTGTCCAGTAAAAATTGAAAAACGTGATGCAAAATTTGCTATGTTACTTTCAATTTTTACAGTGTACACTGTAATTTCTTCAAAGACGTGAGCCAGGAAATTTCAAGGTGAAACACCTATTGAAGATTGTTGCTGTATTTGCTTATTGTAGTTCAAACAATGAGGGGGGGGGGGGGGGGGCGAATTTTCAACTACACAGAAGCGTTACGGACATAATACATTGTAATATATGAAAATTTGATATTTTTTATATTTCAAATTTTTCTTGCTTTCAAAAGACTTGCCTCATAGATTATTCATTGACGTTACCGATTATATTCCGGATTGGATCTGTACATATCACTTTTTTTACCAATAATTACCAAGTAGATAGTGGTGTAATAGGTAGCGTCCATGGGCTTTAGGTCGTAAATAGATAGGTAGGTAGATCAGATCGAATCCCAGTGTAGGTAGGAAAATTTTTCGGCAGAAATTTATGTGGGAAGTGATGGATGTAAAAAAGTATGATTGAAAATGCATTTATTATAATTAAAGAATTTTATTTATTTTAAACAATTTTATGATTATGTTTAGATAATTTTGATAAGGATAAGTTCAGTTTATTATTTCATATACTTTTTACGATTTCCCACTGTAAAAACGGGGTGAATGTAGCGTGTACTTTTTACTGTTCGACACTGTAAAAATTCGTTTGCTGAACACGCAATGTGTCATTTACATCAGTACTAGTATTTTCCACCACAGGAACTTGCAGATTTTGTTTAAAGTTTCATGAAAAATTGATGTTTACGCGTCCGAAAGGCGCTACTAATGTGGAAAACTGTAAAGTTTCATAGAAATTCCAGTAAAAACTGCAGTTCATTTTTTTCTGTGCAAACATATTTTTTGCGCATCGCATGTATTATATTATTTATTTAATCAGCAGTTTTTTTCTATATGTATATTTTTTTATATATTTTTTATATAATATATATATTTTTATTTTGCAATATATGTATTTTTTATTTTAGTGGAGGATGAAATTCATTGGGAGCATCAATACCATTCTTCGAAACTAAAACTCAAGCAATCTGTACGAACCTCAATATTCACCGTTGTTATCCAGGTTGCACATTCAACATTTTAGACTTGTTCTTTTGTATAATTGTTAATTTTTTTTTGTATTTTCTTTTTTTGTATGTTCTTTTTTTTTAATTTGTATAATCTGTTAAAATCTTTCATGTTTTGAATATTCCAGTTTCTTTTTTTTTCTATTATTTCCTATTGATACAGCATACCATAAAAACTAGCACTTGTGGTGAAAAAAAAGCTGGCGAATAGTCTTTGTTGTCGAAATTAATTTTTCACACATTTGTTAACTGATACATTTAAAAAAAACGTTGTATTTGTACAAATGTAATTATTGTCAGTACAATAGAACGGCGATTTATGTCATCGGTGCTCTGTAGCAGCAATGAGCAGAAATGAAAATTCGATAATAAAACACGGCTATAACAATGGCCACAATCATACTGGCATTGAAATTGGTTATTGCACGTTTTGTTTTTGTAATTAAGATGCATCGCAATTGCGGACGCAGTCCTAACTTTTCGCTCTTATCAAGAGGAAATATAAAGAAAAAAAAGTGGGAAAAGGGTCGAGGTCAGAAGAACTTTATTATTAATTTAGTAAAATTACTGCTAAACGGAGTTGAACCTTTCATAAATTTGTGTTAAAAATAATTCGTAAAAGAAAACCAATAATGAATAAGTTAAAAATAGCCGAAGACTGTGAGAAAAAGGTATGTGTTATAAAAAGATATTAGTGGAATTTCTGGCGAAATCACTTTGGGAGATCCTTGCGAACTTTACTCATCAAAGTTCGTACCAAAGCTCATTAAAAATGTATTTACTATAGGAGAATGAAGTGGATAATTATCGAAAGATGCACGGAGAAAACAGATTCGTTCTGTCAAGTAAGAAGTAAAATGTTATTTTTAAATGTCCTATATATAACGTACAGAATATGAGAATTTAAGTAATAGTTGCAATGAGGCATTGCATTCTTTACAACTCACGCTTCTTCTTTACTTACATTCTAGATAGTTATGTATGACCAAAAAACTCTAATTCACAGGAGAACAATTTTTGGGATTGCTCCCATGCAATATTTACCACGCTCGATAGGAATTCGCTAGTAAGTGAAAATTCCTTGGAAGTCGCAAATTTTGAATATCTGCATAATAAAATTTGCCGTCCGGTAATAAAATTTTTATGCATAAGTATTGCACGACAAACTTTAGTAAAAGTGCTGGGTTGCTTAAGGGGTTATATCTAGTTGTTTGGGTTGAAAAAAATGATTTTTTTTTTTAAGGATCTGAGCACTAGAACGAATATATTTATGCGCACTACCTGAAAGTGCAAGTTTCCGAGCGCAGCGATCGACGACTTTAAACGCGATTATCTCAAAATCATGTTTTTTAAAAAGTGCTGTTGCAGTGAGCACGATTTCTCGAAAGCAATTTAGCCGATTGATTTGAATCTTTCACGAGCTTGTTTCTAATTATAATGGCTTGTTCGTGAACGAAGGAATTTTCATTTGGCGCAATATTTATATTTTTTGGGTCAAAAAACCTAATTTTTGGAACCTCAAAAATCGAACTTTTCGGAAAAAACGGCATTTTTTTAAAATCAACATTTCGCTAAACCCTTCGTTCACGAAAAGCGTATAGTATTATACTAATGAAATCTTTTTGGTTTTTTTTTATTTCAAATGAACCGTTCCAGAGATATTATGCTCACCACGAGTGAAGTTAAAAAAAAGTGTTTTAGGATAACGGCCATATTTCCCCCAGTAGTGAAAATTTTTGCATAAAAAAATTCATATAAGTTTCTCAAAATATGAAGTAATTGACATTGTATAGTGTATTTTACTAAAATGATGTTAACATGGCTAAAAAAAATCATGAAAATCCCTTAATTTTTCCGAGCCCAACTAGATATAACTCGTTAAGGGGTCATGCCATGTGGCAGCTATTTTTTTTCGCTTTTTTCGGGCTTTTTTTTAATGATCTATTAAACACACTATCTTTGAATTTTTACCACACATTTATTAACATTTTTGTAGTCCCTCATAATTTTATCAAACAAATATAACGAGTTGAATTAACTTTACAACATTAGGAAGACACTCATGTATTGGTTGATGGCTGCCCTCACGGAATCACACATCCAATGGACGTATTTTGTACGTGTACAAGACCAGAAACCATGCATACCACATCCATTGGATGTTCGGTTTTGTGAGGGTGCCATGATTCAGGAGGTTTTGCCCATCTGAAATAAAAAAAATCAAACGGCATTTTAATTTGTAGACCTGAGGCTACCGCCGGAACCAGAGTAAAGTAAAAAGATCGAAAATTGAATTTTTGGCACAGTTTCCAAATTTCATCATTTTTTTTTTTTTTCAAATTTCAAATTTCAAAAAAAAAAAAAATGATGAAATTTGGCAAAGTTCCAAATTTCATCATTTTTTTCGACTTTTAAAAGCGTGCCAAAAATTCAATTTTCGATATTTTTACTTTACTCTAGTTCCGGCGATAGCCTCAGGTCTACAGATTAAAATGCCGTTTGATTTTTTGATTTCAGACGAGCAAAACCTCCGGAATCATGGCAACCGTCAACCAACACGTGAGTGTTTTGCGATCGTTGTAAAGTCGATTTAACTCGTTATTTTTGTTTGATAAAATTCTGAGGGACTGTAAAAATATTAATAAATGTGTGGTAAAAATTCAAAGATAGTGTATTTTAATGGTTCATCAAAAAAAAATCCCAAAAAACGCGAAACAAAATAGCCGCCACATGGGATGACCCGATTAAATGTGAACGAAGTACACACATTTGATGTCTGTAAGGTTAGTAGCCAAACCTGCTACACAGAACATATATTAATCCTGTCTGGCATAGTAATTTTTCGATTACTCATTTCTAAAAATATTCGGGGGCTAAGGTAAACAGCTCTACGTTAGCAAGGTGTATTTACAATATTGCCCTTTGTTTAGGCGTACATATTGAAAACTACAATGTTATTCTAACAATAATCATTTGGATTCCTAATACAATTTACTTGAATTTTCCACCTCGTTTTCTCCGTGTGAATATCGCGGGAGGGCCCGAAGTTTTTCCATTATCAAGATATTGAATGGGAGGAAATGAGAGAAATGGTGGACACTTCAACATAGGAATTACTTCTTTACAATTCAGTCATTCAAGTGTCCTGTTACAAAAAAGTACAATTTTGAAACTTTTATCTGTTTGGGTTAGAAGCAATTAATATCGAAATTGCATTTACTCAAAATATATTAAACTGATTACAGATTTATATATTAAATACATTCGATAAAGATTCCCAAATAGAATTCATTTCCGGTACTGAAGTTTATTTTTGCGAATGCCTCTCGAAGAAGCTGCGCAAGAGAAATTCTAGCACCAGCTTTTGAGGGAGATGCACGTTATTTGCCTCTTCTTTCCCCGAGAGAGTTTAACGATTCTTATTTACTGGGTCATTAACTTTTGCACCCTACAACTCATAGGAAATAATGGAACGAAAACCCCGGAAGGATTTTCCGCAAGGTAAAGTTGTTTGCACATGCGCAAACGAGCAAAGAAAAATATATCCTCGGCTCTATTGCACTCTTAACGTTCCAGCACCCTTTTTATTTAACCTCACACGGATACTCGACCACTATTTATATGTACACCTCGCTCTTTTTATCGTGGATACGAAAGATAATTTTGATAAAAGAGGAACGATGAAACTGAAGTATCCAACGTAAAATCATAACCCAAATATGAAACATAAACAGCGTAAACGTTTTTCCTTTATTCACGAATGAATCAACGGAACTGAATTGTTCTCATTATTTAAATAATGTTATTATTATTGTTAGCAAATAAATTGCATTGCAATTTATATTTTTAACATTATATTTAATGTACAAACATTTTTTTAGAGAAAACTTACCATGCAAATGAATAAGCCACCGAAGTAGTATCTTTTCCCTTTTTCAATTTTTTTTTCATTGAACCGTTGATGTTAAGTCGTCGTTTCAATGTGAAAAACCATCGTAGAACCGGTGTCAGACTATTTGCTCTACAAAGAAACTGTATTTCAAGTATATTTATGTTGTAGCGTAGATTGAAGGGTAGCAAACAGAAAACTTTGTTGCACAGTAGGCGGCGACAAATTTTCATTAGAACGTCCAGGGTAATTCTGGAGCGGAAGGGATGGAATGAAGTCTTCGTCACTGTGGGAGAACCGTAATTTGCTCTAACCATCAACGAGAATTGCATGCTTCTGTGTAACCAACCTTGCTCCTCTGACTTTGCCGATAAGATTTCCTTTGGCGCGTTTCAGCAATCGCAATTAACATTAATTCATTAAGATTTTCAATTTCTTTAAATAATCAGAAAGTTTATTAAAATAAATGAAAAAATTAAATTCTAATTATTAAATTTATTCGAGAATACGAATTTTTATTTTTTATTTAACGCGAAGGCTCTAAGACTCATAATTACGAGAATAACTGGAGTAATTACTCATTGATTATTAATTTGTTAAGTGTAATAATAAAATAAAAAGTATAAAATCTATTAATATGCTGAACTAACTTCGCAATTAAAATTTACCAAAAATTACTCGTTAATCCACATTAAAACATAAACAATTTAGATTACAGTATTCGGTTGTACCTCAATATTATTCGGTCACTATTTTATTGTATCTGATATTCTCGAATAAATATTACCCACGAATATTAAATATTACCCATATCGTTGTTGCTTCTGTCTAATACACGTGCATCAGAAATTGTCCTTCAGCACTACTATTTAATAATCATATGAAGCAATCCTCGCAGAAAAAAAATATTCATAAACGTAAATTACTGTAGCAATGCGTATAGTGTTTAGAGATAAGTGCATAAGGATCGTGGGGAAAACCTCGTCGCCGTACTATTTTCAAACTAGATGTTATACACAACTTTAGACATTTTATGTACACGTTGGAACAAAGGAAAGGAATGAGGACGTGGTTTTGTAATATCTACTAAATCCATGCTGTCGTCGACCACAACCCGTGGAATACAGTCAACAAGGTAACTTGCAATGCGGGTGGCTAAATATTCATGATACGATAAATAAATACTCAAATTATCTGATGTATACACATACGGTAATTACTTTGAATCAATAAACATTGAGCTTTCATTCTATTCGTGTCAGTTAAAGTGAATCATCAAAATTTGACATCACTTTAATTGCTAATAAAAAATAAAATACAAAAGAAATAACGTTAAGGGGAGAAATACCTTTGTATTAGCAAAAGTACGGGAATTTTTATTATTTTTTTAAACAGATAACGGTTTGTTTATTCATTCAAAAAATTTAGGTGTTTCTTATAGTTAGTTTTTCTTATTACAGCGCACTTTTTTTGAAACAATATGTTTCAAAATGGTGGAGTTATACGGCTGTCTTCCGGCAAAGTTATAGCGCGAAGTGTAAAATGACGTCAGGTTTAGCCTCTTCTGTATTGGTAAGAAACAAATTACAACATGTTTTCTTCATTGTAAACATTCATACGGTGTGCTTGAACCACGAAAAAGTGCAAAAAGTTTAAAAACAAAAAAATGGCACGTTTTTAAAAACAGAGTTCGAATTTTGCACCGAAATTTTCACGTTATTTTGTAATAAAAAAAGACTTTTTTGTAATCATGTTTTTAATCTTGAAGGTTCAAGTTCGAGGTAATATTGTTATTTAGACGTATGAAAAATTTCAAAGAAATCAATCAAACATTTTTCGAGTTATCACTTCCGACATTTACGAAAACACAGTTTTGAGATATTGGTTTCGCTCCTAGGCCAGAATGTATCAAAAGTACTTTGAATTTTGCTTTAAAACTTTGCAATCATATTTTAAGATATTATGCTCACATTTGATGAAAGGAAAAATCAAATTTTCAATGGTTTCAAAGGTATTTCTCCCCTTAAGGGTAAAAAGTCTCCTTTCTACAAAAATGAAATATATTTAAAATTTCGCAGTATGACAGATATACATGGAAAATATGCAGTAGAACATTTTTTAAGGTGAAATAGCTAATGCAGACTAGTCAATTGATGCGCTGCATGTAACCAATATTAAATTTCCATTAACGATGACCAATAACAGATTTTTTCATCGACTAAAACGTGTTTCGAAAACTAAACATATATATATATATATATTTTTTTTCCATTTTTTGTTCACATTGAGAAATTACAATTATATTTTTATTAATTACCGAATTGCGTATAAAATCGTTAATTGACCCACATATTATCAGTTCTGTCAACGTGTAGACTTTGAATTTCACGAGTACTAATTTATATTATAAACAGATAAAATGTATGCAATTCAATTTTTATGATAGATTATTATATAATTAAATACGTAGATCTACAAACATATTTTTTTTTTTATTATAAAAATTATTTTTTTCCCAATGTTCAATTCGTGCAATACACTTGGCAACGTCGTAGATTGGCTTGTTTTGGTTGTACTGATCATACTGATCAACATATGTCTGCACGACGGCTCATGGGTGTTATAACCTAACTTTTCAGTGATCTTTTTGTGTTTACAAGTTTCAAGTGAATATTTTTGCGCGAAATATGTCACCAAAGAGTGAAAAACTTTGATACAGAGGACGTTTTGTTAAAAAAAAAATTCAAACTGGAAGGAGAATGTTTCAAAACTTCTAATTATTTGTGGAGTATATAGGCGCAACTATCATTTAATTATGTATATGATGCATATAACATTTTTTCTTCAAATGGTAATATGGGAATATAAAAGTTGGTAAAGTAGAACTCATTAAGATTAACGGACCACGATGCGACGTTGTCAAGTCTTTTGACTTCAAAGCACAAATTTCCTTCAAGGTTATGATACGCTCGCAATAAAGTTCGAATATCTCTCAAAATAAGTGGTCAATCTTGTAATTTCTACGGAATTTCATTCAGTAGACTTAACTTTATTAATTACAATCAATTTCAAACGTGAAAGTTATCGGGAACATCAATTTTTTCTCAATTATATTTGAAAGGCTATATTGCGGCCATAAGAACGCGTCTTAAATCCTCGAAAATAAAATATTTTTTTTCTCAGAAACAACGCGGTGAATCTTTATGAAATTTTAACACCGTTTTTTTAACAATGCAAACTATGTTACAATTTTTTTCAGGTCTCAAAGTTACAAATTTTACCATGATCAAATTACCTTAATTTGAACATATTTATAATTAATAAAAATAAACTTTTAGAAAATGAAGCCAATTTAAATACCGACAGCGATGGGTATGCGCTCGGTGTGTAGCTGCAGCGATCTCCTAAGCTGTTTCGGACGAAGTCAGTACTTGGATGGGTGACTGCTTAGCCACCGGCTCGCGCATCGATCGCCAAGTGGACGGCGGTTTTTCATGGCTTCTGATAGTGTTATCCAACTGAAAAACAGTAAAAAATATAGCCACCTATATCGGCCGGGTTTTCCATAGTTTCCCTTGGCCCTTGTGCAAATGCAATACAGTAGTGCATTAGGAAAGAATAGTTGTGGGCAAGACCGTTAAGGGTCACAGAGGAACATGAAATCTCATGAAATTTAAAAAAAACTGAAGTTAAAGTGCTGGGGCGTGCTTGTCAAAATTCGGAAAGGTATACGCAGGAGCATTAAAAATAAATAAATGTATTTAACTCAACAAATTAACTCCCACTATTTTTCCAGCTCTTCAGGATTTCCATAATTTTCGGTATAAAATTGCAAAAAAAACAATATTGTTTTCAGAGCGGAAAAACCAATTTAGTTTATCTAAAATATCCTACACATCGACTTTTAATCACGAGACGAAAGTAATCCTCAGAACTTCCTGTGTTAAATAGGAAGATTTTACGTATACACAGGATTCGACTAAAAGAGCTTCGAGCTTGTTTTAATATTATGTGGATTGGGCTATTTGATTTTAAGATTAAAATGTACGGGTATCTAGGAATACATAGTAGTGCATAGGACATAGGGCAGCAAGTTAGTAACTGGCGTTAGCAGACCAAGGGAGGCTCGCATCCCCGAGATATGCAAAACAGGGCGAGGAGAGATAATTGTGTTTGAGTTTAGTTCCAACGGTAAACTTAATCCAAAAGGAAGCTTGGCTCTTTTCCTCTCGGTATCTCTTTTCCTTTTTTTACATCGACCCTCGTTCGACCATGTGATATATATGACACTGTATACGGACACTCTATACAGCTAATATCGTAAAACCAAATGGGCTGAGACAAAAGAACTGAAAGACTTTCCCAGTCATTCATTAAGTTGCGAAATTACCCAATCCGTAATTGATATTAATCAAAGCCATAGCTTTTTCCCTTCCTGACAAGAAAACGTTGCTCGAATGTTTGACAGGTTTCATTTTTAATTAGCTCACTAGACTAATGCTATTTTTAGTAATAAAATAAACCTCAACATTAATGAAACCGTCAGAATGAATTAAAAAATATGATTTATATATAAAAAATTATTATTTATTATTTGCTTACTTAAGGGCAAAAACACCGTAACGGCCTCAAAAAATGCTTTTTTTCGACCATTTTTTTCGGGCGGAAGGAAAGGTAATAGAATAATAATATTCGGAGGAGTCATTAAGCATATATTTAACTGTACAACAAAAAATTATGATTGAAAAATATTTAAAAATGGCGACACCAGAGCCATTCCCGCGAGGCTCATTGAATTCGAGGCGCTCTGCGGCACGCAGTGTAACTGGTACAATTGTTGATCTGGAATAAAAATAAAAAACCTTAATCTAGACACTCATAGCTAGTGAAGTACGTAGGGGATTTTGAAAATATTCACTTTTGTATTATTGGCAAGTTTGAATGAAGCGATTCAATTTTCGACAGAAAAAAAGGGATAATTATTTGTTGATAAAAAATATTTAAATGAACTTATCGAAAATTCCGTACGTGTTTCACTTCGAAATGTTATTTTTGAGATATTGTCAAAAATTCAAATGAAAAGAATGAAAATTGTTGGAGTTATGCTGCGTACCGTTTTGAAAAATCGTGTTTCGAGAAAAACGCGTTTAAAGTTTTGAAACGTGGTACTGAAATGACCGACGCGCTCGGGAAAGAGCGCAAAATTTCAATGAACAATTTTTTTTTTCAGGTATAAACCTTTTTACCTCATATTCGAGAGGGTTTAAAGTATATTTTAAGCCAATTAAAAAAAAATCGATTTTTCGAAAATTCTACAATGGTTTTACCCGTTAAGTTTTAATAAAATTTGCCTTTTTTTAAGATCTATTGAGAATAATTATAATTTGCTATTGTCCTTGCCTATCTGCAACTTGTCAAAAATGAATTTGAGTTGTTATAGATATTTGAAAGACCAGCTGTCATTGTGACATTTTAGAGCAAACAAAACAATACAAAATAACTTTCTTATGAAGGAAGTTGATCGTGAAAAAATAAGAAAAGAACACTGTGTTTGTTTATGCGTTGGTCGTTCCATTATTTTGTCGATAGTCAAAAGATTATCGATGTCGTGAATATTTATAAATTTTTTCGTTTACAGGGTATCTCAAAATCAGGATTAACGATATCCAAATGAAAATTTAGGGGCAGCGGATCGAGAAATTAGGGAATGAAAAAAAGAAAAAAAATTGTAAATTCATATTTATTTATTCGTTTGGTGTATATATTATAATATATTACTATGTAATAAAATACATTATATCGCATCACTCACGTCTGTTTTCATCACATTTCAAAATCATAATGACGCTTCTCGTAAAAATGGATTGTAGAAGAAAAATTGTATCGATGAAATAAAAATGATTATTTTCACTTTAAAATGATATCAGTATTTTTTTTAAAGGTCGCTTTTGACAGCGGTGAAACTGTACGGTTTCTAACGTGAGTAATATTTTTTCGCCTTTTTTCGTTTGGCTTGACAATCTTACGTTATATTTTTGTCGTAAATATTTCTCGTTGATATGCTAAATTCTAAGCATTTGATTATCACTGGAATGAATACATTGTGCAAAAAGTCCACGTGGTTTTCGACAGAGCATTTTCAAAAATCGTCCAAGTTTGTTTTCTCTTTGTTTGCCTTTTTATTTTCGTACAAATATATTTCTGCCACAAAGAAACAGGTATCGATTATCGGAAACCATCGAACAAAGAGTTTTCGTTGCTCGGGCAAACGAGTTCAAAAATGGTTGATTCATAGAAGTGCTTCTCTTTTTTTTTTTACGGAATAGAGCACGAGGAAGTAATTTCACGTATTCACATAAACATCGCGGAGAGATTTTTTATCGTTGGGTGCAAAAGTTGTTGCTCAGACTAAAACGATTTTTTTGTCAAGTTGTTCTGAAAGCCAACATTTTAATGATTTTAAAACGCACGTTTTTTTTTATTATTTTACTGCAACGAAACACTATTTTTGTGCTGGTACATTCGTATAAAAGAGAAAATTACTTTTTTCGTAAAATACATGTACACGCGTCAGTCGAATTACGTCGTAAAAGTTAAAAATTGAAAATTCATCTCCTGCTGACGCGATAGCGAACGTTTTTCACCCGATAACGATAAATGGGATTATTTATTGCAGAAACTTTCGAAAGTCTTTTGATTGTACATAATTCTTTTGTTGCTTTTATTGGTTATTTTTTACTCTTCAGCATCATCGGCGTCCAGTATGCTCTTGAAACAGAACGGTTGAAACAGATAACCTTGGCCATCGTAAAATTTGCTCATGAATTCGACCCTGAAGAAAAGAAAAAGAGTTGAAAAGTTACATGATTTAACTTTGAGATAATATAAAATTAGGCTGGAAAATTGATTTCCACAAATTTCATTGTTTTATTGATTTACGAAGCGTCAAGATAAAAAGAAAATGGATATTCTTTTAATTTTCATTAAAATTGATCATTCAAATATTAAATCTTGAAATTAACAAACTTTTCTTTGATGAAGTAATTGAATGATCAAATATAATAAAAAATGCATTTGAATAATTATGCTGTTTTTGGAATTCTTACCAGTGAAGTCGCAGCGTATGGAGAAAAGCTGATAATCCTTCCATCATAACGAGAATGGCTATAGTGAAAAATGACCACGCACCAAAAGCAATAAAAGTATAAACACTCTTAAACCATTCGCCCTCTTGGGCGCCAAAACCCATGTGGAGAATTTGCGTCCACAAAACTTCGGACAGTTGTGCGTGAGCCAGTGACAATGCCCAGAGACGAAGATAGGATGCAGTATGGGAGACAGTTGACAGAACGTATTCGATCGTGTGAATCGCCGAAACGATCATTATTTCACCAAAACCTGTATCTTCGCCGTGGGGATCAGCAGTTCCACCGTGGCTTTCACTGGTCGAAGGGACCGGAAGTGCTTCGCCTTGTAGCTCGATATCCTGAGAAGCCGAGCCGTTTGTGTGCTTCAATATTGTAAAAAATGATAAAAATAAATAAAAAAGATATGAAAAAAGTCGTTTTCAATCGTTTTGCAAGTTATTTTTTCCTCGCTGTCTTTACGAATATCAAAAAAAAAAATGTAAATTGAGAAATTACTCAATGAAATTGATCGAAACTTTATCTTAACGTACGTAATGTTGTACATTTTTTGAAACGTACTTGTTGATTTCTACGCGGCTTTTTTTTCGTCGCTAAAATGTAGAACGGTTTGCCGAAAAGCATCAAAGGAATACAAGCAAACGCGACATATTTGAAAACCGATTGAGTGATGTCCTGACCAATGAACATATATTCCGAACAACCGTCGGGAACTTTCGCCTCGTTGTTAAGCATCATGTTGATGAAAGTTACGAGAACGGAGGGAGCGCAAGTCGGCGATGAATCGAACTCTGGGGAAAAAACAGCAAAAGAAGAACGACGATATAAAACATTATCCAATTGTTGAAAGTAAAAAAAGTTAATGGCAGCACTAAAATTACCCTTGAAATGAGACAAAAAACAGACATTCCACAAACAGTTAACGGGTAAAACCACTGTTGAATTTTCGAAAAATCGATTTTTTTTATTGGCTTAAAATATACTTTGAACCCTCTTGAATATGAGGCAAAAAGGTTTATACCTAAAAACAAATTTTCATTGAAATTTCGGGCTCTTCCCCGAGCGCGACGGTCATTTCAGTACCATGTTTCAAAACTTTAAACGCGTTTTTCTCGGAACACGATTTTTCAAAACGGCACGCAGCATAACTCCAATAATTTTCATTCTTTTCATTCGAATTTTTGACAATAATTTTCATTCTTTTCATTTGAATTTTTGACAATATCTCAAAAATAACATTTCGAAGTGAAATACGTACGGAATTTTCGATAAGTTCATTTAAACATTTTTTATCAACAAATAATTACCCCTTTTTTCTGTCGACAGTTGAACCTCTTCATTCAAACACTCGCCAATAATACAAAAATTAATATTTTCAAAATCCCCTACGTACTTCACTAGCTATGAGTGTCTAGATTAAGGTTTTCTTTTTATTATTCCAGATCAACAATTGCACCAGTTACACTGCGTGCCGCAGAGCGCCTCGAATTCAATAAGCCTCGTGGGAATGGCTCTGGTGTCGCCATTTTTAAATATTTTTCAATCATAATTTTTTGTTGTACAGTTAAATATATGCTCAATAATTCCCCCGAATATTATTATTCTATTGCCTTTCTTCCACCCGAAAAAATTGTCAAAAAAATGCATTTTTTAAGGCCGTTACAGTGGTTTTAGCCCTTAAGTAGTTGATCGATTTTTTTTTATTTACCACTCCTTTTGGTTGTAGCAGCATAAGCGACCCACTTGATAAACATCAGTGTAGCCATATAAGTGAACAAAAGAACAAGGAACAGCAATTGGGGTAGAAATTGAAAGATTATATTCGAGTACTTCTTAAAGTGGCTGGAACAGAAAAGTTTCAAAGTTTTGAACACGTGCGAATGAAAAAGAAACAAAATTTGTTGATTTTTCAATGGTACTCACACGATGTTGATGACGCTGACGCACACACCGAACATCATGTGAACAACGCCAAAAATAATGGACAATTTCATCTTGTAAGAATTGAGAAATATAATTTTATTCTTGGCAAGTGCCCAGACAGGATCCATTCCCAGAGGATATGGTACCTGGGTGTATTGTGATGTGGCCGGATCGAGAGTCATAGTTTCATTGGTGAGCAAATCATGCGCCGTGAACGTCTTTGCGCTCCAACTCGAACCAAACACATTGATAGACTTGGAGAACATGTCATTGTAAATAATACCAGTGTAAATGGAGAAAAATCCCATGAGAAGTATGATGTAACGTCCACCAAAGAATATGTTCCATATTTCACCACCGTTTTTTTTCTGGGTCAAACCTTTCTCCCAGATTACCATCCAGCCACCGAACAACGTCATTATCAAACCTGGATGTCACAAGAAAATAAACGAATGGACAAATAATTAATCACGTGTCAATTATTGCGGTATAAAATTGGAAAAATTATTTTTTATTCACGTCCACGTGGCAACTTACCGTGTCCAGCATCACCGAACATGATTCCAAAGAGAAATGGGAATGTTACGATGGTATAGAGTGCCGGATTGGCCTCGCGATATGACGCGACTCCATAAGCGTCTATCAAGTTTTGAAATCCTTTGGTAAACTTGTTCGTTCTATTAAACGTTGGAGGATCTTCATCCGTGTGAATGACGTTTAGAAACGAAGGTATCGAACTTCCACATAAGCGCTGCGACACATCATACTGGATTTGAGATAAAAGTCTCGACGTTCAATAATATCATGGTTATTAATTGGCAAGCAAATATGTGTAAGCCTCATTTTATCACTTGATCAAATCTACGTATAATATGTCAAATCTGTACAATGTCAAAGGAACATCAGAGGATATTTCCCTTGTAATATGTTGGAACTTGAGTCCATGATTAAAGCGCAGTGTCGAGTCCTATCTCCAGCAGGCATTTTTAACGCGCCTGTAAGCTTGTTATTCCCACATAAAAACATCAAGCCTCTTGTCGGTGTATGAAAAGCTACCATGATAAAAAGTATAAGAAATAAACCACTTCACTAAAGTGTTACATGGAGTGTTTTGCCTGGGGTCGACAGAGGTTTATTGGGGAGGATAAAAAATACTCACCGATCCTTCAGTCAGGCAGCTTTGAACAATAGCGAGATCGGCCATAGGGACCCAGCATTCTCCGATAAGGCACTTCTTCGATACATCCATATTGAACAGATTCATCGTATGATAAATGGCTTTCATTTTACGTACCATAATACTCCAATTGGGGAGCTCTTTGGCAACGTTGTGGAGGACTCTTTGACGATGATCCTGCGTCTGATTGAGAACCTTGATAAAGGGAATACAAAAAGAGAAAACAAAGAATAATGATGGTTTTAGGAAATTTGCAGTATCGCTGGATGATCGACGTTGTTACGTACCAGGTTGAGATCCTCGAGACGCGTACGAACACCTTTGACCATGTCCAATCTTTCGGCATGACTGTTTGGGCAAGGATACAGGGAAGCGTGAAAACCGCTGCATACTTTTTTTATACGACTCTTGAGTTGTTCTCCTTGGAAGAAGGCTACAAAGACCGTCTTGTATATTTCGTTCCCCTAGAGAAAGCATCGATTTCTCATTAGCGCAAGGATCACGAACTCGCTTTACGAAGCAACCTCGAGCTTTTTCAGCATCTTAGCAATATTATACCACACGCACACACACTGGAAGACACTCGCAAACATAAACATGTCGGATTATCGTTCTTGCAGCTGTTACACCCAATGAAAGTGCAAAAATAGGAGTTTCGTGGGAATTAGGAAGAAAAACGGAGTTAAAAAAATAACAACAAAACCTTTGCACCAAGATAAAAGGAAAAAAATTGCTAGGAACTCACAAAAGTAATAAGTTCTCACCGTGTTGGGATCCTCGAGCGGTTTGTCGAGTTCAGCTTGCCGGAGGAAAACGTTGCCACGTGAAATTCGCCAAAGCATCCGCTCGAAGGCCGGCACTCGTTCACGATTGATTACACCGGCAACAAATCTGCAGACGAGTTTTCAAGTAGTTCTCGGGGATTCTGACACGAATGAGCTTTTACCGGGCGAAGACACGGATAACTAAACTGACACGAAGATTCAACGTAAGCCGTGAAGGTTTTATTATTATTATTTTTTTTATCTTCGTCTCGGACCACAATCGATGCTCGTTGATGATCCATGAAATGCACAATTGAACCGTTATAGTAGAATATTTGTCACAATGAGGATAAAACACGAAAAAGGGCACGAGGCTGCTGTTTTTTATTGACTTTGTGATGAGTAGGAAGCGTTTTGAGCTCATTGATTGAAAATCTAAAGTCAGTGAGTTTGAACATTTATTTGATATCGTAATAACTCTTCTATTCGAATGTCGAATATTTTCTATTTTTTCTAATACCTTGTCATTCAATATTAAAGATATTCTTCGGTCTGAAGTTTTTACTTACGACAAAAAACACATTCTTTACTCACTCAAGACGTCCACGAACAGCGGGTCCCTGATATTGTGGCTCTTCATTAATGAGCGCTCTGGTTATGGAATCGTTGGCCTCCTCCTGTTGATGCATACCAAAAAAAGAACCTTGATTCTTCGACTAAACGGTAACATCGATTACAGCAATGAAAAAAGACTCATAAAAATGGTTGTCAAGTTGCTCAGTTACCTCGGTAAAGAAAACTTGGGTCTTTTCCAGGACATGACGTAATTCGGTGAGTTCAAGATAATTGCTCTTCAAATTAACGGCGTTGTGACTAAGCTCGAGTATATCATTTTCAGTTTTTTCTATGTGCGCCTAAGAATAACAAAGTCGATAAATAAGTATTGTGTTTCAATTGGCTGATGGACTAGTCAATGAATCGATTGGTCTTTAGGCTTAGTATATATTGGATTATGATTTAATTTCATTATCGCACCTCGAGATCGATAACCTCGCGTGGATTCGGGGCTCGTGGCAATTCCGTCATATCGTCCGAAATCTCGACGCCGTCTTTTTTCACCTCTGCTTCGATGTAACGAAGCTTTCTCTCCATTTCGTCGCATCTTCGCACCTCGTTCACAAATTTACGTTGAAAATAATTCACGTCACCGTTCAGCTGTACAAGATAACGTCCACGAAGGTTACAGAAAAAAAAAAAGAAATCGATAAATAAACTCGTCCATTCCGCCCATGATTTATTGGCAAACATGAAACATTCACCAATAACCGGAAATGCAAACGGCCTATAAATTATCTCCGGTTTTACATAACGAAGTCGAGAAATATAATCTTTTATTATCATTCCGAAGCTTGAGTGTTTTAACGTCTGCATTTACAACAAAATGATTAATTACTTCTTTTTTCTTAATGTCCATTTCCTCAATTCCCAACGTCTTGTTTCACTTACTGACATAAAATATCTACGTTACGAGAATTATAAAGTATTTTGTTCAGAATAGATTGTTTTTGATAATCTATTGACACTTGTGCTTCACATTGTTTGGGACAACGCTTTCAAGTGCAATGAAATATAAAAATTACACGTCGACTTTTTCGAAGATGTAAAACTATATATATTTGAAGTTCTTTGAGTATAATCAAGTGCGAACTCACGTCACGAAATTGAACGGTTCCCGTCTCGCCGAGTTCCGAAACCGAGAGATAGGCCGACTCCGGCTGAATGAACAGCTGGCAGAGTGCCATTTCCTCGCTCCTGAACATGCTTCCCATGTCTACTCACTTTTTTCTTTCCTTTTTCTCAAAAGCCTGAAACAAGAAGGAAAAAAAGAAATATTTTTGCGATTTGCGAAGTCAGATTTCTACAATATTGCCATTCGTATTCGGGTGTATAAAAACTAAATTTTACATTATAATAATTAATAGAAAAAAATACAGAAAACCTGACTAAATCAGGTTGAACGAAAATTTCAAAACTTAACTAATGACTTGAATAGAGCAGGCTATCTTATCGTAAGCAAACGATTGTATGCACCAAGAATATTTGAATATTCTCTATTTTAAATAACAAATGTTTTAGTTGAAGTTTAAAAAATTCATAAATACAGCAGATTTAATAAAATTTGATTTAGAGAGTTTTATTAAGGCTGTCATCCCGTGTGAAAGCTATTTTGTTTCGCTTTTTTTGGGATTTTTTTTTGATGAATCATTAAAACACACTATCTTTGAATTTTTACCATACATTGATTAACATTTTTAAAGTCCCTCAGAATTTTATCAAACAAAAATAATGAGCTGAATCGACTTTACACCGTTCGGAAGGCACCCATGTGTTGGTTGACGGCTGCGAATGATTCCGGAGGTTTTGCTCATCTGAAATCAAAAAATCAAACATCATTTTAATTTGTAGACCTGAGGCTATCGCGGGAACTAGAGTACAGTAAAAATATCGAAAATTGAATTTTTGGTCCGATTTTAAAAGTTAAAAAAAAAATGATGAAACTTGGAACTTAACTTTTAAAATCGTGCCAAAAATTCAATTTTCGATATTTTTACTTTACTCTAGTTCCGGCAATAGCCTCAGGTCTACAAATTAAAATGCCGTTTGATTTTTTTATTTCAGATGAGCAAAACCTTCGGAATCATGGCAGCCGTCAACCAACACATGAGTGTCTTCCGAACGGTGTAAAGTCGATTCAACTCGTTATTTTTGTTTGATTAAATTTTGAGGGACTGTAAAAATGTTAATAAATGTGTGGTAAAAATTCACAGATAGTATGTTTTAATAGTTCATAAAAAAAATTCCCAAAAAAATAGCTGACACATAGGATGACAGCCTTAACAGCGTAAGTTGAGAATGTTCACGGAATAAAGCAATATTTTGTACGATGGACGAGATTAGTATTCATTATCTGAATCATATCAACCGTCACTCATTTTTTGAATGAATTTTCAGTCACACATCGATATGGAAAGTAATTAAAAATATTTGATATCGCAACCGCGTATGAATGCACGTATTAGGAAAATGAAAAACACGTTGAAATAGTTTTCAAAGTAGCGGTTTTTTAAAATAAATGAATACACAGTAGCTTCGACAATACGAATAGATAGACTATACATTTATGAAGTAATTCAATAAAAATAAGGTGTGCGGGACTTTCCGTTGATGGTCACGCGCTTCATCGCCATCGAGCCACGCACGAGTTCGAGATAGCGCAGAAAATTGTGCCTTGGAATTACGTAATGGACTTTATGCGATAGAATTTTTTTTCAAACAAAATAATCATTTCATATATTTGTTATTTACAGAAATATACACGTTTTTTGCCTTTGAGTTTGTTGTCGATTGTTTTTTATAACTAAATGGGGCAAATTACAAAAGGAAGCTCGAGTAGCCTCGAGAACACTTCAATTATCGATAGACGGGTAATTAGGTGTTTACGCGTTTATTTAATCGCAGAAAAATAATTCTTAGTAAATATATTAAAAAGCAATTAATTAATTGTCATAAATATTCGATGGTATTCAATAGTTTATGTCATGGATAAATAATTATTTTCATCATCATCACACTTTTATAAATATACATAACGCGATCTCGAATGCATGGTTGACCGAAATATGATGATTACTGAATGTTTGATGAGTCGCAGTATTTATTCAATTGAAACACTAATAATGTAACTGATTACGCTTTTATTATTTTATCCGGAATTTTTGTTGCAAAAAAAAAAACATTTCGCAACGAAAATTCAATTGATCTCGCCAAATACGATTCTTTGTATAATTGTTAGAAATTAATTTGATTTTTATTGAAACTAACCAACGTTGATCCCGTTACGTCTTCTCCTGATCCTCAAGGGAATAAAGTTTTAACAAGTGTTCATGTGACAATCATACAAACTTCACATTCGAGAGCAAACGTCTACACTGCCGTCCGGACTCTAACTAAAACTCGTAGCTTTTCTCTCGGAGACCAAAGTGTTCGCTTATCTCCAAAATCCATTCTGGCTCTCTTTTTGTTCCTTACTTTTTTCCATCTTTTTATAACCCAAGAAGAACATATATTTCCAAGATGTCAGCATCGCCGAGACTATGATAAGCGACACGAGCTCTTTTCTGTCAGGCAAACAGGCCCGTGCAACGAATGTGATGATTTTGAAACTTCGATACATTCTAATATAAATTTAGTGGAATAAAGATGCACGCACAAGTGCTTTGATATATTATTAAAAAATGAAAATGTCAGCAAAAACTGCAACGAATGATCTGCATTATTTTTATGCAGAGAATTCAAATTCATCACTCTATGCTGCCGTAATTTAGTATCATAAAAAAATGACAGATCGTGCAACACGAGTAATGTCATTATAATAAAACGCCTGCAATACAAAGTTCGAATTACGAGATCGACAGAACGTTGTAAATAAAGGATTAATGAAACTAATTAAAAACTTGAAAAAAAAAAAAAGCTTTCCGATAATTGAGGACTCCAAAGATTCTCTACTACACGAATTCCGTGATTGTATAGAATTATTATGAACAATTACATTCCAATATACGCTGTATGCTCGCGTAACTAACCATAGGTGATTACACACACGAGTTAACTTCCGATGCGCATAAATTTCATAATATAGAACGCACCGCACGAGCTTGAGTTAGTTTTCCATTTTCCCCATGAGAATTTACTAACGAGAATGGTAACGAGGGTGAAACGTGTTTCAAAGTTCAAGAATTTCCATGTAGCGGTTTTCGAAACTCGTGAATTATCGAGAAAAGGTACACACATATGCACGCATGTGTGCACATATTTTAACGACAGTTTGAATATGCATTAGATTCCGGAGTGAAGCTTAGTCGGAGGCAAGGACCTTCTATCTAAGGTCCTTTCGTGCCTAAAGTTTATCTAATAGGTAATAAAATTTCGCGGCAAATACGTAATCATCATGGAATATAATGGAGTATGTACACAAATTCCCTCATTATAAATAACTTCGTACTTGCAATTTTAATTTTTTTTTTACATATATAAATATTACATCGTTTAACATGAAAAATAAATAAAATATCGGCTCAATGATTTTCTGAGTTATCTCTACGATTTGTCATGATTTACCTACTTTATCAGAGAACATTTTCGAGTAAAGCGTCATTTTTCAAAAGTAAAAACTTCTCATCGATCGCTAATTTTTATATTTCAAATTGACTATTGAATCACACATCACGTACGTTTGTATGTTTTTTAAAAAAAATTCTTTCGATATTTAACAAATCCCCCTGTACGTGCTGTGAAGGATCCGGTAAATATATAAGCCAGCTGTCTGCCCTGCAGCATTAAGAAAGCTTCGTGATGAGATTTCACAAGTGCACAACAGAGCGAGCCGAGCTTTTTACAGGATTCCTAAACGAAAAATAAAGAAAACATTCGATTTGAATAAAAACGACATTGAATATTTCTTACGTATTGCAGCAGGATGCACGTTTCTCAACTTATAAACGATTTGCGTGATTGAAATTTTTCCGATTTCTCTTGAATCGTGCGGTACGTATGTCAGTAATCGCATCATACATTTTATGTAATACAAAACCCAGAAAAATTCAATTATGTCAAAGGACGTTACCGGTTTAATCAAACTTTGGCGCCAGTCTCGATATCTCGTCTTTAGGACCGATGAAGTTAATTTTGACATAAATATGAGTCAAAAACTTTGGCACACTATCAGCGAGCAACATTAAAGATTGATTTTAAAATGATGAGGACATCGAGTCAAATATCCACACAATAAAATTGACATAATTAGTATTAGTTAATTTCACGAATCACTACAAATGAATTAATACGGTATAATAAACGACGAAACTCAACAAACTATGAAAAAATAGTCTTTCGATTTCAAGCGGTACGAAGTGATAAATATATATAATTTAATCAAATTCACGGTAATCGCAATCAAGACGATGAGAGTTTTCTTCGTTGAAAACTGGCAATAAAAATGTGTAACCTCCCTACAATTACGTTCGAACACGCACCTGTTAATTTTTTTCGCTCTTCTTAGTCAAATTTCAACGATTTATTAAAAAAGTAACGAACTGGCGAACATTACGCGAGAGCTGATGAACGTATAACAGAAACTCTCGGAAGTTTCAAATCACGTGAGGAACGAACGAGTGCGAGATATCCTCCCACGATCAGGTAAACTATAATAAAACGAAGAACCAATTGCGTGCGATGAAAATGGTCACGGGTGAATATGGAAGAACCATTCAGGTGCCCTGAAGGCTCATCTTGTCTCCTTTAGCGTTCACGATTATACTTAACGATCGTCAAAAAGTGGGGCATATCTCGTAGCAATTATGCCAGTTACAAAGATCCGAGGGACTCGAGGCTGTTTGAGTATACAACTCGAGGCATTTCAATCGCATGACGTATCGTTCACGAGTTCCTCTAGTTTTTTTTCTTTCATTTCTGATAACGTTTCTCTACCGACGATAACGTATGCCCTTCGGCTAATACTCTATTTATACCTTATTTGAATCTTTGTTGAAAAGTAAAGTAATGCCGCAGGTATTCACGTTTTTTAATGATGAAAAATCATGAACAAATATCCTAAAAATTGCTTTTGAAATTTTTTCTATCTTCTATTGACCGTGCACTGAAAACAGAATTTTGTTGAAATATTGAAATATTTTGTTGGACGTATTCAACAAAATTATTTCGTCCAGGCAACAAAATGTTGAATGTTACAACAAAACTTCGTTACTCTGAAACGAAACTTTGTTGAAACGACAAAAATTTTGTTGCCTGGACGAAATAATTTTGTTGAATACGTCCAACAAAATATTTCAATATTTCAACAAAATTCGGTTTTCAGTGTGATATTTGTAATAATTGCGTTTCAGTCGATGCCCGTAATAATTTCTAATCAGTACACATCTATATATGAGCCTTTCTTCGAAGTTCATATTCACAAAATGTAACATAACTACACCCAGAAAAAACATCTAGTCGATTCAACTAGGATCTAGTTGAATCAAATAAATTTTTTTCTTTATCTCACGGCCAAATAGAGGTCTATTGAACTTGAAGAAATTATTTTTTTTTTTATCACAATATTTTGATATTTTTGATTAATGATAAATTTAATATATGTATTAAAATCAGGCATATTTTTATTTTAAAAATTGAACGAATATGAAGTTGAAATAAAAATAATAATTATATTATATTATTATTTGTAATATTTATAATATTAATTTACCATATTCAATTATGATATTATTTAATAATATTTTCATGGGTCTGCGACCCTGAGTGCGTACAAAAATTCACGTTCGTCTTCCTAGACCTAGTCAATCAGAATTAGGGATGCCGATGTGAGAATCGATTTTTGCAAGAATCGATTCTTGTCCGACCAATAACCGATTTTTCGAATTGATTATTTCTAACCAATTAATTACCTGAATTGATCTTTTAAGTATAAAATCGATTCCAAATTCTAATACTCTTCTCTGTCTGTAAAAACCGACTCCCAATCCCGATAAAAATTGCGCTATTATACAAAAACTGTGGGATCTTATGTGCGCTATCGATCGAAGTTGACTGGAAGTGATTACATTTTTTTATATTATTGCTATTGGCTGATCTATTGGCATTTCAAATTCTATTGGCCAATATTGAAAATACAGTTTACTCTCATGTAAGAAGTTAATAAAACATATTTTGGAAGTCTTTGTAATCATCCAACAAAAGATTTTTGTTTGTTTGAAAAACCGAAGTATTGCTTCTGGATCTGAAAGAAAATTAAAAATAAAACGATACAAGAGTTTTCATTTACATCTACATATAAAATGTTTATTCCTGACGTGGTGGTTCTTACTTTTTTACCCGTATTACAAAAGTAACCTTGATTTGAAATTTCTTCAATTTTTTTTCAAGCCATGTTATATTCTCCATTTTTTTCACTATTGAATTACAATTCGATTCGATGCACGATGAATCGATTTTCTTCTAACAATCCGGCATCCCTAAATAATACTACTTTAGTTCCCGCAATTTATGCACATCTAGAGCGCAATTCGTATGTGAGAAATGCCTCGACGTTCTGCGCGACATGGTCGCCGGAGCAAGAAGCTTTAAAATGGGTATTCGAATAAATGGACCCAAATAGCATTATCTATTTGATTTAAATACTGCTTTCTAGGTGAAACGAATAGAAATTTTGTTGATTCAAATTTAAAAAATCTAATAAACGATCATAGTAGATCTTAGTAGATCTAAATAGAACTTTTTTTTGGGCGTAATGATTTTTTAATGTACCCTGCCTTAATGGGTATCTTTTCACTTTTCAGAACTAATCTCTTCATTTATTACTACAGCTTATCTTATCTCGTAATGACAAAGAGTCGGAAATGGAAAATCCAAATTTAAGTTGCTAAATTTCTAATTACATATTTGTCAAAGGTTTCGTTTTATTTGTAGTACGTTTATAATATCAGTCAGAAGCTAATAATATTTCTAGTGCGTGAAAAAAGTCACACTGCTTATTTTTTCATCGTGATTTTTTTGAACATTGTTTAAAAAATTGAAGAACAATCGTACATTCGCATTCATCTCATCATGAGGGTTTTAAATACACATGTATAGACGGCGGACTCGAACAAAACCTTGACAGGCTATTAAGACAGCATAATAATGGCAAATATATTTTTTATATAATATACGCAGAACGTGTCGCAGGATTATAATTCAAGGTTGAAAATCTTATTTGGCAAAAAAATAGCAAGTGATTAAGACCGATGAGAATGGTAGACAGAGTGGGAGTGAATCTGTGGCAGGTAAGGATTATCTAGTACACCTGTTACATACGCATATCACGATCTTTACAGTAGCGTTAAAAGTCGTCCGTCATTCGAGATAGCGAGGTGTGTAAAAAAAAAACTAATACAAAATTTCCACCGGTAAACGATATCTGCCTTATCTTTCGCAGTCTCGTATGATCCAGATTCAACTGTTGGTATTATTCGAATAAGAAATGACAGAAAATAAAGTAATTTGCAAGGTAAACAACTAAGAAAGCCCGATGCAAAGGCTGAGCGAACAACCGTTGAAAAAAAGTTTATTTAGTAATTTAAAAATGACGAAAAAACAATTCAGAATATTTACATTAAAAACTCCTGTTGCTAGTAGCGGAATAATTGAATATAACAAGACAGTTAAAGATGAAACGCACAAAGGAAGAATGCCATCGGGTACTTAGAATAAACATCATTAAATATTAATAATTATGAAAATAACCGCTGGAGCGAATACCGTTTGGAGACATAAATGCAGTTGGTAAACAAATATTGAAGTCAAAAGAGCAACTGAATAGACAAAATTAACCATTGAAACAATTGTCAAGGATAGATGATGATTGATAAAAAAATAAATAATAAAGATCAGGTCGTTCCGAAAGGAAGTAACGAGGGATATATGCATATAATATCAGTTATTAGCGAGCGAGTTGAATAGAAATATTAAATTTATGACCTCATCAAATGGACGAGGTCGTCCGAGCATGATAAAGTATAGCGACGCGATCTGCTGTCATCACGTGGAAGTCGTTTTCATCCTTACTACTTATTAATGCGACGCGCACGAGAACGAGACCGTGATCTCAGCGAGCCTGCAGAGACGGGGCGAAAAAAAAATATGACGACGAAACGTTGCACGAAAGTCGTTTACAAGCATTTCCCTACTTTTATTTTCCTTTATGATCTCTTGTCTCGATATTTTACAGAGATAAGCGCTCAGATGGATGATGAAGCACGATAAAAACTTGATAAGAATGCAAAATGAAAAAACACAAAAAATCCCGTCGATATATCGAATTCGTATAAATTCTCTGTCGATAAAAAAATTTATACCGGAAATGTCGGTACTCGGTACTAGATAATGGGACATTGAAACAACAATATTTAATTAGTTTGTGTGTCAGTCAATATTTTTTTATGCGCACAAACAGGTTTGATCGTGGAGGTGTAATATAAACGTAAATAAATTACTGTCGTTTTTCTACTGTTTTAAATGAAGGTGTTACATGTTGGATTCACTGATTAACGAAGTTACGTAAATGTTGCAACGCGTAAGCATAACATTGAAACAAAAAATGAGATTCTTTGCACCATTTTTTTTTAGTTTTGTTAAAAGACTCTCAAAGCTGTTGAATTGCTATTCGATAATGAAAAAAACTCAACTACCAATTGAAATTGAATGCAAGCAAAGCTTCTGTAGACGAAGCTGGATATAAATTTTACCGAAATTTCATACACGTAAATTTATTTCGCTATTTTAGCGAAACAATATCCAGCAAAAAATGCATGCGCTTTCGTCCTCATCCACAGTCCATAAGCTAGTTTCCGTATTGGCCGACAGATGGCTACGAATCTCATATATGATAAATGCCCTCGACCAGGATAAGTAAAAGACCAGCTAGTCCGCTGATCGTCCTTGTCTTTGGGGAGCATAGTATACAATGATCGTCTAGTGAGGATACTGATGCTGAAACCCATTTAAACGTTTTATCGCATCCGTGCAAACACTTAACCGTTTTGTACGTGATGCAATTTTTGGGAGCCTCTTTACTTTATAAGAGGCTTTAGAAATCATCTTCGATCATGAAATTAACTTGTAAAAGCGTCGTCGGACCATAACTTCTTGCATAAAAATATGGTTTAATAAACATGACTAATTTTTTACCAAATAATAATTAAAAATTGGAAAATTATAATTGAATTGAAAAATTATAAAACATCATCAAGAAACTCCAACCGTAAATCAAGAGGCATGAATCATTCAGATGAAAGGTGTCAATGAAAATAAAGTAACACCAGTTAATCTTCAAAGATTGTCGATAATTATTCAGTGGTGAATCATTCTATAACAGCTCTATTATCATCCCATTATTTCGTTTTACTCAAAATTGCTTACGTTTTTTTCCTTTGAAGGACAATAATAGAAAATGATTTTCAAGAAAATAGACTCAATTTTTTTCTTATATGCTGCTTAAAAGAATTATTTGCCTGAAAAAAATTGAACTTCAAATTAATTAATATAAATATAGGATTAATTGAATAAACATGTTTTTCTCATACAGAATTTAGTGGAGTGAATTTGTTTGAATTTTTATGTTTGACGATTTTATCTATTTTTGAAGTTTTTAAGTTCACACATGCCAAGGTGAAACTATGTGACATCGTAAATCACGAGTATTGAAAGAAATAACATTATCTTTAGCACAAATTAACAACGTCGAAGTTTGTAACTCAACGAGCATAGAAAATGCCCGTAACGACTGGCTCGCAAAGTTGCTCAATAAACTTGCGAGAGCGTGTGTTTCGTAAACGTGATTTTACGACAAAAAAAAGTAGTCAAGAACGAGTGAAAAAATACAGTGATCAAGCACTATTTTTTCTCGCTCCATTTGTCCCGTGATCCTATCGATTTATCTCATTTTTTCCTCGTTTTAACGCAATGTGGGTCAACGTAACAATTTCCGTTTGATGGTTTTCAGTCACATTCGTAGTACGTGTGTGAATTCATATTCTTTTCATGTTAGTGACGTCACTATATGAATGTTTGCGTGAATGTAACACAGTAGCGATGGTCAAGAGAAAAACCGCGTGCTCCATTCACACGGAGATAAAACGCGAGTGGTCAGTCGTGAATGTTGCGAATAGAAAAATTGTGTAGTCATTGGCCTGTTCGGTAATTCGACGTTTACGATCTTAACTCTTTTTTTGTTATTATTCTTACAGAATTTTTAATTAAAACTGTTGTCAATTTTAATTGATAATAATTAGGTGAAAAATACAAATATGACAAGTGTTAAACGTGACCATAAAAAAAAAAAACTTGCATTTCGGAGAATTTATTTGCGTGACATCTAATTAATATCCATAGGAAGTTCGATATTTTTTATTCATTACGTGCGATATTGAAATTGCGAAGTATGTAGCAGAGAAAATGATATTTATATTCGTACGAAGATTAAAAATCTTTTTGTCGTAATTTTCCACTGAAGGTAATTAACAAAAGAAGAGAAAATGTGTTCAAAATGTCGGCAATGTCTCTGGGTCAACTAAGTCGGGGCTCAATATTCGCAGCTGCTCTTACAAGCTTCTCTGGTCTATATAAGCAAAGAACGCGTGACTAAGCGGTTATTTAGATGAGAAGATTTTCCATGATACTCTATTAAAACTACAGTGACATAAACAGATGCGAATTCAGGGTCGTTATTCAACTTCCAACGTTAAAAAATCCGAGTAGCACAAATAATGCATGAGAAATATGAGAAATGAGTGAATGAATTTCACACTCAAATTTAATTTTCAAAAATCAACATTTTCTTCAATGCAACAACCGTTTAAATCATTCAATAGCTACGCAAGAAAAATCGTACACATGTAATAAAAGGTAAATTCACAATGAATAAATTGCTCGTCAACGTCACTGCAAATTAATTCAGCAATTTTATGATGTAGAATCGTTTAATTAAAATGTTATATGTAATAAATCACGATCGTTGGGGTGTGTCTCGTACTCGAGACTTCCGCCAACTTTTATTATTGATCGTGTGCAACAATTTACTGCGAAAAATAATATAACGATGGAATGTTCTTTCGTGCCAAACTAATAGTACGTTCCGCTGAAAAATTGAAGGCACAAGCATCTTAAAGTCAGAGAACAATATTCATTCTTGGGTAACACTTCTGGTATCTTTTCTCGCACATTAGCGGTCACGTTTTTCATACTCGTAAATTTTTTATGATCCACATGCATACATAGTGTGTGTGCGTGCGCGTGTGTGTGTATGTGTGTGTGTATCGGCTCCTCGTATTTTTTGAAGTTTTACTCTATCGATCTATAAGCAAGTGGCGCTCTTTATTACAGCTTCCTCGAAGAGTCGATTTATTGAGCCATTTTGAAATAAACTATTGAAACGCACGCAAAAAGAGATTTAAAACTAAATTGATTTGTGGCAATTAAAATTTAAAAAAAGTCATCTCTACTATCGTTTTAGAGAAACGAAAAGAAAAACATGAGATCGTGATGAATTGCCATTACTGCGGTTAATAATCAACGCTAATTTTCATTTTATTGCTTTTTTTATTTTCATTCATACCGACAGCAATGAAATATGAATTTTAGCTGAACTCGTCAAGGAAAGAATTCAATTTAAAAGAGAAATAACTCATTTTAACGCATAGTTCTTTTCTACGAGAAGTAGTCAATGTCATACAGAAACATTTGGTGACGTTTGTTAATTATTGAAACTATTTTGAACAAAAGTAACAAAACAACAAAGACAAAAATAAAATATAATAATCTTCGCAGTAAGACGAGAACGACGAAGCACATTTTGAGCGAGAAAATCATGCTCACGAGTAAGAGACAATTAACTTGAATTCGAATTCAACTGGTCTTCTTGTACATTCAATGGAAGCTTGTTCTCACGACAATTAATTTACTGTTCAATTATATCGCTACAAACACGAGATTATGAAATTAACGATTCGAGTGATATAAATCCGCTCTCTGGTATTTTCGAAAGCAAAATTTTTGAGGAAAAACTGTGAGAAAATCAACGAAGTTTTATTTTATTTATTTTTTTAATATTTTACTTTGTTTATTTTGTTCATCGCGTCATTTTTTTGTAAGTTTACGCGAACGACAGCAAAAATAGTGTAAGTAGTATCCGTACAAAGTGCTCCATTTTTTTGTTTAATTTTTGTTAGTTCATTGGCGAACAGCCCACGCAATGGTGGCCCACGAGGCAAAGGACAGTCAAACTATTATATACAGGCTGTATATGTATGCTTGGATGAAGTGCCTAAACTGCACGAACCTTGGACACCAATCAACGACTGAGTGGCCCTAATAAGTGTGCCGACAGCTGCCTCAGCGTTCACTTTAGTCTCAACGATTCACAGTAAGAAGAATAAAAAATGTATTGTTTGTTACATTTTTTTTAGAGTACAAAACACGAAAGGTGTTATCAATTATTTCAGTTACTCTTAACCCATGAAAATCTTGAAATTTATTTTGCTACATTAATAATGCTATAAAACTATCAAATAGTATTACTCATTTATTTCAAAGAAAATTTAATTATGTGTTAAACTCATTCATTTTCAATTTATTCAGTTTCCTTAATCCACGAATCGTCATAAAATAAACGAAAATTTGAAAGATATGAAATTTCTGGAAACAAGGTGGAAATAGATGGGTTTCGGTCAACGATTTCGATGTGCGACTCACTTCGATATCCGACAATAAATAGAGCAGACAACGCAATTTTCGTTGTGCCAAGAAACTGTGGCGCTAAGAGAAATGCCAGTGAGAGATGTAAGAAAAGAAAGGGTGCCAAATTTTCATGAAAAATTGCACGTGTGTGGTTCTAACACATTTACCCACTTGGACCCTACGATATGTTTTATCTCAAAACTTGAGTTTTCATTCCCTATTTTCATCCTTTGAATTTTCGTCTAGAAAAATATTATGTCGAGGAACATTGGCAAGAAATCCTGAAAGTCTCATTCACAGCAGCAGATTAAAACAAATTTCAACAATTCTTGTTTGCGAATTGTTGTTTAACGAACAATTATTTTATTTCACTCCATGAAAACTTGATTTTTCATCAATTTCAATTTTAATGACGGTTAATACGACTTGAAGGAAAATTAAATTAAAAGGAGATTCAAAATCGAAGTTAAAATTTACTCATTTAAGAAAATTAAAAAGTGTAAAAAGAAATTTTGGTTTACACATTTGGTTTGTATGAGAATCGAAGTAAAATTAATCGTTAAACAGTAAGAAACCCAGTGAAGTGTTGTGGCTGTTCTACAAACTACATAAATCCCACGTGCATTGCCAGAATTTTCGGAGCTCGTGATGAATACGACAAAAATGATCTCACGTTCGTTCGCCAGGCCCCGCATTGGTTATGAACGATAAAATAACAACTTTAACAGTAAATAAACAATCAAAGTGTATGGAAATCCTCTATTTTTATGATATTGACAAGCTCGTAGCATCACACTTCTATCACGAAAATAGCGTAAAAATACACGGATATAAGCGAGCCGGTAGAAAAGCCCATAGAGAATATAAATTAATATTTCATCACTGACGAAACAGAAGCTACAGATTGTTTGATGACCGGATGAATTTCCGGAACGCAGCCAAGTCGAATATTCGATCATAAATATACTTGCCGCTGATACAAAATTGATCAAGATTGCATAATGAATGTTGCAAGGATCACAATTGCTGCTCTATGTTTCAAAGTTATTTTTTTTTGTTCTACAAACCATTTTTTTCAATTGTTTAAGTCAAAAACCGCCTCGGGTTCAACGCTTTAAAAATGTTATTTCCAAATCATGTCAACAATATTAAAATGGGATTACAAATTTGTAGATTTAAAAGTGTAATTAATTATTTTAGATCCATTATCCTATGAGGCTGATGAATGTTAACGTTGTAAATTTATTCGAACTTAATAATGGTTACTTTAATGAAAATAAAAGAAATTTTCTCCATTGTTTTTTTGCTATTCTTTTCAGTTTAAATGCCACATTCCTTAGATTCTACAATGGCGCAGGACTAAGGCCATTGAACTTTTACTTCCTCACAACGTGAACTGCACATTCATCATTCAATCGCACATTCTTTGCTCTCCCATTCTTTGGTCATTGTGTCTTTTTTTTATCGTCGCTTTTCTGCTGTTTGCTTTGGTCACGGATTTCCCGATGTTCAATACAATTTTTTCCTCTAACATCGATAATTGGTGAAAATGTGTCCTCGATTAAAAAAATAACTACTATTTTATTTTTAATTCTCCATGTATGGACGTTTCATAATTATTGTTTTTCAACTTTACACAACAATTAAAATAGCTAAAACATCATTTTAATGAGATATATTTTTGATAATATACGATCTTCTTGTTACAATCTCCTTCTTCTTGTGGCTACAGTTCTTCTTGATGCAATTTTCGTCAATCATAAAAGTGTATAAATAAATTAAATTGTAATAGAATGAATTATAACTCACTGAGCATGAAAAATACAGGAAAAAAATATGCTAAATCTATTCGGTGCAAGCAACAACGAGTCGCTGACTAATGGTTCAGGAACGTGAAAATTTTGCTTCAAAGCTTGCATTATTGAAGTCTGAACTCAAACAAAAAAATTTAAGTGCTATGGCTTTTAAATATCAAAGTCAACTTTGGCTCGGGTTTATCAGAGCGTTACGTGACTTTGCTACGCGTGTATATGTATATACATTTTACAGTGCATGGCATGAATTTCCTCGTATCCTCTTAGAGGCACGGATCGGTGCGGAGTAAACGATCCCATGCTCGAGCTAACAAGACTCAAATCGAACACAAGAGATCGAGAAATAGTGAGTTAAA
This sequence comes from Rhimphoctona megacephalus, assembly GCA_963989365.1. Lineage (NCBI taxonomy): Eukaryota > Metazoa > Arthropoda > Insecta > Hymenoptera > Ichneumonidae > Rhimphoctona > Rhimphoctona megacephalus. The sequence continues at coordinate 32,834,229 of OZ022414.1, read as the reverse complement.
AAGTAATCGTTAGGGTACTGCTCAATATAAGCATGAAAAAGCATTGTTTACGTTTTGAATTGATTCTCGTAATTCTCGTGTGCACTGGTTAGCTTACAGAGTTATAATATGTAAAATAATACGATGATAAGCTCTCGACTTACGACAACCGCATTAATGTGTAACCAAAGCGAAACTTTGAATGCGGGTGGTTATAATTAACCCTAGCTACACACTATAACTTTTAGTACCTTACTTACACACTATTGGTCTATTAGACCGATGACATTTATTACTCTATAACATTGTAACAAACGCATCTATTGAGATTGAGGTTTAATTGTTAGGAAATCGAAACACCAGACTCCGACCAATCCGAAGAAACAATCAGTAAAGCTAAAAAGTCATTTGATAAAAAGTTATTACGTTTATGAAAAAGGCGTGTGGTGAAAAAAAGATGAAAATGTAGTATTGCTGTCGGTCCACTGGACCCCGTAGTGTGTAGCTAGGGTTAAGGAAGCTCCGTCACATTCCTACGTGATGCGTTGCGTGGGCACATAAGCAGCTTTTTTATTTTTAGTAATTTTTTTATTTTTTATTTTTAGTAATTCGCATGTTTGTTATGATACAGTTGATTACAAACTTATTATTGGTATTTTTATACAAAAATTATTAGTTGTACATCGATAAATAAATACCATAAAATTAGTACAATTTTATGTTACGGTACTGCATAAAAAGGTACGGCAACATCGCAATTCTCCATCTTACTCTCTCCTCTAATTTCTTTGTCGTACTCATGATACCCAGCTGACCCCGGATCGTCGTGTGTTGTTGTGTATAAAATGTTCATTTTTTAAAAAAGCTTACAGTGTATTGTTTATTGAAAAAATGCATTGATTAAACAACAGTTCAACAACTCAGAAAGACTTGATTTTATACATACATTTTGTTTTAGTAATTTATTAAGATATTTATCATTTTTAATAAACACTATGTGATATGAAATTTCTAAGATGTCTGTTTACTTTATAACAAAAATTTATTTTTCATTATTGTTGAGAAATAGATGACAGGTTTCATTAATCCATTAATTTATTTATTTTATCACGATGAAACAAACTTTTCCACCTATACGTCAATCACAAACGAATTTAACGCCTTACATACGTCCAGCAGCGCCTAAAACGCGCTAAAAGAAAAACTGTTTTTAGAAGAGATAGCAATAGAAATTAATAAAAATCATTTTTACACATTTTTTATTAGTATTTAAACTTTATAAAAAAATTTATTTCATTTTTTTTTCAAAAATTACAACATAAAAAATCACGTTTCCCGAAGCACTATGAAAAAAAAGTTGCTCCACGGTCTGCATCATTTCTTCTTGAAATGCTGATGGATCTGCAAAACGTAAAAAAATTCTTGTAAAATAAAGTTGTAGTTATAGTCTGTCGAGCCGGATTTTTGAAATTCGAAAAATTTTGGCCATTTACGGCAGTTTAAAAAAAAGTGTGCATTTTGTGTCATAAATGTCACACTTTAATTATGTTTATAAAATTTTTTAATCACAACATCAAAAATCCGACTCGACAGACTATAGAGAAAACAATTTTGAATATTTAAAAAAAAAAAGCATCAAAAAATATTAAAAACTGTATGAGTTATCATGCAGACCGTACCAGAAAAAGTAGTTTTGAGAAAAATGTATTTAAAGTTTCAAGTGCGTTTCGCTCGAGACATCTACCTGCGCGCATCAGACTCTCGTTGGGCAGTCACGGTTTCTATAATAACTTTCGATCTATGGGGAATTTGTACAATCGACTTACACAGAAATACGCCTAAAACTATAGAGAATAATAATCTGTAAAAAAAAAATCGATTTTTTGAAAATTCTGGACGTATGTAAGGCCTTAAGGTTACGTAGCTGATGATTTAATTCTCGGTCATGCGCTTTTGCGTTATACGGAACACCTGATTTCTGCGACGCTGCCGAATCTTCGTACAGTCGCAAAATGGGTGGAGGCACGGTCTTGTCGTGGGTGGGGGTTAAAATGTAGAATAACCAAATTGTAGAATGGTTAATATTTTGAAATTTTAGTATTCATAACATTCGATTAACGAAAAATAAGAAATTCGAAGTTTATATTTTCGATAGTATATTAAGTTGAATGCGTATTTGATGTAATATTTTTTCTTTGATCGCGCATTTATTCGAAAAGATATATTCAGACTGTCTACACTTCAAATGCAGATAATATAGATTGTCCTAATGTAAGAAGTTTATATTTTCTAAATTCGAAATGGAGAGCAATTCTTTTATTGAGAGACCAAAATATATAGTATGAATAATTCGAAAGTGAATTTTTCGAATGACTAAAAATTAGAAGTACAGAATAGCGAACGTTGTGAAGCACGAAAAATGACAAGCAATACTTTACAGCCCAGAGGCTCTCGCTATTTCGACCATTCGACTTTCTGGTGCTTCGCTATTTTGACCACATTAATATTTTGTCTTTCGTTAAAATATTTTTGAAATTGTGAATATTCATAATATTGCCGATTTCAGTATTTGACGACTCGAATGCGTAATAGTCGAACTTTCTAGCCTTCGTCATTTGGGCTACTGTTATATTTTGTTTTTGACGTAAATGTACATCGGACTCTTTAATTTCTCATTTTTTTTATTTCCAGCATAAAAGCTATAGTAGAATTAATCTGTCTACATACTACTATTCAATTTAATTTTTTTTTTTTTAATTCGCAGTTTTAGCCGTTCGAAGTTTTAATCATTCGAACATCTTACTCCCACCCTGCAAAATCTGTCGGAATTTCAAATATTTCGACATTTGAACATTAAATATATTTTAACATCTGTCGGAATTTCAAATATTTCGACATTTTAACATTAAATATATTTTTACATAAGTCGTTGACCCAAAATTTTTTTATTGTATTTGGAATCCTTATAACTCAATCAACGTTACTGTAATTTTTGTTCAGTATCTGTTGCGTGAATGCGAAGATATCACTTGATACGAGTCTTTTGAGAGTGACTTTTCCATAAGCCCTGTGTTAAAAATTCTAACTTTAACCATTTTTATCTCTCTTATTTAGTCGTTAACCTTACCTGAAACTTTGCATACGTGAATATGAGTATTTTAGCTATGATATACTTGAAAATTATTTTTTTTCCGTTGGTGAGACGTTCGTGACGGAGCCTCCTTATCAAACGTGCCGTTCGAGCCAATTCAGCAACAACACAATGTGTGACTAAGTAAATAACGCATCGAGTTTCTGTTAAAAGCATACACTTTCAACTGCAATATGATTTTAATCTTTTCAGAGAATGTCGTATCTAATCGCTGATAAAAATTTCAATCGTTGATCCAACCTCCTCTGTAAGAATTTTTATCGCTTGGAAAAAAAATCAATAATAAATTGCCTGTTTACCTCTTATAAACGTAATTAGCAATCGACAGAAAAGGGTATTTTTTTCATTTACTTACAGCGAGCGTTGAGTATAAAAGTTTTTGAAACATCTTTTAAGGGTATGGGTCAGTCGGTATCTCGCCACCGTGAGTGCGAGAGAGATAGCTGCAAATTTCGAAAGTGAAATTCTTCGACACGGTTTGACCGATTACAAAAAGGCCCTGTCAGCCCATTTTTGCCATCGTCCTGCGTGAGCTGACAGAGCTTTTTTGTAATCGGTCAAACCGTATCGAAGAATTTCTACTTCGAAAATTCGAGGTGAGGTTAGGTGACTGATCCATCCTCTTAAAATTCACCATTTTCTTTCAGGCGTCAAAAATTCTAAATTGGTAAATATTTATAGTGCAGAAATTCAGAAATATTAATTTGATCGAGGCTACAAGTGAATGTAGTGTTAAGTGACTAAAAATGTGCAACAGGTGTACCAGAACACTGAGAAACTTTCGAGATAGTTGGATCGAAAGGTGCGCTTGCACTTTTGTACAAAGTTCCGCGTGGACCATTTATACATGATCTCTAGAGTTTGCTGGGACGTCGTGGTCGATTGCACACCTCATTTGCTATAAATATATACCCTCGCTACTTTTGTCTGCGATAGTAGTGTGTTTTGTCATTTAGTAGTACTCTCTCGTTCTCTCTTTTCTCAGTCTCTGTGTTTGCTTATCCCTCTTTCTTTACGCCCTATATATTTATCTCAAAGTCATTTACTTCATCTCCTTTCATAGACTAAAGCGAGGTCAAGCGCAAAAGAAAAAAAAAATCAACCAGCTTCTAAACTATTGTACTATCTTCCCGCACTTTTTGACATGATTTCGAGATGGAAAAAACGTTTCTTGGAGCCAAGGCAAAGCCACTCGTTTCTGTCTTTCTCTTTTTTTCTGCTATACATAAAACTGTCGCCTCTCTTTCGAATGCTTATTAATAAACGGTCTTATCTAACTATTCCCTCGCGTTAATTCGATTCGTATATATCTGTCAGCCCTGAAACGAGAATCACCGATTTGTTTGAATTAGCGTAAGCATGAAAAAAAAAAATGCTAACACCATTTTCAAACAGTTTTAACAAATTTTCTGGTTTTGCGCTAGAATTCTGATGTGTATTTTTTCGCAAGTTTCTCATCGTTTATCTTAATAAGTTATAAGAAAATTAAATAAATTTCATTGCATTTTTGTTGAAACAAAAAATACAAAAAAATTCATTGAGTATTATTTGAATATTTCTTTCACAGGAATAATTCTATACTTTTGAACTATTTCAAGTTACTCTTCAACAAAAATAAAATGTCAAGTATTTTCAAAGCGTGACTCAAAAATATTTTTATTTTTAGTTCAAATTTTCATTTTCGCGCCTTCTTTCTTTCAAAAGTGAATTTATTGGGTATTTCATTTTCATATCTCGAAATAATTGAGAGAATTTTTCGAAATTCTTAGACGAAATATATTTGTTGGATGTATCCAACAAAATATTTTACTATTTCAACAAAAATGGGTTTTCAGTATGTATGTGTGTGTGTGTGGATGTTGTATATACCGAATTGGTGTTAATAATGTTTAATATTCTTACTAATTTCTGAAGAAATGGGAGAAGTGAAGGTTGGGTAGATTTTTTTCGTCAATGTGTGCCGATTACACCATCACTCGTGACTTTTGTGCTCACGAGCTTAACTATAGTTGTTTCGACCGATGCTGGCCGGACTCTCGTGGCAATTATTACGTAAAACTCATCGATGTGTTGTGTATACGTGCGAGTATTGGTTGTCCTATCGACTATGACGACAGTGATTCACAAGGGGGGTCGTGAAACTGTTGCATAATGTTTCTTGGTATGCAAGGAGCAATATCATGATCGTACGACGATATATGCCAATATGTCTGTAGAAATAAATAAATATATACTGTCACAAGACGACGTATGGAGATTGTCAATCAGTAATAAATGATGAAATAGTTAAAGCACCATACTGCCGATTCTAAGCTAAAATAACGGGGTACGGTCATAAAAATGAAATACTTTTTAGGGATCAAACGGTTTTCCAAAAATTTATGTGTACACGAGTTTTTTCGCTTGTTTAACATGGCGGAAGCACGTCATTTGCTTTGCAATTTGCATTCAGTAAAAGCTTTGAGATTTCATTCGTCGATGGAAATCAGAAGACTCTTAGTTAACGAGTCACCGAAAACTAGGTAACGCCTGTGCTCTGAAAATACTTCTAACTCGTGGGTTAGTCTCAAACGAAAAAATTCAGTTTAGAAATGATTCCACCAGTCAGATGACTTGTGAAGTATTTTTTATGTTTTTTCCCCCCGTAGGGTTGGTGGCTTAAATATTGGAGGAATGTTAACCCTAGCTACGCCCTACGGGGTCCAATGGACCGACAGCAATACTACATTTTCACCTTTTTTTCATCACGCGCCTTTTCATAAACGTTATAACTTTTTATCGAACGACTTTTTGGCTTTACTGATTGCTTCTTCGGATTGGTCGGAGTCTGACGTTTCGATTTCACTACAATTAAACCTGACTAGACGCGTTTCTAACAATGTTATAGGGCAATAGAAGTCGTCGGTCCAATAGACCGATAGTGTGTAAATAAGGTACTAAAAGTTATAGTGCGTAGCAAGAGTTAAACAAAATCTTAACCCTCAACCCGTGAACCGGGGTCGTTTTCGTCCGGCCCAAAATTTCTTCACGAACGTTTTCTTCGCACATTGCTTGATATTTGATGAAAAAAAAATTATTAAAAATAAGAAAACAAAAATTCTATTCTCGCTTCAAAAGTACAATCTGAAAATTGACCATGAACTTTTTCAGATTTTTTTCATTTATAATTGCGGGTGTGATAGCGCGAAGACGAAATCGACCCCGGTTCACGGAATTAGGGTGCCTAAAAAACGTTCACGGATTGAGGGTTAATTGGATTCTCGCGAAACATATATGCGGAAATTCCCGTTTCTAATATATCGATGGATCGGGATTTAATGCAAAAAAATGCGTACAGAACTGGTCTGAGGGGCTCCGTAAACTGATGTGGTATTTAATTAATGGTAGTACTAGTTCTATTAAATCCATCATTTATGTATGAGCTAAATATATATTTATAATACATACAGAATATGTGAGTAAATTATATAGAATTATATATGTAGGTAATATATTCTATATTATGTGCTATATATACGTGTGTATTCAATGACTCAAACGCCCTAATAGACTAAACACAGTTATAGGGTCTTCGATGAGCGGTATCGACTGGAATATCTCGAGGACGGCGACCCTTAGACTCCGCTCCCTTTTTATTTCCGACGTGAAAATAAATCGATACTCTCGTCACCGTATATATTTATGTACGCGTTATACGAGGGAGTTTCTGACGACCTTAGAAAGAAAGAAAGAGAGAGAGAGAGAGAGAGAGAGAGAGAGAGAGAGAGAGAGAGAGGGATATAAGTATCGTTAACAGTTGAAATGTATATAACTCGTGGGGAACCTCTGAAAATATTAAACAGTAACAAAGAACGAATTCTCAATGATTTGGGTCGATTTATATCGACGAAACAAAATCAGTTTATTTTTTAATGGGAGAATTAAACAAAATACTCATAGGCTTTTAGCACAGATGAGAATTGAATTAATTTGGTAATGATTATTATTTGATTGAGAAAGACACGATTTTTCTTCTTCGAATATCGATATGAGGCTGTTCTGAAAGTTCTTCATTTCTCTCATATCGTTCGACACGTGCGGGAAAATGTTTTCGCACGTGGTCTTTGACTACATATATAGGCTGAAAACGAGAGGACGTTAAAAATGCTGATTCCTCGTGTTTACGCAATGACAATAACAACGTGCGTTTAATAATCACAAAAAAAAATGATACACTTTTTATTACTTTTCATTTTCAGCTTGATGGAAAATATTTTTGAAGCACGTGCTTCTCAATTTGAATGGTTCAATATATTTATATACATTTATATACCAATACTGAAAATAACACAAATTTATCAATTTACTCTGTCGTTTTGAATCACATTGTTCATTGTCACTGAACGAAAAAATGTTTGAAAAATACGTCGATTTTTAATTATATATATACTGAGAATATATACAGACTTCAAAATGCAATAACGAAATTTTGTTTAACCGAAATGATCACTTCCTATTCCAAAAATTCTGAACACAAATACTTGTAATAATAATAATTGCTATATTTGTTTATGATTGCAAATACTTAGAACGAAAAACGAGGTATTTTTTCGATCGTAATATTCCCCAAAAATATTATAGTCGTTAAACGATTTCCCATTTTACGAATAACTGCATTCGTACAACATAGTCTTATAAATCCGAAATACAAACATCGATAACAAAAGTAGTACACTGAAAACCAAATTTTGTTGAAACATTAAAAAATTTTGTTGAACCTATCCGACAAAATTACATTCAAAATTTTGTTGTCAGTACAAAATCATTTGGTCGGATATGTTCCACAAAATTTTTGAATATTTCAACAAAATTTGGTTTTCATTGTATAATCATAACACGAATACGAACCGGTATTGGGTAGAACGAACAAATCAAGCGTTTTTTTCATCCGAAAATCACTCAAGGGGAATATTTTTTCATCACATATTCCATCGCTGCTGAAAGCTCGATATATATTTTCTGAAAAGCACGTGGGGACGTCTTCGAATAAAGAAAAAAAAACTCATTCACTGGTCGTTAAGAAAAGAATGGCAAATAACCTCCGGGATACTTGATCGATCGTATATTATCTTCGCACTTTGATCATTAAATATTCACGAAGGATCGTTGCTTTTTCGCTTTGGAAAATCATCCGGCAAACAGATTGTCAAATTCACAGCTGAGGTACGTGACATTTGGAGCACCTGTTGCACTTTCGGTTGCAAAAGATGTGCGACTATTTTTTTCTCATCGTGTCAACTTTTTTTCACGCTCAAGAGCTGCAATATTTGCGGCGGGAAAGATAAATTCGGTATTTTTCAAAGAAAAAAAACCAAATGTTCGTTGTTTGTGAAATGATCGTGGCACGGAGCCGAAGAGCGTCAGAGGCGAATGCAACCGGTCGACACGTTGTAAAAGACTGGCCTGCAAAGCCACACTGTGAGAGCCTCGGCTATGACGAGGGAGCTTAGTCGTTTGTGCCTCACAAACTATATATATGTATACATACATAGAGCCTGTACGTACGAGTTCATACTTGGTTACATATATATATATATATAAACTTAATGTGTATATGATTTATTTATAACGTAAACAGTGAGATAGCTGATCTGCTTTATTAGTATCGTGTTTATTCGGCGTTTTTCTCTGTTCCTTGTGACATATATATACATATTTAAATGAATATGTGTATACGGGCGATTGCGTTCGAATCCCGAATATTTTAGTGCGTCAGAGCATCATATTTGATGGAAAAAAACTCTAGTTAGCGTATGATCAAAACTCGACTGTTTCGGAAATACCTATAACCTTGAAATAGTTTAGAATTGTTGGTTGTCGTATTATTTGGTAGTTTTTCTCAATAATTTTCTAATTCAATGAAATTCGACATAGCTAATCCAGTTTTCTGTCACCGAAGTCTATTTCTGTCATCGATTGTCTTTAAATATCACATAATTAAATGCTAAATGAAACATTGACGCAGCAACTATGAGTGCGACTGAGATAGCTAGTTTAGCATTTCGAAGTGTTCTCCGAAATAATGGAAATTTAGGAAGAACGAAGAAACATCTCGCGCTTTAGGCTGTTGAAAGACGAACAGAGTGATTTTTCCTATTTGTTCGATGTATAATTAATGTTTTTCCATTACCTGGATGTAAACAACACAGATTTTTTAGATGATTAACCCCTACAGCACCAACGTGGGTCATTTGTGTCCAGGCCCATTTGACATTCTGCGAGTCCTGTTAAACTTGTCACCCCACCTCAATCAGTACCCACCGTAAAAAAATTTTGATTCAAAAGGAAACTTTCCACGAAAGGTCCCGTTCCAGCGTACATATCCCTCCGAGTACCGAGCGACTGAAATCGCGGAAGGACACGAATGACCTACGTACGTAAATTTTTATTGACCGACAATTTGAACAAAGTTTCAATAATTGTTATGATGATTTTATTAAATGACTAGCGAATATTTCCATTGTTCAACACATATTTTTGGTCCGATAATGCATAAAAAATGGTAGTTTCTAAGTTTTGTAATGGTTTAAGGGCTTACATACACCTAAGAAAGTAAAAAAAATTGGTTTTTCAAAAACATTTTTATTCCATAGTGTTACCCTTAATACATGAATTATAAAAAAATTCCAGGAATCGCTCACATCTTGCACGTATGAGAAAAAATTTTCATGTCGATTTGAAAGGTGCTGAAACCTTAAAAAGCCTTTTCCTCAAAATGGTGTTTTTGAAAACGGTAACCATTCTATCTCTTAAATTAAACGACCGATTTGGCTAAAAATAGGTACAGAGGATGTTTACACAATTATTTAATCTTTGTCGAGGGATTTTTTTTAAACATCATAGTTTTTTTTTATAAGTAAAAGAAGGAGAAAAAAATTAGGCAAAATCCTGATTTCACTATTCATTCCTCTGCCATTTTGCAAAAAATGGATTTAAAAAAAAATTGGTCTCGACAAAGACTAGTTTTTTTGTCACCTTTAAGAAGAAAATTTTGTTTCATTTTTGGGTTGAAGCGTACACTCGGAATTGTGTTTACCGCAAATGGCTTCTTTGAAAAAAATATTTTACAGAAGCTACAATCACGACTCATCTATTTTTTTTTTTAAATGACATTTTCCAATTTCATTGACAACAATATGTCTTTTCAAATAAACAAAAAGTTGTTCCAACAGATTTTCAATATAAAAAAATTATTGAAATTGACCCCTTTTTGGCATATCTAGGTGTATGTAAGCCCTTAATATACGCTTCAAATATTTTATTATATTGTGCATCTATAAACATTTTCCCACTCATCCCTTTCAATTTTACTATTTTTTTTTTTTATATGTACGAATTTTTAATTTCGAAAAATCCGCTTTTTTATTTCGTAAAATTCCAATTTTTAATCATCGAAAATAATGTGTCCGATAATATTTGACTGGTATAACTTATTTTTTTTTGTATTTCTGCATTCTTTAGCTTCAATTTTCTTTTTTATACTTTTTTTCCAACCTCTGGTTTGAGAGTTGGAATTTTTTTCACCGCTGCATGCATTATGCGTATAATTGTTCGTATTTATACATAAGAAACATATTTAGACGATTTATTTGGGAAATATCTAAGTACAACGCTTTAGTATATGGATCAAACTAGCTTCATGATTTTTTTGAGAAATTTTCTTCACTGTAAATGGAATTTATCATTCATCCACTCACAAGAATCATTACATTTTATGTTTTGTTAAACAAAATTCGAGACAAGTTTTTGTAATACGACCATATGAAAATAAACGACAACAGTATTTTATTCAAATTAAATCGTTCAGTCAAATTCAAGTTAAATCGTTCTCTGGCATTGAAATTTTTTAAATTGTGATTTTTTTTTCAAGTTTATCGAATCGAATTTTTGAAATGCGAAGCACCCTGTATATACAAATATAGCTGTGTCCACTTAACAAAAACTTAGTCATTATACGTTTTCTTCGTTATCCTCTAATCGATTGATCGTTCTCCATGTACTCAAAATGTATTATTCTTTTTTTCTCACTTCAATTATTAAAGCGTTGAAAAATTTGCATCCGTTTAATTTCCGCTATTTAACATCGAGACTTCAAACACCACAGTTTTCTCGAGAAATATATTTTAAGCTGTATAACTTTAGGTAAATAAAAAAAAACTTGAAATAAATAAAATACTTTAAACTCGAACGGTAAATATGATCGTGCAATTTATAAACATTTCAATTGTTCGGGAAGATTGTAGGGAAAAAGAGTTCAAGAAAATTGATAATGCACATTCTCATTATGTACAAATTCATTTCTTTACCATTCCTTGTTTTACACGTGACTCCACAAATCCGTTGATGTTATGACGTGACAAAAAATTTTGGTAACTTACTGCTCTTTACAACCGGTTATTAATAATGACCCTGCATTTATATGAAAATCCCTGATACACATTTTTCTTAAGTACCATTGAGAATTTTTTTGTTATCCCTCAAGCCACATATTGATGTTTGTACTGTGACGGTCCAGTATTTCATCTAAATTGCCGACTCGTAAGAGAGAGAATATAGGTGGCCGTAGCGCAGTGGTTAGCGCTCCCGACTCAGACTCCGAGGATCCCGAGATCGAGCCCACTCGGCTCACCTTTATTTTCTCTCATCGTCACTGGACCGTTCCTCACGCTCTCTGCCGTACCGACGAGACGACCATTACAGTACATCGATGAAATGCAAAGAAAATTCTTACTATTATTTCCGAAAGAGAGCCAAAAAAGTTTGATCGCTTCCTGATGCTTATTACAAAAAATTTTGGAGGGATAAGAAAAAAATACATTCGTTGCATTCCAGCACTGCAATCTGCAACGTCACAGCGATTAACACTTTTCGTGGCTACGTTGGTAAAACATCGTCTCACTAAGTATCAGTTTGATCGAGGAAAGGTTCCATTCCCATGGTCCAAACGACAAGATCGTGAAGCTTTATCCTCACCTCTGTACATTCATCTTTGTACGTGTTCGAGGTACTAACCAAACCACCAAATTCCAACGTTACATTATCTGTAACGGAATATTCGAAATTTTTCGTATTGTCATCGTCGACAAAGGGCAATACGTGTAAAGGAGAACGTTACTGACCTAAATTCCACTTCAAGCCGGTCGACGTTATTTTATCAACTTTGCCGTTGAGGGGCAAAAGTCCGCACCAACTTTTCGAACGGACCAAAGCCTCGGGTACGATTATTTTATGCTTACCAGGCGTTAGTAACCACGTCAATGAATTACTCGCAACCTGAATCACCTTGAAACACGAAAAAACACTAACAATTTTTTATACGAATAAAAATTAATAAAAATCTATTAACAATATAACAGAAATTATGAAAAAAAATCAATTTTCGATTGAATTACCATTTTGATATATTATAATAATTGTAATAATAACAACAATTATAATAATAGTAATGCTAATAGTAATACAACTTTTTTACATGAATATTTTAAAATCATCAACAAATTTTCTACTATATTTTTACCTGTGTGTCGTCAAATAATTTTGGAGTTTTGTAAAGGGTGTTGAGATTTCCGATCAAGTGATCCAATCTACCAGAGGTATCGACAATCACATAAATTCTGTTCAACTGCAAATAAAAATATTTTCTGTTCATCGATCATCTGTATAATTAGAACAAAAACGAAAAGTCCCTTAAATAAATGCATATCTATTTTCATTAACCCTTTGAGGCATACATACGATTTACTTGAAAATTTGCATGCATAGGTTTTTGGGGTAGCTGATTACAAATCTGAAAGAAAAATTCAAAATTAAGAGAAAGTTTTCAGTCAATACTATTATTAATTTGAATTTAGTACAGAAACGATTGTATCTTTATTCTTTTTGACAAAAACCACAGACCGGAAAATTTTGAAAAAATTCTCAACGATTTTTTGCAGTATATTGAGGTCGTTAAAAAATTGCCATCGGGATTTTCATAGTAGATTAATCAAAAATGTATTTTTTCATAAAAAGTAAGAATTTCGACTACTTGTTTATCCGTGGTATTTATGCAATTAACAAATAGAGAATGGACATATTCTTTGTACATTCAGGAATATCCTGCAGGCCACGTACATACAAAAAACCTGGTATTTGTTGCGGCAAAAGTAGTTGAATAATCAAAAAAACTGCAAAAAAAAAGTGAAACGTAAGTCACACCATGTTTCAAAGGGTTAAGATAAAATATGTCTTAAGTACCAACAGCGACGGGTGCGCGATCAGTGTGCGGTTTTGGCGATCTCCCAAATTAAGCTATTTCGGGCGGAGACGGTACTTGGATGGGTGACCGCTTAACCATAAACAGGGTCGCGCATCGATCGTTGAAGGAGAGGCAGTTTTTCTGAGATTCTGTTGGAACTAACCAACTGAAACTCAATAAAAATATAGCCGCCTGTATCGATCGGGATTTTCACAATTGCGCTCGGCCCTTGGGCAAATTCGCTATATTTGTGTATCAGGAAAGAGTGGCTGTGGGCAAGACTCTTGGGAGGACTCACAAGAATATAGAAGTTAGTGAAGTGTGGTGAAAGCAATGGGATGAGCTCAACAAAACCCAAAAGTCCTACGCAGGCACATTCCAAATGAAGATATACAAATACAAAAAGTTTTAGCTTAGAAGGTTCAAATAACACTAGTCAACATCTATTTTGCTACGAAAACGTAACTAGATGTTTTCGATAGATTTTCTCGCTCTGAACACGAATCTAGCCGCTAAAATTGTATATCACACGCAAGTTTTTTTTGGGAAATTGAAGCCAAATTGTCGATAAAATGAGTTTTTGGCCATATTTGAAAGTTTGCAGTGCATGAACGCGGTGTGCTAGAAATTTTTAACAAGTTCCAAAGTCGAGCTTAACCCTTGTACTTTAAAGTGAAATAGTAAAAAAAAATTCCCACGTACGACACGTGCACATGGGCTTCACTGGACAGTTCAATTCCTTGGAACAAGATGTTAATGTCCTTCTTAAAACTGTAAATATGTTCTTCATGAATATTAAATAAAATTTTTAATGATAATATTATCATTGAAAGTTCTTTATTACGTAGAGATTTTGAAAATAAACTATAACCGTTATTTCACCCAAATATTATATCTAATTTATGCTTCTGATTAATTGGTTTAATGGTGACTTTTTATTAGTGGTTACGACTAGTTAATGGAAATATACACTTCCTTGGTGTAGGGTCGACAGAATTTTTCCAAGAAAAGTGTTGGAGAAAAAGTAATCGAGACATTTGTGGGAAAATTTCTAGCTATTGTACTCAAAAGTACAAGTTTTAAGCTCCATTTTGGAACCTGTTAAAAGTTTCTAGCATATCAAGTTCATACACTGCAGTCTTAAATATGTCCAAAAACACGTTTTTTTGACATTATGACCTCCGTTTGCTGCAAAACCTTGCGTGATAGATACGTTTAGCCACTGGATTCATGTTCAGCGCAAAAAAATCTATCGAAAACATCTAATTACTTTCCTATGAAAAAAAAAGTATAAAACTGTTGCCTAGTGTAATTAGTATTATTTGTGAGTCTGTATGCATTTGAAGTATAGTTTTAAATACTTTTATATTTTGAGATTCACAATGTTGTCCCAACTCAATCAGAGCTTTGGTATAATCGGTGAGACTCTGATCTATTGTAGGAATGACTTTTGAACCAGCTCTTTCAAGCTTTTCTTTTGTTTCCAGCAAAATACTGTCCATGTCACCCGTAATAAGGGTCGGAGTATAAACTGTACATTTTCCATTGTACACTTTGTTCGACAAATCATCCAAATATTCCATCCATCGATCCGTCCCTCCATCCACAGTCAGCGTTACCTGAGCTGAGGAATGACAGTTTTTACATTAGCAAGCTTGCAATTCACGGATGTGGATTCGCTAAAAGAAATCAATAAAAAAATCAATGATTACATAATTGTGTGAAGTCAATTAAAAAATCTTTCAATGCCTAAAATTAGCCTTATGATAGATTGGACAAAAAACAAAATTCTTTACACACAAATTTTTGAATGAATTAATTTCAGTTCAGTTGGCATCCAAAAATTAATGAAAAAATTTCTAACTTAGATTAATTTATGAATTATTGAAAAATTGTGAAGAGAGTATTTCAAATTTTGACAGTTCGTCATTTCTTGACAAAGTGAGTAAGAGCTAAAGAAAAAATGATTTTGAAAAATTCTGACCTTTCTCCCAAAGGGGCAACAAAATACTTTTCGATATTTGAATCGGTCTGTTGAGCACGACAACCGCGTGTTTGCACGCTCCACTATCGAATAAATCCGTTGGCCGCCAAATCGTTTCATCGTTATGATCGACTGCATTTTGCATGATGAAAAACTTTTATGGAACACTTGCAGTTTTGTAAAAAAAAAAAAAAGTACGAATTTTGAGGTTATGTGCAGTTAGTTATTCCATGAAAAAACACAGAAAATGAAGAATGGCAGTGGAATTTTGCTAAAGAATCGTGAACGTTCGAAATTAAATTATATCCAGCTCCAAATTGCGAAAAATTATGGTGATTATTAGTTTATCTTCTAAGCAGAGGTTATCTTTGACGAGCATGTTTTACGTGCATAATAAATTGCGACTCGGCATTATTATTGTTGTATGGCGGATCGTGATGGTAGAAAACTGTTGAACCTATTGAAGGTAATGATGGAATTTACTTAATTGTCAGAAGAACGTAAAGGAGTTACAGTCGACTCTCTTATCTGTCAGTTCGACAGGGTCAAATTCTTTCTTTGGTCAGAGTAGGGAGTAGGAATGTTGACACATGGGAATGGATCGAGATGACATAAGGAAACGGTTTATCCATGAAACGTGACAGTTGGGAGAGTCGACTGTATTTTTTTTTTCCTTTCGCCAATTTCAAGTATCTTGGCTCTCATAGGTAAAATCCAGGAACCGTATTTACCAGATATTCGATAGGTTTGACAGGGCGATCGTTAGAAAAAAAAACAGCACCGCTTATATTACACGCGATCTTTGGACTTTTGACTTTACAACATTTTCAATAATTATTAACAGAGGAATTGACACTTCACAGCGACGTTACCATGGCAGAGAGCTGGAAATATGGTGAGTATAGAGATTTTTTTTTGTATATTACTCTGTCTCCTAAAAACAATGGGAAGCTATAAAAAAAACATCAAATTACATGTGATTCCTACTAATTTCACAAATTATGAGCTTATTTTTCTTTATCAGTGCAAATCGCTTTAGAAAAATAATCGAGAGTCGTGGCATCGATTTGTCGCCAAATAGGTATTAAAGTAGTTCGGTCGTTTGATAAAGTACGGTGAATGTTCGCTTTTTTTTGCGGTAAATGATAGTTCAAGGTCCCCTGATTACAATAAGCACATTTTCGGGGCCTCTTACGGGGCAAAATTTTGAATTATTTCATTTACAATTTTGAGTTTTTAACACGGTACCTTATGGGAAAAGTCACAATTATGTTAATTGTGAAAAAACTAATCGGTGTTCGAGTTTCGGAAAAGTTTCTATCGTAAAGAAAATTTATCACAGATTCTGTTTATTTAAAAAAAACATTACCTTACGGGGCTTTTAAGAAAGAAAACATAAAGAACTTTAGTTTTTGACGTGTCGGAAGCGGATGGCAGCCATTACGTTGCACTGCTGGTAACAGCTGATTGAAGCTTCGGGCAAAGTCGGTAATCGCGGGAATTTCAAATTCATCTCGAGAAACTTTAAAAGTGATAAACATTTATTTTTATTTTTCTTTTTTTTCATGAATAAATTAAGTTTTGCAAATAAATTGTAATGTATAATCGTTTGAAATATTAATTTTTTAACCACAAAAAATATGCATGCGAGTCGGTGCAACGTGAATACGATAAATAAAGGCGAGGACAAAAATTTGAGAACCTTGTTTATTCAGTCAATGTTTTTAAACAATATAAATAAGAATAAATATAAATAAAAACATCACATTAAGTAACAGAAACAATACAATTTTGTTTTTTTAAAGAACCATGCTCAAAGCAACTTATAAATGTTGAAAATATAATTTTTATTCAATGGAATTTTACAATCACTGCACCACATACTTTTTCCGATCAACGCTGTATCAACTATTCTTCGACCAGCGTTGTTTACGTTTGTTTTCACTTTTTGGTCGATTTTTTCAGCTTTTTTTAAATTTATTTTTGAGATTGACTCACGTGCTTTGATTCGTTGAGTAGCTTCGCTTTTTTTAGTGAATTGACCTTTTTTTTCTCGGTACCATTACACCGATATAAACTTTCTTTCGCATAATGCAAATGTTCGCTAGGTTATGTGTATTTAAAATGTCGCCGGTACCGGCATGGCGGGGGTGAGAGGGGCAACGACCCGACTTTATCCGAACATTACTACAATCATGGCGGACTCAATCACTTAACTAGTCAAGTTGAAGTATAAATTTTATCTTTTACGATATATTTAAAGCATTTTATTACATTCTCGTGATAAAAATATTTTCAATGTAAGTGTTTATTAATTTTATTAATAATTTAGACTTGAATTTAATCAATATAAATTAGTTACCAACTTGACTAGTCATAGAACGACCGAACTACTTTAAAAAGAAAGGATTCGTAATAATCAAAGCGAGCTCAAGCCGTAATCTTGAAAATAAAAAAAAAATAAAATAAAACATTTTAATTCTCAAATCACTCGTACGAAAAACGGGTTGAGTAAGCGAATAATCTGGCGGCAGTTCATCAATGAAATGTTCTTCTTTTCTTTATTTATACTTGTTGAGACCGTTTGGAATTTGAATAAGCTTAAACCCAAATAGAAATTCGTGCAGTCGGCATTAAGATTACCATGGTGTGCAGTCACCATGCCGTCACCGTGTCGCGAACTGTCTATCAGGGAATATATTTCTTCGAAAGTTCGATTGAGTTTTTTTTTATCAGATCTTCTTTTTTGTTTGTTTATACAACGATATAAATACGATGATTAAAATAAAATAAAAATGGTGTACATTTAAAATAAAATTGACATCTATTTGACTTAGAGTTGAGCACATATACTGAATAAATGTACTAGAGGAGATGATATTTTTCTTTAGTTTCCTGCTACCAGGTGAGCTAGAATATCTTGCTGTCCCATGGGAGTATCCTTGAAGTTCTAAGAGGGAGTTGGATATCCCCGTAGCTCGTAATCGCGAAAACTCCGGAATGAGTGGCTATGAATTATTCCGCAGACTCCTACTCTTGCCCGTATATATTTTCGTGCCATTGCTCTCTATCATTTTCTCCTGTTATTATGTATATACACAAAAAAAATATATACAATAGTTGAACTTTGTACGTATCCTCAAGATGTTTTACAGAACGTCAAGCATTACATTGTCAAGCAAAAAAATTAATACGACTTCAATAAACATAAAAATGAATTGATTCTAGAGGATTTTTTTATGCAACTTTGATTATTATGTACTACAATAATAATAATAATCGTTTTGTCTCAATAATTGCATTTTGAAATGATTCAAATGATTCAATTCAAATTGTAAACACAATTTCATAAATATAAATCGAAGAAGACTTGTAAGATATTATCGGAGGATTTATCGTATAAATTCATAACGTCTCTGCGTGTTCCATCAAATTTATTTTATAGAAAGTTCCTAATGACACATTCTTGTTAATTTACTGATATATAGCTTTGATTTTTTTATCCCACAACGAATCTTGGTAAATGAATTAGGAAATGAGTATTTAATAATTTGGTAATCAATTCAGTTGGGAAATATATAGTTCCTCCTATCATTGCAAATTGTCGGCTATCTGTGCTCATCGACTTCCGGCATTCGAGTCTCATTGGCCAATAAAAGAAGAATGAATAAAATTGGAATTCCGTTGATGTCTGAAGGTTCCTCACGTAAACGATCTAAAAAGCCCTTTGCCCTTCTGTTTCCCGCTCCAAACGTCACAAAAGTCTCCTTGTGTTGAAGTGCTGGCGTGTGTCTCGCGAGAAACTCAGTTGGCACTTACCTTGCATTCGTAAATTTCACACGGTTAGCTTCCTGGATTCCCCACAGACTGCGTCAGCTGGGCCCCCTCCAGTTAGAAGGGTGGAGGGTAAGGGAAAACGGGTGCAATTTGCTTCGAGTTGCCATACGCCACTTGGCACCTCAACAACAACCGGCCAACCGGGACAACGACAATGGCAACAAGACGAGAAAAGAACCGCAGTTCTCGAGGATTGCCGAATCACTGCAGAAATAACCCCTCAAACCTCCAGTCCGCATCTATCTTTCTTTTTTTCTCGCTCTTTCCGTCTGACAGCTAAATAAATCCCAACAGAAAAATCCTTTTTATCCATTTTTCTCGCATGTATGTGATTCTTTCTTTTGCCGCTATTTTTTTACCCCTCGAAGGGAAGAAAATGCTATTTCTGAGGACATCTGGCCTGTCAACGAGATATTTGTACGTCTTTCTCTATATACATAAGGAAGGGGCAGGCAAAGTGGGACATCTCCCGCAAAAGTATAAAAAGATTTTTCTGGGATCTCGATTGGATCTCGAGGGAGCGCAACTCCCTCGAGATCCAATTTCTCTGGTCAATCTTGATTGATAGTAGGATAAGTAGTTTCCATGCAATAATTTACAATCAAAAGGTCATAATAAGAAGTTCAATGAGTGTACAAAAAATGTACGTGATGAAAAAAATGTACAACTTACGTAAAACGAACGAATATTATAATCATAATCGAGTTGAGCTATGGTCGGGAGAAGTCTCCTTTTCCTCAGTCAATGACACAGAGACGTCTCCCAACCACAGCTCAGTTCAATTATGATTATAATATTCGTTCGTTTTATGTAAGTTGTACATTGTTTCATTACGTACATTTTTCGTACTCTCATTGAACTTCTTATTATGACCTTTTGATTTTTAATTTTTGCATGCAAACTACTTATCCTACTGTCAATCAATATTGACCAGAAAAATTGGATCGCAAGGGAGTTGCACTTACCCATTGAATAATTATTTCCCTTTTTATTTTACATATTATTCATGTTATTTTCGATCCGTTTTTATTTTACACTTTTTAAAATTCACTACTATTTTTGCTGTAGGGAGTTTTCCCCCTTTTTCAAAACAAATTTAAATTTTCAACTTTTGTTTATTGTTTTGTTTTATTTAGTTTTTATTCCGTTTTTTATCAGTTTGTGTTGATGCGAGAACAACGTAACTAGTGATATTATGATAGCGCATAGCCTTTTTGGGTTGAGGAAATTATTTTCAAAAATGGCTGATATCTCAACGATCCTTACTTTCTCGCACTAGTGATGGAAAAGTCTTACTTTTTCGCACTAGTGCGAAAAAGACTCTATTTATTAAGACTTTAACCGCATTGAACTCTAAGACTTTGCCACATTGATTTACGAAAGAATCGCTTTTCACACAATTGATAGTTTTTTGTTCTACGATTTTGGACCCATATGACAAACTTGAATATAGTAAATTTCATGAGATACGAAATGTCAACCGAAGTGTCATACTGTGATACGCAATGAAATTTCGCTCGGTTATTGTTGAATCTCAAACCGCACTTTCGAGGCAGACATTGCAAAATATAATGTATGCAAAATGTACGAAAAGAAACCAATTACATCGCGCATAAGTTGAGGCATTCGCTTCGACTTATGGTTCATTTCACACTCGTCTTCGTGTGAAACATACCATAAGCCTTCGTCTCATGCGGAAACTTCACGCGTGATGGAATTCGTTGCTTTCCGTATTTGAAGCATAAATGACTATTTTTATTTTAATTTGATAAAGAAATATCATAATGGCATATGACCATGTTTGCCCCCTTTTTTCTTTTCATATATGAATTAAAATCCATTACTTTTGTTTCCGGCGAAACAAAAATCTTTTTGGATACTTCAAATTTCTTTAATTAAATCTCCGATTGACCCGAACATCCGGAAACGAAAAACGCTGACAAAACCAGGATGACTGAGATATTCCGTTATGCAATTACCAGCGTCGATGAATTAAACCAACTAAGGCACGATGAAAATTTTGTTCAAAAATTAAAGCACTGCGTTTTCACAGACACTTAATCTCGTTGGTCATACGACGAAAATCAAATTTGGAGTGACGGTGCCATCCGAATTACTAAACGCATTCAGTCATTAAATGATGATTGTTATTTATACTTTTATGCTTATGTTTTGTGTATGTAAAACATTGTTTTTCATTTGATAGAAACTCATTTTCTTAATAAATTTATTCAATTAGTAAAAACAGTAGAGTTTGTGATAGACGATTAATAATAATAATTATTAGTATGTCTTAATGAATGACTAAAAAATTTTAAACGTGCATTTAGTACTATTGTGTTCTTGTGTCAATCAGATGTTTATATTTAAGTTTGTGAATGACAAAAAATAATTCAATTTTTTTCAAAGGGAATCTCACTTTGCCCACCTCTCTCCTATACAAATCTCTGAGGGTAAAAAAGTTCGTCTGTCTGTCTGCCTGTCTGTACGCTTGATTAATTACAACTCGAGAACTATTGAACGGATTTCAATAAATCCTTCACGATCAGAAACCTTGTAATTATAAAAATAGAAAAATAACGAAGAAAATATCTTTCGACTGGTAAAAGCAACACCTTCACGATTGAGTTTTTCTATTTAACGTTGATTGACTGTAAAATAAATAATTGCTTGCAAAAATTAATACTCAAAAGCAGTTGTACAATGTTAAATGGAAGTTCAGAAAATGTATGTAATCAAAAAAATGTACAACTCACGTAAAAACAAATATGGTCGTAAGCGAGTTTGACCTCCTTTATCTTTAATCCTGTTGGACTATGTCCAAGATGTCGAAGATTTTTTATTTTTTATATTTTCTTTAGAAACTTATTATTTTGATGTATCTCGATCCGAAAACATCAAAATTAACGATCTTTTTCTTTAACTTAAAGTTTTGTTACAGAATCTCAAAAAACTCCATTTTTCATATTATCATCGTGATTAGTTTGACAATTAAATTTAAAAGAAGTCGGGTTTGGACGATTGTGTTTGCATGTATATTTTGATAGTTATTTTATATGGCATAATTCAATGATCGTTTACCCTGTCTGCGGCTCACATCGATCCTGAATTGCCATTTTTCACTGATAAAACTAAAAATGTTATTATTATCATTTCTATATATAAGATTTATGATTATTCGGATAAACTAGAAGTTCAGAAAAAAATTTAGAAATATAACCCCTACGTTTTTAAACTGAGAAACTTATATCTTTGCGAGAAGAAAAACCTTGATTAATCATTCCACTCCCGAGTGAACAAGAACTACGGACAAAACTTTCGCCAGAACGACCTGACTAGAAAAAAGAAAAAAAAATGGTGTGAAAAAAAAATTTAGATGAACGAAAAAGATCGTCCCTTTTGCGCGCTCTCTCTCGCTCTCGCACTCTCTTTTTCTCTCTTTTGCTTGCGGAAGAAGGTTAAATCACTGTCGGCGAAATCGTATCTGCATTAAGTATTTTTACCATGTAATCAGGGACGACTAATTTCTTTTTTTGTCGGCCCACTAGAATTGAACTTTTGACTTTTTAACCCCTTCAAAAAATTACGAACAATTTAAATGAGTAAAAAATAGCATAATTGGTAGTGGAATCGTATGATATATATATATAATCGCAGAGGTAAAAGACAGGTAAAGAAATCTCGAATATTTTTTCTTTGCTCTCTTTTGAACACGATAGAACTTTCAGATATTTTGTGAGTATTATTGATCTCGTTCAAATATAACCATCACCGAATATCGGGTCAGCGTTATTTCGGGAATACTGAGAGTTAAGGTCATAACCCGGGGGCTTCAGAGGGCAAAAAACTAAATCATCAATTTAAATAAACCAAGAGATGTCCGCTGAAGTAACAGTCAAGCGGGTTTTTTGTCTTTTTGTGTTTGCAATTTTTATTAACAAACAACGTATTGAATATAGTCCACGATGTACATTTTTAGTTTCAACCTCTGTGAATCCAAAAAGAATTTACATTAACGGTACTTTTTCAAAATGAAGTGTTGATTACTCTATGTCAGGATGAATGGATTAAGTGTGATGATGGGAGCATCTGATCGACTGCAATATCCATTTACTCGGAGCATAAATCGTAGCAATTTTCGCCGAGCTGCGAAGGATTGATGGTCAAACGTTTAAAATCGATCGATTTATGAGTTACAACCGTATGCACCCTTGTCCGTAGCAAGCTCTCATAACCTCGGAGTGCCAGATATGGCGTTACGTTTGTCTTTTGCCACACCTTGGTTGATCAATTTTTTTTTGTTTATATATAAACTGCATGAACTGTACGATTTCTCACAGGATTCTCTTTGTGTTAGGCGAAGACACAAACGCCTCGATTGCGCCCGCGCGCACAACCCACAAAACTCGTGACTATATAGGGGTGAGTCGAGGGATGAAGCTGATCCGGATTCTCTTTAACCCTTTCCCACACTCATTTTCACGTCCTACCCGGCCTACCGTCACGTTTTTCGTAGCCCTCTACTCCAATGGATATCCATCAGCGTTATCATGCTTCAAAAGCGTTCTACTAGAATTCGTGACCACTTCTCATTCGCTTAATCTTTGACTCCTTCGTTTGCTGCATTCAGTAGACTTTTTCTGTAACGATCTTCATTACAATCGTCAATCGTTCGATATCATCCTACATATTTTATCCGTCTCTCCTCAACTTCCTCTCATTTTCATCCGGACGATCTCGCCCTCAGCCATCGCTTCCCACCCTTGCACCCCATCTCTTCGTCTGACAGCAGCACAGTGGCGCCATCTAGCGTGGTAAAATCCATGGTTATAGAACACACAGGGGGTGGTTGGTGTTGAGTTTCGTGGCACATCCCCCGTCAGTCGTGGGTGAAGTGCGTGCTAGAGCAGCCGGTCACGAGAGCTGCTCCTTCGCGAACGGCGTGGATCGGAAGTGCGTGTTGGGTTAGGTCAGTGTCTCTCACACCAAGTCTCTCTTTCTCTTTTTCTTTCTTTCTCCCGATTTCTCTGTCTTCATCTCTTATTCAGTTTTTCTCGTACTTCTCTTTTTTGTTTTCATCCCGACACTGCATCTGGTTCACTGGCACTTCGACTTCCTTCTTATTACTGAGCTTACTAACGATATTTATTATTCGACCGTCATGTCTTGCTTTCAATTTACCCGTACGTGTGGGAGTGTATCAATTACAAGTACGTGTGGGAATGTTTGAGGAAGACAAAGCAACTCATTTTGGACTCGCCTCTCTTCCCGCCGTCGCGCAACAACGGTTATATACCCCGGAATAATTTCTAAACAGATGATTTTTTGTCATCCCAAAAACTGGAATAAAATAATTTGGAGAAGGTATCCGCTTATGCTCCAGTTTTTAGCAGTTTAGTGTATGATACTGGAGAAAAGAATTTCATTGGAGGTTTGTCAGAAAAAGTGCGAAAAATTGTTGAATTGAAAAAATTAGGACCCTTCACGCTTTTAACAATAGGAGTGGGAAAGAATATATTTTTTTAGGCATTCCTTTAATTTGACGATTCATTCAAGCATATTGAAACTTTTTTTCGTTCGTAAAATTTTGCTAATGCGTCCTTAAAATTGTTCACAATATTGAGAAAATTGATTCGTACCATTGCGCTCAATAATTCTTTCAATTTTAGCAATAATCAGTTTATTTTCTTTATTCATGACTTACTCAGATGATGATCAACCATGATCAGTCGGAAACTTGTCATCCCTAGAATCGTAAATCCTACCGTGATATATCGTTTATTCGGTGAACGCGAGCACACGAATCGATCTAGACACTGAAGGATATACGCGTGCAGTTGTCGTAGACACATTGCCCTTTTGTAATATGCACTCGTAGTCCATAATGACGTTCGAGTTCTAGTACAATTACACGCTTTGGTACCGTTAGACGACTGGTTTTGGTTGGAGTGATAATGTGATCACTACTTGATAAACGGGAAAGAGAGCAAGTGAGAAAATTGGGTTCAACTGCGGGAAGCAAACGCTCGGCGAATCGTAGCCTATTCCGATAATCCTGAATTCCATTGGGACAACGACTGGTCCATTGCCATTGTGGATATTCACTGGAATAATCGTGGAATATTCATGTACGTCATTCAGATATAAACATAAATTTCGATTGATCCCCTAACTAACGGCTTTAGCCTGTTTCATATATCACGAAGAATTACAACAGATATTCTAACTCCGTAATTCTGAATATCCATAGAAGAGATTAGGAAGAAATACATAAGCCATTTCGACCATATTTATGCTGAGGAAGATATTTATGGAAGCAGAGATCGCAGAACGAGTCTAATCTATGCATCTGATAAAAATTGAAAAATAATATTTCATGATTATTTTTAAACAGTTATTGCTGTCATTTTCGAGTGATTGGAGGTCTTACAATGCTTCCTGCAAATGAAAACAATCGGTGTTATTTTTCAAATCTGAGAGAATGAGACTAAATTTGTTGGTTTTCATCGGATATTTAAAATTTATAGGTTCAAACCTGTCGAGTTTCCAGCATTCGTCGTAGAAAATCCCCGGGTACATTCATCTTCCAACACCCTTGTTATTAATCCATTTGATTTATATACCATAAGAAAAGCCAACTGTATCGCGATTGATAGACGAATAACTTGGTAGTTTGATTTACACAGCGCTGCCCCAGATTCACATTTATATCTCTGGATAAAACTATCGGGGCTCATAGTGCCTTGGAAACTCTTCAAGGAATCTCCTGGAGTCCTAGAAGTTTATTCTTATCGCTCCTCAGTGTCAGACTTGGTAGAATCGTTTATCCCTTAGCTGCAGAGAAACTTTAACCATTTTCACAGACGCAGACCCAACGATGTATATAATTCTGAGCTCATGATAATTTATCCTTCGGATCCAATCAATTTTACGCTGAAAATACTTCAGATCTTAGTATTGCAATATGACTCCCGTAGAACTGAGTAACCTGATTTTTTAAATGGCTTTTTTGACCTTTGCAAAAATGTGATTGGAAATTACATTCTTTTTTGAGGAGTAAAGAAATTCATAGCGAGCAAAGATCATTATGATTTTTTAAACTATTAAAATTTAGTGGTAAATATATCGTACACAAGTTTTTTTGAAGTCTTTTTTACCACTGATAATAATTTTCGTATGCACACAATTGAAAAAATATTTCGTGATTGAAACGAGACGGTATCAACTCAAAAATTTCAATATCAAAGCAAAGTATGCTACGTCAGGCTACTGTGAAAGAGGATAGTAAGAATGGTGACGTTACCTAATGGAATACGATTTGAATTTTTCGAAAGAAGCGCTCGAGTCTCTTGCTGGATAAAAGGTAGTCAGGTTAGAATTCCTATAGCGAATCTCGTAAATATCTTGTTTCAAGATCCATGTGAGGTTGGAAACAGAGAAGGACACGCTTTGTCGATTTCGTGAGATCGAACGTATAACGTTCCACAAGAGAACTGTTCGGTGTGCTCAGGTGATTCTCGACAGGTCTGCTAGAATATTCTCGTATTTGCTCGATGTTCTGTTGTCCCAAACATTGAAGAGTTTCAAGTTTGAGTTTCGAATGCTTAATTTTACACGGACGGTAGTCGAGGGTGTTAGAATTTAATATTATTCAGTCACGCAGAGGATTCCGGATGGAAAAATATTTTAATGCCCCCCCCCCCTCTCTCTCTCTCTCTCCTCCTCTTGAGTCTGCAGAAGATGGAAAAAAATATTTTTTACTTCCGAAATAATCCTGAAAATAAGAAAATATATATGATTCGAGCGAGTCGAGGGAATGCATACACATCCATTTTTCCCAAATCCTATTGATCAATTCCTTTTTTAATTTTTATTAATCTATTCATATATAAACTTATTATATAGAGATCGGCAGAAAACGTTGAATCGGTAAATCGTGAACGGTGCGTTAAAAACGATTGCGAGGAATCAATCGTTCTGGTGCTGCAAAACGATTGATTAAAAAGGGCACATGCAGTGGGGTTAAGACAGAGTCAAGGGCTCCAAAATGCCCCCTATAATAGGCGAAACTATTCGCTTATGGTTACTGTCCGCGTTGATGGTTCATGGTGCTGTTGCCGGTAATCCGGACGCGAAACGACTGTATGATGATTTATTATCGAACTATAACAAACTTGTACGTCCGGTGGTCAATACATCGGACGTACTTCGCGTGTGCATCAAGCTCAAGCTTTCGCAGCTCATTGATGTGGTGAGTAAGCGTTCATAACATTTATATGCTTTTGAAAAAAAATATCGTTCATAAACCTGGTTGACTCAAAATGAAACTATTCTTTCGAAAAAAAGCTTCAATACATTAACAAAATTAAATATAATGAAACAAGGAAAAATATGAAAACTTAATGAAAGATAATATATGAGCTATCATAAATTGAAACAAAATCAATCATAAACAATGATATTTTTATTGTAAAGTATTGTAAATTAAAATATTCTAATAAGTTCTCATGTACATTATTTCTTAATTAATTATTTTCTTGTTCATGCATTAATAATTTTTAGTCAAATATTATTGATTTAATAACTTCGAGTACTACGAATTTACAGATAACAAACAAGTTATGAAAGCCTTCTTTTATTTTGTGAATATAATATTGTTGTTCCTGCCCATGGCATAGATTTAAATCCTGATCTGTAGTCTCCTCATAAATAAAGGCATCAATATCTAAACGCTCTGTGGTTTTCATCATCGAGCGATCGTTGTGAAACGGCTTTACCAATATAACCTCAATAGCGGCGATGGATATCGTTCCTGCAATTGAAGCTCATGTGAACGAGAATTCGTTGCAAATCGCCAACGATCAGAAATGTATAAAATTCAACCTACAGTTGAGATCAATCAATTTCAATATGTGGTTTAAAAAAAAAGATAAAAAACGGGCATCATTAGTATAAGGAGGAAGGGAATAATGAACGGTTCGAGAGCTTTTATAACGAAATACTAAAAGGGAAATATGAAAAGTTGAGATTTATAGCGAGAAGTAAAAATAATTTTATGATGTTTGTTTTATATCGAATTTATACAAATTTCATGGAAATAAGTTATTCCATTTAAGTTGAAATTTGTTACAATTTTATTCAAAATGTATTCAATTTAAATATATTATTGAGCAATTTTATTCCAAATTTTTGATTGACAAAATACTTTTTTTTGTCATAAAGATAATTTTTCATACGATGAATTTTCATCGTCGTGGTATGACCGCAGTTTATATTAGGTAATGGAGTGGCGTTCATGGTAATTCTTTGAGTAAAAGACTGGAAGAATCTGCTTACTTTCGCTGACAACGAACGAATGGCAAGGATACAGAAATTTTAAGAAACTAAACCAGATTCTTTTATCAAGGGTCACAGTTAATGCAAATATTTTGTTTTTCACTCTACCTCAATTCAAATGGTAGTGGAATAAAAAAAAATTATTTATTCAAATGTTTCCCCTGTGACTGTAAAAAAAGAATAACTTTTGGATTTTGTGAAAAGTGTTCAAGTGCAAATTTGATCGTTTTTGCGAAAAATTTCACTTCAAATAGCTGTCACAAACAATCGCCAATTTGAAGAGAAAAAAGAGCGATATACATTTTCAGTTGTTTTAAATTGCAGGGTTGTTTATAATGATTCTGTCCCAAGCAAATCCCTGCAAGGTGATATTACCATCTCAATTCCCTAGATTTCTACAAACACGCTTATATGAGGTTTATTAACACCCTCGAAAACCGTGACCATTTTGAACTTGGGTTTTGCCTAACGGAATTGAGATCCTGGATATTTCGGGGCTGCATTTTCGCGTACCCGATTAAAACATCCTATACTGAGTCACTGTTGTATTGCTCTTTGGGTTTGGCTCGAGCTTGAGCCACTCCTCGAGCAGGGTGGATACTCGTAAAGAAGGATTTACTCTCGTGGTCACCAGGTATTATGATCTGGTCGAAAATTCCTACAAAATCCACTCAGTCCTTGTTACGGGGTTTAATTCAACTCCACCACTGTGTAAAATTCAGCCGGAGGATAACATAAAACAATGAAATAAAGTTAAAATAATAGTGACAAATAGCATGATTACTTTAAAACGTCATCGCATTAAGAATTTTTTAAATTAGTCTGTATTAAATATATTTGATTTATTGTTATGCATACATTCGTTTAGGCACATGTAACAATCGGTAGAGTTAAAATAAAAAAGATCTGAAAAAAAACTGGAAACCTCGCTACTACTTCGAAATCAAATTTAAAACATGAGTGAATTAAAATTTTTTAATTGATAAAAATTAACTAAAAAAGGAATTGGTGCATTTGTCTAGTGGTCAGTGTGCTTGTTTATAAAACAAACGATCGGGAGGCCTCGGGATCAAATCCCAGCACTGCACTTTCGTCGAAAATAATAGATACCATGTGCGTAATATACACGGAGAGAATTAAGCTTGAAAAATTACCGTGCAGTAACAGTAGTGAGGTGACAACCTGTAATTTTTAAGATTATTACTGAATAAAACACGAATTTTCATGAAAATTAAATAAAATTTCTTGTTTAAAATAGGAAATTTTACCGCAGTGTCTAGCAAATATTGATGCTCAGTAAAATATGCAGAACATAAATTTAAAAATTGTGTGATACAAGTGAAATTTTACCGTATATTTCATTATTTCATGTCTTCATGAAATGTCCTTGAAAAAGTGCCGTACTAATGACGAGTATTTCAATGTTTATTTAGAAATATTATATGAGGGTCACGGTAAATTTTACCATGCTGCACGGTCAAAATTTGCCTACAAGTATTTACGCCAGGATGGCGTAGTACTTGAAATTTTACGTTTCGCAAGTTAAAAAAAAATTATCGCTTACGGATAAATACGTTTTGCTAACTTGTCCCGACGTTCAAATGTATCATGATAATTTTTACCGTGAATTTCACGGTAAAAATTACTGTCTAATTCTCTTCGTGTAGTTTCCGAAATATAAATGAGTTCCCCAAGCGGGCAGCTACGCGTGAGTGTTTCTTTTGTATGTATAGCTGTAGCGCATGTTTATATCTACAGCAAAACGTGACGTAGCACCAGTGCGGGAAGCAACCCTAAAGACCGACTGCAATAGCATGAGTTTTCCGCAGTTTCCCTTTGCTCATATGTCATGGTAAATGCAATGCAGAGGAGAAGATTGGCTGTGGGCGCAAGGTGAGGATTAAAAGTGGAACTATCGGTGTGGGTGCGTAAAAGGTAGAATAAGATGTCATACCTTGGAATAACCAATTAAAAAAAAATATAATAATAATAATATATTGAGAACATCAAAAAATGGTCGAAAGCCTTTATCGCGATGAATATTTACAAAATTACATGAAGCACGATACCAACACTATAGTATTCGACGAATGCTAAAGTGGATATGATTTAGAAATATGTATTTAATTAGTAAGCTACATATACGATTCAATAGAGTTATATATACGTGCGCTGATAAGGGTGGAGCAAGTGGACTCGATAATTCACGTGATCTATAAGAGGATTTACGAGTTTACCCTTAATAATTTCTCTTGTACGCATCGGAAAACACGAATTGTGCAGTTTCAAGCGTAGAGATAGCGTCGTTCTCTCTCTCTCCCCCTCTCTCCCTCTCCCTCTCCCCCTCTCCCCCCTCTCCCTCCCCCCCCCCCCCCCTCTCTCTCTCTCTCACTCTCTCTCTCGTGCATAAATAAATTCTAATTCTAATTCTAATTCTCTCTCTCACTCACTCACTCACTTACTCACTATTTTTCTCTTTCTCTTTACGTATGTGTGCTCTAAAATATGTTCACGATTCTGTGCGGGCTTTTCGCTCCTTTCTTCCCCGATCCTCTGAAACTACTTCTCTTCACGTATGCTCCTACTTTAGATTCTACGATGTTACAAGTATATGCGTGTATATAAAATAGTACTCCATGCATATATCCATACATATGTATACTTATTGTATGCTATCAAATACGAGGACGTAACCCACACGGTATAAAACGTAAAGTTATGTGAGTCAAGCCTTTCTGATTGTTAGAAGTTGACATTTATACGAGGGTCGAGATGTACAGAGGAGAGAAACGCGGTGCCTTTCACACACACGCCCTAAGGCGAAAACTCGATCGATGCGCTTCGTTCTCTCTTTCTCTCCTTTCGTTTCTCCACCTTTGCAAGTTCTGTAGCATGGCACGCGGCAAACTTGCCGCTGGCCCTTGTGCGTTTTCGATGTATATTCTAGGTATGTACGGATCGTATACGTATACGTGCATGTATGCGAATTGCTATACATTCCATACGTATTACGAGAAAAGTCTATATAGAACCACCTTGGATCACTGGAGATAAGATAACGCTTCGCAGAGTTGTGACGGGGCGACGTGATCTTACATCCAATCTTAAGGGGTTTTCTATATGGCTTCGCAACTGAAGAAGAATTTTTTTTTTTACTTCAAGAAGGTATGTTTTCAAATAAATCGTGGAAAAGTAAAATGCCTTCTTTGTACGAAATTATTGATATTTTTTACGAAACCTTCGATTGAGAATAAATTGGATCCATTTACGGAATACTTGATACACACTGAGAAAAGAAATTTGTTGAATGAACAAAATTTTTGTTGAATCAACAAGTCCTGCGGTCACGGGGGGCCACATTCAGTTCATGATACAACAACTGGATTATGTAATCCAGTTGATCCAAATTACAAAAAAGAGTCAATCGAACTAAATATTTTGTTTCCCTGACTGAAACTGGCATTGTTTCTGACTGAATATTTGTTTAAATCAAATAATTATTTATTGAAATCAAATAATTATTTAATTAAGTCAAATAATTATTTAATTAAGTCAAATAATTATTTATTTGAATCAATTAAACAAAAAATATTTATTTTAAACGAATTGATATTAAATTTTTTTGATTGATATCCAAATATGTATAATTGAATCTCTCACAATCCGAAAATGTGTATTCTACTAATTTCTCATAAATTATTATAAGAAATCAGTTGACCATGAAAGTCATTAGACTCCGATGGATTTCTCACGGGAATGTAACCCGTGGCAATTATAAACGTACGCTACCTAATTCTGGATTAGAATTTGTTGGAACGTCTCATCTTACTTGACTTCCGCAATTTATGTCCGTCCAGAGTCCACTGTGTATGTGAGAAGAGCCCCGGCACTCTGCGCCATGTGGTGGCCGGACCGAGAAGCTACTCGAACGTTCGTTAACCTGTAGAGGGCCGGAAAGTCTAATTATAGGCGCGACCTATGGTTATATAATAGATATGGAATATACACTACTACTTTTGGCAATCATAGGGACTTTCAAGTCGTGAAATCCTGGCTCTCTAACGGTTAATTCTTTCGACAACCCATTTAGTTACGATGTCAAAACGTATTCACACAACAAAATCTAGTTTGTTGGAATAGTTTGGTATCTTCAACTAATGATTCTTCCCATGAGACCATATGATTCAGTTTACACAACCAAAAATTTAGTTGAATGTGACTTTAGTTGAACGGGAAAAATCGCTAGTCTTTCTATTGAGTTCCGATGCATTAAGCTAGGGTGAGCGTTTGAAGGACTGAAAAAAAAGTAAATGCGTTGAACTTATTTTCGCAACAATGCTAATTATTGTACCAATGAAGGTGACCATAAAACTTAGTTAAAGGGCAGTCTGGCTGATTTCTGGAAATGGGAAATGGGGGGGAAAACCTTAAGGAACCTATTTTCGCATTTTTTAAAAATTCACAGATAATCAAATGCTTTATACAATTATTGAAAAAAGCAGTCTGGCTATCATTCGATATTTCTTAAGGGTATGGGTCAGTCGGTATCTCGCCGCCGTGAGTGCGAGAGAGATAGCTGCAAACTTCAAAAGTGAAATTCTTCGACACGGTTTGATTGATTACAAAAAGGCCCCGTCAGCCCATTTTTGCCATCGTCCTGCGTGGGCTGACAGAGCTTTTTTGTAATCAGTCAAACCGTATCGAAAAATTTCAACTTCGAAAATTCGAGGTGAGGTTAGGTGACTGACCCATCCCCTTAAGTCTCGCCCGAATAACCGCAAGATGTGTAATCTGATCATTTATAGGCGATCGTTGTACTAACGTTTGTGCTCATACACTGATTACAGTCTTCATTTTACACAACTGAAATATTTTTAGACGTTAGATTACACTCTAAAGTGAATCTAAAAAAACTGTTTGGCTACTATTCAGAATTGCCAAAGTGTCGCCAAACTTGTAAAATATGAGTTGTTGAGTGTTCTCAACGTCATCTTCGACGATATAAGGGCGACTCGCGTTCAATTCGCTATTTTTTTTTTAAGACTTACCAAGCAAGTAGTGTTAAATAGTATATTTCTTGCCGTGGAATTTGAAATACTACATACAACGTTAAAATATTCGCACATTTTGAGTCTGGCGAGACTTTGGTGATTCAGAATAGTAGCCAGACTGTTCTATTCATTTCGTTTAGAATGTAATCGATTATAGTTGTGCAAAGTTAAGACTATCATGATAGTATAAGTGCAAACGTTAGTATAATGATCGCCGATTAATTGCCAAGCTACGCATCTTCCGGTTAGTCTGGCAAAACTTAAGTAATCTCAAATGGTAGCCAGACTGCTTTTCTCGATAATTGTATAACGCATTTTACTATATGGCAAATTTTGAATAATACAAAAATTAGTTCCATGAGTTTTTTTTTTTACCGATTTTCGAATATTTGCCAGACTGATTTCCCAATTCCGGAGAACAGCCAGACTGCTTTCTTACTGAGTTTTATTATGATGTTAACTAGTACAATGAGTTTCGCTCATGCAAAAATAAGTTCCGGGCATCCACGAAAAAACCAGATTTTTGGAAGTCAAAAAAACTCTGCCAGACTGAGTTTCCAACTCCATAAATCAGCCAAACTGTTATTTTACGGAGTCTTAGGGTATTAGTAATTATTACAACATGTTTCATCCTTGCGAAAATATGTAGCATAAGTTTATAATTTTAACTTATCGATTGCATATGAAAATCATAGCCAGACTGTCTATTAAAAAATATCACTAACGGAACCGAAACTACCATAAATAGGGCGTGCAAAAATAAGTTCCAAAAAATGTTCACTAGCTCCCGGACTATTAAGACAATGTCGTAACGTATTGACGCAACTAAACGGACGCCACAAAACAATTTGATTGTTTTAACCACTTAATTCGTAGGTTGAACTACATATGCACTTATCATGACATTATTATTGTTGAATCAACAAAATTGTAGCAAACAAAATGAAATTTGTTAATTCAACAAATTTCTTTTCTCAGTGCAAAGTTATGTATTGTTTATTCGTCGACTTATTTATACGGAGCGAAAATAGTATCAAAAATGGCTATGGCATCATTTGTGCCCCATTTTCGTATGAAAAATGACTATGTATTCGCCGAAAATGTCCAAAGGAACGCGATATGGCACCAGAGTACTACGATGCCATAGTAATGTTTGATATTATTTTTCTCTTCGTGTATGGAATATATTCGTAAATATTTTTCGATTGTTGTTTAATTTTTCATTTTTTTTTTGAAAACTATATATGGTAACTTTTTTTTATCACCCGAGAGAAAATAAAGTTGGTTGCAAACCAAATGCAAACATAGTACGAAAAAAAAATGATTGCAATATTTGATGCTCCAGCCGATGGTCTTATCACTCTGCAGTCATTTGCACTGAATAGCCATGGTTTATAACGGATTCAAAGCAAAAGGCAATCGTCTCGTTGAATCGAGACAAACTCGTAAAACCATGAAAAGTAACAAAGGATCCTTGGACGGAAGTGAAGAGAGAATGTTACACTGGACCACGAGAAGGAAATTGCCTTTTTATGCTTGAAAGCGAGATATTTCTTTCTATATGATAGAAAAAAACGCAGTTTTATGAGAGACTAAAATGATGCGCGAATGAGACTCGACTGGGAGACGGATCTGTATACTTTGCAGCTGTCTCTTTATACATCGTTTTATTGTATACTTTGTCTTCTACCCTTCCTGAGATAGTATTTCGGAAAACATCTTACTGCCTTTTATATCTGTCTTTATGATTTCCTAAATGAGACAAAGGAGAAATAAATAATGTTGATTGATTTGAATAAAGTTCGGTCAAATAAGGAAAACATTAATTTAAATTGAGGTACAAAATGCATTAGATACTGCAGATAACATGAACATAAATAAATATTGCTATATTCGCAAGAAATTTTAATTCACTCGAATATAACAGTCATTTCATTTCCTTATCAATATTAAGAATGTAGCAGAAAGTTTCATTTTTTCGAAAAGTCGAACAGTCTTCGCGTGACGTCGACTTAAAGTTTGAAAGTAACGGAAAATTGCTCATTCTCGAGTATAGATACCCGATGCGACTTGTCGCCGTTTAAAAACTATCTTTTTAATACTTGGCGTTAAGACGCAGCCGAGTCTCTAGATCTACAGAAATGAATACTCATTCCCACGAAATCAATTTCAAATAAAATGAAAGTATTCACTGAAGTAGAACTTCTCGTCAAGTAATAACAATTTTATTCTTGCTTAGCGGCGAAAAATCTTCGTGACAAAGTTATTCTTCGAGGGCTCAACGCCATTTGAATGAGGGTAAAAGCATAAAAGAGGGAAAATATTATCACATATTTTCTCCGTGTCCATTTGTAGCGACAATGAAAATATATTCGATGCACACACTTTACGCATTTTTCACTCTGCTTCCTTGCAACTTTCTTGGCTCTGGTTCTCGAGGGATTTTTGTGCCTGAGTATACGACAAAAATGGCGACGAGCGAAGGCACCGGGATGAGTAAAATAACGTAGATATCGAAGATATATGCGAAAGAGCGTGCGCTGAACAATTTCGACAAACAATTTTATAAACGAATATGAAAACCCCTGACGTCTGCTACTTTTAGAAGATCGCGTATACACCTTCAAATATAAATATATTAATATACATGAACTGTAAAGTTTGAAAATGGGCAAGGAAAACAATGTAGAATCTAGTTGAAGAAAAAAACAAACTCTACACATCGTGGATGAATCGAAATCTTTATGTATTGATGAAAGTTGATGCATTTCCAAAGTTGCTATTTTCCTCCCCGACGTCAATAATTTTGGCCTCACCCTTTACGATTGGTTAGTAGCAATGATGGATATTGCGGAAGTATTGGGAGAACATTTTTTCAAACACATATAACTAGTCGGACTTGTGAATATAGCAACGTTCAGAGTAAACACTCTCAAGGAAGCGACAGGGGTCGTCATTAGGCTTCGATAACATAGAGCGCTCTTGAAGGGTGAAGTACCACTCACGATGTTCCTTTTTTTATCCAACCATCGTATCCCCTTTCTCGGTCTCTATATGGTAACAGAATTTTCCATTGGTAAATCCTGGAACCTGGAACATCTGCGCAATTTTAGCATATATAAAGCGTATACGTATCTAAATATTTACCATCTCGACATACAAATACCGAAGGATTTTCTTATACATACACATTGAGTTCTTATCATAACAAAATATATACGAATAAAAATGGAATACACAAATTTGTGCTTTCCCCGTTAGAATTAATGAAATGCCTGATCAATTAATCTTCATTCTACTTCCAATGTTTTCGATCACTAGCAGCATCGAAACTGATGCGGAACATTATAATTATATTGAAGCATTCATAAATTTAGTGCCAAAACTGCAGTTTGCCAAAAGACTAAATTTTTAACCGAATCTGATGAATTTTTGTTCATATAACACAGTATACATAAATTGTGCGATTTTCTACTGTACCGAAACATACAGTGCGTTCGTCCTGCGCTTTCGGCAACTTTGCCTCTACACTTGAATATAACGCTTCCTGTGAGTTTGTTGGTATTATCCATTATGTAAAACAGTCGTGATTGTACGAAGCGGTGGGCAAAGTCTCATATATTGGTTCTCGCTCTATCCCCAACCTTCTTCTCCTACCTTCGTCCATAAACACTCCGTAAACCTGTGTTACTTGGCATAGACTTTTCCTTATCTTTGCAATACAATATATGTAAGGTAGAGCTACGAGATAACATGTACTAAGTTTGTAGATTTCGCTGAGTGATTGCATTATAATCTTGGCAAACCGAGTGCGCTTCTGTTTATTCAATTATTTATTGACAGCATAAGTTTCGAAGTAAGTAAAAATGTCACTAATGTTATTTTGAGGTTTCGGGTCAATTCAAAATAACATGAAATCAATGAAATTTTGTTAGAAATTCAAATATATGTATTTTTTTGAAACGGTTTCTGCTTATACCCTTTTTAGGTTTTTACGAGCTCATCCCATCACTTCAACCCTATGTTTAATCAACATCACTAACTTCCGTATTCTTGTAAGACCCCCCAAGAGCGTTGCCGTGTTGCCCACAGCCACTCTCTCTTAATGCACCACAGTAACGTATTTGCACGAGAGCCAAGGGAAACTGTGTAAAACTTGCCCGATTCAGGCGGGTATATTTTTACTGAGTGGATTATCACCATCAGAAACTCAAAAAAACTGCATCACGTTGTACAGCGATCGATGCGTGAGTCATCGCATGGCCAGGTACCCATGCGTCAATTCAATTGAGGCTGCGAAAAGGCCCCGATCAGAATTCCCTAACTTAGTTAAGGCCCTTGTGTGGAAACCCATACTGGTCCCTGAAAGGGCTGTCACGTTTTTTAAACAAGGGCCTTTAAAGGCAAATAAGTTGGAGCCTTATCACTAGCCCTGTCAGAGCCCTATCAAAAATTGAACATTTAAAAAAATATTAATTTTTTAATTGGAATTTAATTTCCGATCACATTTGGTCATATTTCACTATTTCCATTACTCCTGACATTAATTTACGCAGCAAAATTTTCCTACCTACACCGGGATTCGATCCTACTTACCTGTGTATCTGTAGACTCAACCGCATAGGCATCATTACGCTATACTCTCGTTGAAGAAAATTGGCTAAAAAATGTAACATACCTAGCATTCCAGAATCTTCAAATAAATAATTCAGAATCTTCATATCGCAAACCAAAAAAGTTTAAATAACATGTTAATAGAAACAATGATATGAAGTAAATTCAATATAAATTATAATAATAATTTTTACTATTAAATAGTTTTTAAAAATTATCAATATAAAGAAAAACCATTCAAATTCTTAATATACACGACGAAATATTTGCGTTCATGCAAACTTTTCAATTTTCGAAATCAATAAGGCTCCAATTTTTTTTGCCTCCTCGGAACCCGACTTAGTTTTGATATAATATTCCTCGTCATTTGTATAGGAACTATCCTGCTGAAGCCCGACTAGGTCCTCAATGGGCTGCCTTGAGAGTGCCACGTTTTGGAGCATCAAGGTTCCGAAACTTTCGCCTTAGCGAAAGTTTCGGAAAGCTGGGACCCGACATGGTTTTGTCATAATATGATAATTCCTTGAAACGAAAACTGCCCTAATGCAGCCCGACTAGGCCCTGAATGGGTTGCCTTAAAAGTGCCATGTTTTAAATAATCCTGGCATCCCTAACATTGCCCTATCGGGGCCTAACATGGCAATGTTCTGGCAATGTCCGATAGGGCACTCATGTCCAAGCCCTTCAAGGCCCCGAGTTAAGTTAGAGCTGCTCTGACAATTTGACGTACGGGTAGTCACCCATTCAAATACTAGCGTTGCTCGAGGCTGTTCCACTTGCGATATCCCGAAGCCACTGACAAGGGCGAAAATTCAAACTTATAGTTCCCTATAGCTTCCCAGGTAGCAATTTCCAAAAAGTTATCTAAAGGATGTTTCATATCCTTCCGAAAGGCATCTATTAATTGACAGTTATTGGCAAGACAACTTTCAGACCCCTGATATTGACTATCCTCTAGATCATGTTTAGAAGTTTGGTTAACTTTTTAGAAATTGCTAGACCTGAATTGTGTTATATTACTTTATTTTTACTCATGCCCCCTGTGGTAAATCGATAATGTACTGTAAAATACATAGAATATTACTTTTTAAACTTCGATATTATTTTTGCTCTGTAGCTACATATCACTAATCGAGATATTTCCTTTGCGCACGGTGAATATAATCTGCAAAGTCAACAAACGCATTCACGTTATGCACCATCGCGCAACTACTCAAGCGTCGCTACGTATACTCGAACGCACATAAAAATTGCTGCTTGTTGCTGCTCATTTTCGTTGTTGTGTACGGTTTTAGTACCTTCGTAGGTAGAGCCATATCCCAATGCTATGACACCGATACGAAACGAGCCTGTGAGAATGTATATATAGTTTATTAGTATAAGAACACATATAGTGCACCCCATAGAGTACTTTACTAACCCACGGGCATTCTCTGGTTCTCCACTCGTTACGCACGTATACTATACTGTTATACCGTTCGTACTAACAACCAGTAGAGACGGGAATAATGCGATAGTTGCTATTTATGAGAAACGCTCGCAAGTGTGCTTGTACGTGTACAGTAGCACCTTCAGTATGCAGTGTGAAACCACACAGCATTGTCGAGACGATTCATAATAAGCCCACGGGAGCTTTATGCCCGACTCTCAGAACGACATAACAAGTGGAATGTTTAAAAATGTTTACTATTTCTAGTTATATCGGTATATGTGTGGGTGTGTATATGTAAACTCAGTGGTCAATGAATATACCGATTAAACAGCTTTTTATTGGGGATGTATGACAGTTACATAAAAAAAGGGTCGTATTGGCCCCTCAAATGCGATACTGGGTCTGAAAAACCCAAGTGTAACATTGTTCGTCCTTGGATTCAAATGTTTTTTTCCTTCTTTGTAGTATAACAACAGAAAATCAATTATAATTTTGATGATAAAGTCTTTTTTCTCGGTGCAAAAATCCAATTGCAAAAATTCAATAGAAGACCAGAAACCTAGAATTAGAATGATAAGGGTTAAAAAGTTTAATCTTTCCAATTTCTTCCAAAATTATATCATACTGGTTGACTTTAAAAAAATGATTAAATCTATCAAAAAATAATATACGTCAAACATCTTCGAATACAATATTTGATATCATGTGTTAAAAAAGTTTAACATGAAACAAATGCATTATTCAATTTACAAATTCGAATTATTGAGTTTTCAATTAATGATGGGGAAGTTTACTCCATACGCTAGAATATACAGTGGCGTGCAAAAGTTTCAGGCAACCCTATTTTTTCCAGTTAATTGATAAAATATTTTATTTCTCCACTCGTTCATTGTTCAAAATATTCAAGAGAGTTAAAATGAAGGTAACAACGTCGTATATTATATTTAATTATGGCGTATTTTTCGTGTACTACGTGGAATGACTTTGGTCGATGTGCAAAAGTATCGGGCCACTATATCGCCGCGGCTTCGTATGCACGGTTTGTTTACATTTCTTTCCGCATTAGTTTCAAATCATGTCCTACAATGGAATATCAGTCTCCTTTCTGCCACAATGCCGAAACACACGAATATTCAGCTTCGTCAAATCGGATTAAAACTTTCGTCAGAAGGAAAAAGTTCTCGTGATGTTGCGGAGACTTCATCTATTGGCAAAAGTACCGTTAATCGTATTATTACTAAATATAAATTAACAAACTCGCTGTGTGACAGAAATCGGAGCGGTAAACCGCAAAAAACTTTAAATCGCGTCGACAAAATTATAAAAAGGAAGTGCATTGTAGATCCACGAAAAAGTGCTGCAGATGTTTCCCGGGAATTGCGAAGTGAAAATCTAGCTGATGTTAGTCGGAGTACGGTATCTCGACGTCTCAAAGCTGCGAGGCTGATTAGACGTGTTGGTGTAAAAAAACCATTGATTAGCAAAAAGAATAAGAAGGCTGGATTAGATTTTGCGAAAAAATATCAGCGCTGGACGGTATCAGATTGGCAGAAAATACTTTTTTCCGATGAATCGAAATTTTAATTATTCGCAAGTGATGGTTGGAAGTACGTAAGACATCCAGCAAGTACCAGATATAGTGTAAGGTACCAAATTCCTACCGTAAAACACGGTGGCGGAAACATTAAAGTTTGGGAAGCATTTTCTGATGACGGCATTGGTCCGCTGGTGGAAATTCATGGCAATATGGACGCTGCAATGTACAGGGGCATACTACTTTGATCATATGCTCCCATTTGCAACGAAAAATTTGCCGCGTGGTTGGGTTTTTCAACACGATAATGATCCGAAACACGCTTCGCGTGTCTTGTTAAAGATGCTCTTCAAAGCCGGAAAGTCCGCCTTCTTGACTGGCCATCGCAGTCACCGGATTTAAATCCTATTGAATACCTGTAGCAAGAACTCAAGCATCGTGTTGGAATGAAAAATTACTCCACCAAAACGGAATTGTATGGAACCATTTGCGAAGTGAATGGGAAAAATTGCCACAAGAACGAATTAAACAACTAATTGGGTCTATGCCTCGTCGGTGCGCTATATTCATCACTGCTAAGGGCATGGCAACAAAGTATTGAGTCGAGTGGAGAAGACCGAGACATGCTTCCTTATTTTTCAAGTTTTTTGTTATTTTTTTCATACCCAAAAGTACGCGGCACAATACTTTTGCACAGCCAGTCATAAAAAATTGTTGAACAATTAATGATTTAAGATCGATATCAATGTATACAACCTATTGTTTCCAAATATAAGTGAT
Source organism: Rhimphoctona megacephalus (assembly GCA_963989365.1). Classification (NCBI taxonomy): domain Eukaryota; kingdom Metazoa; phylum Arthropoda; class Insecta; order Hymenoptera; family Ichneumonidae; genus Rhimphoctona; species Rhimphoctona megacephalus. The sequence continues at coordinate 32,792,255 of OZ022414.1, read as the reverse complement.
TACGTGTTGTCATTACTCGTTTGTTTTTCTCCCGCCACCATATTTCTGTTCAATGTGCATAAAAAATAGGGTGGCCCGAAACTTTTGCACACCACTGATGTTTGTGTTTATATCGCATGAAATTTAAAACATCACCAGAATCACTAACGCACTGGCGAATCCTCGCTCTTCCGGAAAGGCCAAAACCTTGGAGATATGCGGAGGGAATCTATGTACCGGAAATTGTGGTTCCCCGACTTGTGGTGGTTTACATTTCGTTACATGCACATGGCATCATGCACTAGTCGTGAGTTTAGCAGTCAGACACACGTTATTTACAGGCGAATTTGTGTGAAATGAGAGAGAAGAAAAAAGAGATACTGCGGAAGAAGTAAAAAAAAATGGGAGCTAGGAAAGTTTAAAAACGTGCAAGCAGTGATATCTCTCAAAATTGGAAAAAAAAACAAATATTTATGTACTGAAACTTCTTGTCGTTAGTACAACGATTCAATTTCAAATCTCAGAGGTTGTCAATCCTCCTGAATGAGCATTATGCGTGTAGACGCATAAGTTAATTTATAGACATTAGACACATTACAAAGTGTCTAATATTGAAGTAATTAATGCAAGTGATGTGATTGAATTTGAATTTCATATTAGACTCAAGGATTTCGAATTGGGAGTAGAATTTCATTTTTTTATGTCGAAAAAAAGGTGGTTCTGTCGGCGAAGTTTCGTTGAAGACTGATTCTCGTGGTTAGAGACAGGCCACTAATTTCTGCCTATTAAGAAGATTTTAATGTTTTGTTATATTTAAAGATCATTTCTCGTAGTACAAAAAATTATGTCAAAGAAAAGTGTCGGGAAAGTTTCCATCAGCGACCACAAAAAAATAACCTTCGTAAAGCAAGAGAATTAAAAATTTTACCAACCGATGCACCATAAATAATTATTGCACACCTGAAAAATCAAGCAACAAACATTCGATTAGAATATGTCAAAAATTTGCAATTGAAAGCCTAACAGTTTCAATAAAACCTCCCGAAATGTCCCATATATGAAAATTTCTAACTTTTTCGCATCGTGCCATGTTTATATGTTAATATGAATGTTAATATATGTGGATGCGAGCTACTGGGAAGTCCAGGTCCGAGCTTGGACAATGGTTTATTATCGATTCTGTTCGGTCAAGGGAGAGAGATGTTCTTACATGCCGAGGCGACTCAGGGTATTTGAAAGTCTATTAGAAAATATAAATTTCCGTTTTTATGAAATCTTTTCCGTAAAAACCAAACTCGCGTGAAGAGACACGCAACAGTTTTAAAATCAAGAAAAATCGTACGGTATACTCGTAATAAGACATTCAATAATATTATTATTAGTCACACCATTTTTCTATGTACTGTTTTTTGTCGTTGGCGGTGTATTTTGCCTTTGTCGCACTCCACGACATAAATCCCAACTATTTTTGCGTTATCACGGGTTTTGAAAACCTCATATTTTAACGTCAGCCGCAGGATGTTTGCGACGAATAAACTCCATAAAAAAATTGGCTAACTCCATGATATCAATATAAATACATACATAGATGAGACCATTAGAACCTCAATGATCATGTATTCTGGTTCGTGTAAAATTTGTGAGCTCATTTGCTTGCATATGGGTTATACATGTAAATCAACTAATGTATACGCCATAATAACGACACACCATAAGGCATGCTTCTTACTCAGTAAAAATAGATAAACAACCCTGCGGTGACTTTTTAGGCCACGTCGTGCGGTATGAGCAATGGTTATGGTAAAAGTTTCCACCTTTCTCCTCATCTCCATTCGTCGCTGCATTTCGTATACCACAGTATTACAAAGTCGACTCGAAACTGCAAACGCGTGCACGTGACCCATTCCGAGGGTTTCCGGAGCTGCAACGATTTGTCAGTTCGCCGAGTGAAAATATATTGCGATGGTTGGAGAACTTCGTTTCTGTGCGAATATGTGAGAACAGGTTGGGTTTCTCGATGTCAGCGACTTGTTCACGTTTTGCTATCTACACACTTGAAAAACGACAAAAAAAATGGTAAAAGACATTGATTTTTCAGTCAACTCGAAATGTCTTTGATCATCTTTTCCGATGCAGCAATTTAGAGTTGATTAAGTAGGAGTTGAAATGAATACGAAATTAGCATGAATTCCCAACCATGAATCAGGAACTAAAGGAGGATCAACTCGTCTTTAAATTCAGGTAATATTGAGTGATAAAAAATTTGTGGACTTTGAATCAAAGAAATACTGCCTGATGCGTTGGTGAACTGATTTTTCGACGTAGACATCTATTTTTTTCTAGAAAGTGCAAGATAAAATACAGGTGAAGGCTTACAAAGACTACAGTAGCGAAAAATGTTTTTTTTCTTTTCGCGCAGCAAGGCTGTCGTAAAACATAACGCCTCGGGTTAAATCCTAGTAAAGTGTCATGAGTTTGCCAGTTTCTTATTAAATATGATTAGGACAGGAAACAATACATTGGTGTTTATACGACAAATATAGACGCAAAATACCTGTAGATAATAAGATCTTGGCAGAGATATTTGCTTGATATGAGGGAGAATGATTGTCGTATGTGTCCACAAGTTGACGAGAAATTTAGGTTATAATGCGAGTACATAGTAAACAGAATCGTCGGCCTCGTCGACGTTGCAGATTCCTGCATCCTCGTTGCATTTACGCCGTCATTCGCCATTAAAATATCGTTAAATATTAACGAGTTCACTGTGCAAGCAAAAAAGCTCTGGCCTGCGCATAAATACAAATGTGAATAAACGCAAGTGAGATGTGACTTGGAGAGGACACGACGTAAAATCTTTCTCCTTTATAAAATTATTCAAAAAGTAAAAATTTAAACGTTTATCATTAATTCAACCATACTTACCCAAATGGAGTGCATATCAGTTATTTTTCATTTTTGACTGTTTAACTGTGTTTATTTTGATATGGATACAGTCCTTTGAAGCCTTTTTCGGCCGAAAAAAAATGTTTTTGATTTTTTTTTCCAAGCGATTTATCGAAATCTTGAAATGAACGTTTACGGCACCGCTGGTTTTTTCCGTTTATACGATGAGAAAACATAATAATATTAATATCATGATGTAGTACGATTATTTTTTACTCATGCAATATCTTTTTCATTTTCTTTTGAGCTTCAACCCTTTTTTGGTGAAATCAAGACTTTTTTCGATCGGTGAAATTTCTCTAATCGAATTTCAGATTGACCCCCAATATGATCATTTCAATTAAAGCATACGGGAAAACCAGGATAGTAAAATGTTTTCAGTTTTGTAATTAGAGCAGCGTAGATAAATTACAGTCATTAAATCAGGGACAAATAAATATCGTTTAAAAACGAAGATATGGCGATTTTGCGAATATTCAAACACCATATCAAACAAATAAAATGTTTTTCGTGGATGTTGCCCTACTTTTGCTGCCTCTTATATATGTATCAAATATCCGAAATGACAGAAATAGAGTTAATTTCCTCGTTTGACTAATTACTCGTCGATTAAATTTGCTACATCGAAATTTATTATTGGAAATCATAATGGAAATGATTGGAGTTTGCGATTGAATTTTTGTTGTAGCAATATTCGACGTATATTTGTATTTTCCACCATGAGCAGAAGTTAAATCCTCTTTATACTTTCATTACTCGCGAATTTTACTATTCATTACTAATTAACATAACTCTTTTGTACGAAGATTTTCTCTTCTTTAGCTACAGAATAGCCTCCAGGTCCGTTGGACCTCAGCGGGTATGACCATTCATCATCCTCTGTTAATTAACTGTCAGAGCGTCACGGTATTTCCTTGCGTTTCGTAATATAAGCATATGATTCTGTACTGAGGCTTTCCTATAGGTACAGTCCTTACAAATTTGCTCGTGAGTATGCCATTCCACGAATTACATATATCTATATATTTGACGATATTTTCTTGCGAGGAAAAGCGCTACGTCAGCTATAGCGACAAGTATCCAAGAGGAACGCTTGACTCTTGCTTAATTGATGCAATCCTGAACCCTTGTTAAAGTTTGTTTTTACACCAAACGGGACACTGGATGAAGGTTTACGTCAACTAGCACAGAATGGCTCTCTATCCAACTTAATCGGTTTAGTCGCTTGAAAGAGAGAATAAGATGGTACAAACTTGTAAAAATCCCTGTCATAATAGAGTACGGCAGTTTTGTTAAGATTTGCAATTAGGTAAACGTTACCATTAGCGTCTAAATTGGAATGACCTTTGTAGATAATTTATGCTAATTTCCAATTTAGTTATGAGGGTGTCTTATTTAATCAAACCTTATGAACTGCTTATACAAATCAATAGTGCTTGGGAGATTGTCACGATATTATGCTGATGAGAAACCATAAATGAAATGACTCACTTTGAAGACATTTTCAGTTTTTGGTTACTTTACGAAGCAATGAATTGTTTTGCTTTAAAGATTATAACATGGATTTATAAATTATTTTGTAATAAACAAGAATTACTCGCATCCCCGGCCTATACTTTAAAATTCGTTATCTAATATACCACCCTTGAATAAGATCATAAATCAACCCTCAAATTCCATTTCATCTTTAATTACGAGAGAACGATTTCCGCTAAGCGGCTTAGAGTGGTCAAAAGTAGTCCCGAAAGATTTCGATCACTGTGAACTACCAACAATTATTCAGTACAATTTACTTTTAATGCGAACGGTACGCTCGTTCTGTTTTATTGATAAAGAAAGATATAATACCGCTGATATAAGAAGCGATAGAATATGACGAAAAAACATAGAGAAAGAACTCCCTGAGCCTGACTTGGACGAAGTTCAATGGCCCTTTTCTCGCGACCACTGTTCAGTTGTTCATGTACGGAAACGGCAAGGAGTAGCTGAAAGTAGAATAAGGGAAAGTCGAATAAGCCACAGAGGGAACAAAACTCATGCAGTAGCTGCCATGTAAAAAGAGAACCTCTTGAGCAGGGTCATTACGACACCGGTAAAAGTCGTTCTTCCTGCCATTTTTGTAGATGTCGATAAACGCCCTTTAATAATACTCGTGTGAACTAGAAAACGAGAAGTACACGGAAAAAACACGCCATTCTAAATTCGTCGAAGTGGATGAAGTAGTTAAATCCATAATCTCTTAATGATATCAATTTTGTATAACTGCAAGCTGAATATTTTTGTTTGTGTGAAACACAGCACCACACCGTATATATTGTGGGTATACATTTGAATGAAATAGAGAAAAATAATGAGAAAAACTTTGTCTCTCATGATTTTTTAAAATCAAGTTTGTAGACTCAATATTAATTATAATATCACTATCGTGCAGTCTTAAAAATGCAACATTGTGCAAATTGCATTAAGTTTCTTGGTGTTGTGATATAAAAGACACAAAATACGATAAATTATAAAAACATTCAATTACACTGCATCATAAACTTCACTTATTTGGGGCGTTAATTTTTGGAGACGCGACATTCTTCAAACCTGGGATGCCTGCTCGGCTGTAATTGAAACACGTTATTCATAATTTGACGAAACCACTCATATATTCGTCGTAAAACAGCGCTTAGGTAGATATGAAAACTACGTGAAGTGTCGTGGCATCACTCGACGCGGAAACTATTCGACTTTTCCAGTCGGTATGACTTCCTCTCGGGCTTACCCCTCGTGAGATTGTGGCTACACCGACTATTACTTTCATTAAAAACGCCAGTAGAGGTTCTCGCGAATTTCCTAGTGTCGTCAACGTCGGAAAGTGATCCGCTTTTTATCTCGCTCTTTTTCTTATCCTCTTTTTCTCTCCCTTTTTTCCCACTGACAATGACCCATTTGGTCTCGACCGATTCATCCCACATCACTTCTTTTCCTCTCGGATCTTCGGTTATTTGCCGTAGACGAAAATTAATTTTAGCTGGGCTTATATTCATTCATTTTATCATCAGATAAAACGATAGATACGAGGGACTGAGTGAGTGGCACGAGAGGGGCGGGGGAGTCGAAAACTTGGTTATACCGTGCGTTTTCCTGATTCAATGTGATTTTCTTTATCTCTACATTTTCTTGGGAAAGTTTAAAAGTAGTAATATCGCTCCATTATTACAGGCTTTTCTGATAATACTCTTAGAACTATAATAAAGGTTCGAAACCTTTCTATAAAGACACAGATAAGTTTTTGATATTTAAGAAAAGAAATTTTGCAGTGATGTCGCGTGGATTATATTTTTATTGGTAATAAAAACCGCAGGAAACTCCAAATATTTGAGGGAATATCTATTTATACCATCACAGATGAGAACCTCGAAGCCAAATTAATCGTTCGCTTAGCAATCTCGAGACAAGGCAACCGGAGGGCTCATTCATCACGCTGGATCGAGAAAAGGGCCTGACCAAGCCTAGGTCTCCGTTGAGCTTCATCGGCATTTCCTGCTCACGAGTACTTTCACTTATCCCTTATTTATATATATATATATACCTGCTCAACCATTAATTAATTCCTCCGCTCTTCTCATGCATCAGCGAGTTCTTAATTATACGAGAGTTGTTTTTCGCTCCGTAGATTCTCGTACCATTCGCCTTGTGTTTTTCGGCTATTTTTTCCCTTCTACGACGTTCCACCGTCCAACCTAAAGATAAATCGACGTATACAGTCCGTTTTTCTTTTGTCAGTTCTTTGAAAAGTAATCAATCTTACGATCCCAAGTTTACTGCGATCGATCATTTAATGACATACGATTGGAATGAGATTTTGCAAATTGCAAAATAATAGATGTCATATCATCTGAATTTACCACGGAAAATAATGTAGAAGAAGTTGATTGTATTTTTCGTATTTTTGACAACGTTTGTCTAACTTACACCGATAATATTATTGAATAATGATCATCAACGGAAGACTGAGAAACCCTGCAACTTCAAATTTATAAATTAATTAACTGTTTGAAAATGTATTCATGCAAAAGTTAATAGCTGCAATAAGACAATGGTTGCCGAATTTTTAGCACATCAGTGATATGTTGGATTAATAAGGGTTGGTATTCCACCAAGGGATAGCTACTTCCTACAAGGGATAGGCAATGAAAAAAAATGTAAAAAGGAGGGAAACAATAGCTTTTTATTCACATTATATTTTTTGCATATGTGGGATACGAAAAATTACTCATATTACTTTATCAAGCCTGACAGAAGGGTGGGTTGATATTCCCATGGAGAAATACAGATGAAAAATTCCGGGCAATGAAAGAAAAAAGCGAATGCCGTAAGGAAAGCCAATAGAAAATTGTGAAGCAGCCTTTTCCGATTTTTTTCCTTTTTACACACCAGTACCATCAACTCCTACACATTTATACTACATTTTTTTCCGCTATGATATCCAGTGACCTGAGTTTACTACTTCTTGCTGTCATTCTGGAGCGAGTGGAGTAAATTGCAAGAAACTTCAAAGTAAAATTTTTAATCCCGAGGGTTAGTCTCATTTGACATAAGATAATCATAAGGTTTATACATCTGATGAGAGTGAAGTATATTAATTACATAGGAAAGAAATCCAAGGAGATGATTAATATCAAAATATTAAACATAGTAACCTTTGAGTTGAAAACGTTTTTTTCAATCCACAAGCAATGATTGCTCGCGCAGAAATTTAAACAGCGAATAAAAAAAATCCTCACGGTTGTATATTGTTCAATAAATAATATTATTTAATTCCCGAATAATTAAATCGGAAGTGAAGTATAGACCCCGAGAGAAATATTGGTTTAGTTTATATATATGTATATACATTTAGGACGATCGGAAGGAGTAATTTCCATTCGTAATTAAATTTACCCAGATTGGCCATGCTCTGAATATCTCTAGGTCTCTCGGCGAACCACCATCATAACGCCATAAAGTATCAAAGTTGAATCTCACGAGATTCCTCATAATTCTGGTCACTCTCACCTTCTCTCTTTGTCGCTTCTTATTTAGTTTGCTTTGTAAAATTAGCATTTTACTGTATTGCAGGTTATGTGTTTTATTACGAATGCAAATAAATTCTAGTTCATAAATAATTGGAATTATTGGTTTTGTCAGCGTACTGGAAACAATTTTGAAGAACATGCAAATTCGAATTTTCTTCAAAGAAAAAATTCTTCAAAATATCCCTATATATTTAACACTTTTTACAAGTTTTAAATAATTTTCTCAAATTCGTCGGTCCTGCATTTTTTATTTGTTTATTCGATATCAAAACTATCTTTTTCTTGTTATGAATGACAGTGAATAGTGAAAAATACAAAGAACAAAGAAAAGTACTATAATCCAATAAAGCAGGAAAGGGGTTTCTTCATTTCAACACGTATCGATTGGCTATTCAACCACGAAAAGTCTGTGCTTATTTACCACAAATCCCCTATTGTTATTTGTGTATTTTTTCAATTTCCGGTGCATGAATTGAAATATAGGCAGCACTTTTGCTTATGTCCATCGAATCAGCCGGGACGAGGAGTCACAGGGAAGATGAAGTCTAACAACAAAGCTGTTTCTGATTACAGCCAGACCGGCTGAAAGACAATACGATGTAATAAAGGGGGAAAATGAGAATGGGAAAGAGTATGTATGTTTGCAATAATGAGAGGAACAACGAGAGATCAAGAACCGTACGGACCAATCCACAGGGACATGGATTTCCAGTATGCTACGATCCGCGAGTGCCCATCGATGCTCCCTGACCTCGATCATCACCGATGCGATGTATACACGAGTCTTTAATTATCCTTTTGGCCGATACGTTAACAGATCACTTGTTCTTCCGAATTCCCAAGGTATTCGTATACTATATTTATTTCTACTTTTCTTGATTTCCTCATATTTACCGCATTCACAAAATTATTATCTACATACTTTTTTCTTGCACGTGTATGAGTCGAAAATATATTTATTTACATTTTTATTGCTACAAAGTATGAGGGAACATAGGGTTTTCGGAAAATATAATCTCGTGTGATTTAAGGGGCTACACCTACCTAGAGGGTTTGAAAAACGAGCCAAAGTTCGGAATTTTTCGTTTAATAAATTATCGAAAGAAGTGCAATGAATTTTTTCACCTCAAAAGTGAAGCTTACAGATATTGAAGCTTACAGAAAAAAATGTCCGAAAATATGGGGAAGGAAATCAACGGTGGTCGGGAAAAAACAATTTTTGTTCCGAGGCGTTCGGCGGTGGACATTCTCCAGTGAAAACTGTTCATCTGAGCCGAAAAAAATTAAACGGATTATTCTAGTCAAATGCAATTAATGGTTATTGACGTGCTTTTTGTTTTATTGTCATTCATTTTTCAATAATTGCGTAAAAATGGCGATTTTTCTTCACGCGCATTCCGCGCAGAAAAAAGAAAAAAGACTCTCGTCGAGATATCTCACGGAGAGTCTCACAACAGTCCCGCATAGGCATGTTTCTGGGACTCGCAGATAGAAAGTCTTCGATAGAGTCTCGTCGAAACTCTGTCTGATACATTACGGAACTCGTTTTGAGAGTCTCATCGAGACTTTTTCCAATATTTCAGAGAATTTCTGGAACCTGCTGAGATTTTTTGGGAATCTCTCCGAGATACTTTATATATTGATACGTAGAAAAAAAAATACTTCTTAGGCTTTGGATAAGACCAAGCATTGATATTGACATCCTTTTTCTTTGGGAAAAGACTCCAGCTAGCGACTTTATAGTATTGAGTTGGAATACCGGCCGGATTATGTAAGTACCAAGCAGACTATCCGCAAACGTGAACGAAGGCCATCTTTGGGGCAAAGTTGGAAATCTGCAAGAAATTTGCTTTTCTGGTCAGTAGGCGGCATTGAGCGCCTGTCGTTCGCGTCCGCGTATAGCCTGCCTAATTCTTACGTAACCCAGCCAGAAATTTTAACCTAATACTATCAGATCGCTGATTCTAGGCCCTTTTCAAGGGCCAACAACGTTGATACCAACGCCGACTTCGAAACCCGAGACTTTTGCAAAGAGTTATGAAAAGTCTCAGAAAGAGTTGACGGGACAATCAGAAAAAACTTCAAAAAGAGTCTCAGCGAGAGTCTCGAAAAGAGTTTCAGAAAGTATCGAAAAGAGTTTCGCCGAGACTCTCAAAAAGAGTTACAAAAAATCTTGGAAAGAGTCTTGGCGGTACTCGGAAAGAGTTCCGCAAAGTATCGGAACGAGTCTCAGCGAGACTCTATCGAAGACTGATCTGCGAGTCTTAGAAACGTGCCTATGCAGGACTGTTGCGAGACTGTCGGCGAGATTCTCGCCGAGGATCTGCGCAGGAATATTGCTACTTCGTGTTTTTATTTGTCGCCATTTTGTATACTTTTTTTCTTTTAATTCGGTAATCGTCAACGACCTCTAATTAGTTCTCCCTTGAATAATCCATTTGGTTTTTTTTGTCTCCGCTGAACGATTTTCACTGGATAATGTCCACCGCCGAATGCCTCGGAACAAAAAATTTGTTTTTTCCGGCGGCTATATTTTTTTTTCTTCTCCAGATTTTTGGACAATTTTTTTGTAAGCTTTCAAATGTATGAACTTTTGAGGGGGAAAAAATCACTGCATTTCGTCCGATAGTTTATTTTTTAAAAAATCCAAATATTGGCTTGTTTTTCAAACCCCCTAAGTAGATATAGCCCCTTAATGAGGTTGTAGATCAGACGAAATTTAAGTTCAGCTATCAATCTATTGCGTAAATTTTCAGAATTCGACGATAGTATAAGTAATGTAAAAGATATGACAATTTATTACGCCAAACTTCAATCTTTACTGTCGACAATCCGTGTGTATATTATGAATAAAATTTTATTTGAAGGTTTGATTGCATCATTGATCGATGAGTCCCTTTCATTGTGTTTACTTTTCCGCGTGTGTATAACAATGTAGTCCCTAGTTAGTCAGGAACCACTAGATTATTGTATGAAAGCGGTAGCCCATAAACCTTACGTTATACGATTTTCCATCCAACCAACTAGACCCCTTCCCTCGATTTTCTCTCTAACTGTATACACCATCGATGCTGTCGGATCTCAAATTATTTGTGTGGGAATATATTTTATGCTTGGCGTATGTATCGCCAAGCCTGCCAAAAAGGGCGAGAGACAAAGGGAGAAAGAGAGCGAGAGAGAGAGAGAGAGAGAGAGAGAGAGAGAGAGAGAGAGAGAGAGAGAGCGATCGACCTCTTTTGATATAGATACGCGCGTTCTCCATTTTACCATCAATATACCAGCACGCGAGAAGAGCTGTAAAAAGATTCCGTGAAAAAATATACAGTACGTTCTCTTTGCAGCGACATGTGAAACAAAAAAACGATAGAATCGACGAATTCGGTGTGTATTCATGAATCGGTGTATGTAATATCTAGCGAAGATCGCTGAGGCTTGACCTTCAACCTCTACATACCGGTGCGGAAGAAAATTTTCGCTAATAAAGTCACAAAATAATTGGGATCATATTACGAGATCACATTTTTGCGGGGGTCGAAAGAAAAATAACCATACCATTTGAAAGAGAAAAATCACATTGCATTGGTAAATTCGCATTAGATTTTTTATTAGTCAATGTGTTCTGGCATGACGTCGAGTTGAATTTCGGGAGTAACCGAAAAGAGCCCATTTTTATTGAGTATAAATACGCCGCGAGTTTTGTGACTTTTAACATTTTTTTACAGTACTTGGCGTCGAGTCTCTGCTGCACGCATAAATCAATAAATCTCTTTTATTTCGACCTATTGTAGAAACGGTCAATTATGTATCTGCACACGAAACGTGACCTCTGATAAAGGTGCGTTTGTATACATGATTATTCTGAAACAAGATTGACTCGTGGTTTTTACGTTTTGAGATCGTTTGAACGCTGAACAAAACTCAAGGCTTTGATAAACCTCGCGGGCCTCATTTCCACACATTGAACCACGGGAAAGAGCTATTCGGGTGCTTTAAGCATAGGTGCAAAAACGCTTTCACCAAGGCGTATATAACGAGACCGTAACGGAGCTTTCATACCTCTTGGGCGTGAACATACCTGAATGAACCGACTAGTTATGTTCGCATAAATGATTCCAAATACTCGAGTTATAAAAGAATTCTCCTACATGTCCCTCCCTCTATCTTTCTCGCTCTTTCTCCGATATTAAAACGTCGCCACATACAGGTAAATAATAGTGTATAATATTATTTAATAATATGCCAAAAAACTCCCAGTTATAGCCACGAGGCTGAATATGACATTTCCGTGTCCATGTGTTGCGTGCAGTTCCTTTTTTACGCTTTTGCTTTCTTTTTTTGTGCATAGTTGTTAGCTTCTGATCCAGCGAAGTGAATAATGTCGACACAGATTTTCGATAAAAATTTGTACCATTCAGGGTGTTCATTTTTTTCAGGATGTTTCCACAAGAAGTATTCAATTTCTAAAAAAGGTTACGTTTTGTTTCCTATTGAATTGAAAATTTATATTGTGGTAATTATAGTTATTCAATTATCTCTAAAGTAAGAATGTCTTTAGAATATAATTCAAATTTATTTTAACTTCGATTATTGAATTTAACCCCAAAAATAATTAACTCGTTTCCCTTTTTTGCTCTAGCCTTTCGAACAATAAACTTATTGAGGAAACGATAAAATTCTGTTGACACGATTTTGATTTTAATTGACTCGAAGAGTCTATATTTTTTAAACAACGAATTTTATAAATAATAATAATATAAATGTTTACGTACAGATATAATGAAATGATGAAACTGGCAAAATGAAACCAGTTTATTGATGGTTCGGTTGTTGCAAATCTTCCTCTTCGATTTACATTATACTCTAACTTTGAAAATTAATGAAATTTTCAATGAATGGTTAATGAAAATTTACTATTAATTTTAAATTTGGTCTCTTTGGACTCTTTTGAATTCTAATTTTGTTATGACTTTCCTTGACTTCGATCTTGTTATGATTTGATCTGTTGGATTTGATCTTATCCTTGCACCTAACTGGTGTCTCCTTCCACAAAAGTAGTTAAATTTTTGTTTATGGTGTAGCTATAATTTTAACGATAGGGAAAATCAACACCAATGATACTTCGTTTAAGCCTTGGTTTTTCCGTGTCTTAGCCTAAGGGCCCAATGCTTGGGACCTCACCGTACTTTCACCATGGTTTCCCTTTTTCCTAAACACGTGGATTTTTTTCCCCCCCGATGACTAGTTTCTTTCTCTTATATATTTTTTTGGATGCAAAGGTCAGTAAGTAAAGGTAATTCGGATGGTCTGCTTAATGTCTAGCGACATTGCGACTAACCCAAGTTGATCTATTTTCATGTTTCCTTCCCCCAAGAAGTGGTTCTGTGAAATCTTTTGATACGTGTATCTTTTTTTTTTGAATTCTTGGTCTGCAAGTCGAAAAAAACTTTTGAAAAAATTTACATATTAAGGTTTCCACAGTCAAGATCTAAATCCATATATTGAGTAAATTCATAATTATCTCTTAAATTCAAAATTCAGACGGATGTCAAATATTTATAAAAGTAGAAAGATCCACAGATTTTTCCATAAAAACTACAACTCTAGAACTTATTGGGAATAAGAATCTGTTATAAACATTGAAATAAAAAGGAAGATGAAATTATATTCGAATAGAAAATGTTGAAGAACTAAATTCAGAGAGCTTGAAAAAGAATATCTCGTGTAAAAATAATTGTGAAGAATTGAAAGTAAGCTTTCCATCCTGCTGAACTTCCCGGTAATTAAGCCTCGTTTTGTCACTCAGTAAAACTTTCCTGCGTTCTTTCTCTTCTCTCTTTGCTCTCGCTCTTTATTTGTACGCTTCTGGCAGAGGTTTAGTGTTCGCACGCTGAGCACTTTAGATATATATCTTTAAAGCTGCGATTGAAAAGGAACTTCTCGCACTTTCCCCTTGTTGGTGATGTATATACTTAGCAAGTTTCCCATTCCATGAACCCATGGGGAAGTAAATATACGAGAGAACGAACAGGTTTGATGTTGAATGCATTCAATGAAATGAAAAATAAAAGAGTCAAATTTGAGGCTGCGTTTGAAAAGGATGAGCCAACAGTTATAGAATCCTTTTCCAAAAATTCTTTTCCTATCGCTGAAAGTATTTGCTGTTTAATTGTATAATGAAAATCGGTCTGAATACGTTTCATGAAGATAGATTTAATGATTCGTTGCAATACGATATGGGAATAAGTTTTTAGGTCGCGTTCGGAATCCGATGAATGTCTTGGTCGTTCGGTGGTGGTATGGCTCGAATTACTAGCTCAAAGTTTGCGACAAGGTCTCCGTTTCTCTCGGACGAATTCACGATGACTTATAACGACGTTTCCATGGGGTGTGGTGTACAGAACAGAGAAAGGCAAAAGCTGAACCAGTAGCGAACGTTGATGCGAAGTTTCCAATAGAGAGTTCAGTAATTCCCTCTCTCCGCTATCTCTGACTCTCCGGAACATCGAACATTCTCCCTTACTCTTTCTCCCCCGTAAAATCATGAGAGACAAAGGGAGAGTGAGGGCGCCATTTTCCTGATGGAACTGATTTGCTAATTCTATTGCAGACTATATAGTCACATGAGACAATAGTAATACGATTAAGCCCCAGACTTCGATGTATCGATAAAGTTTCGGATACAGAGATTTGTCATGGTGTCTGATAGCATACGAATTTATCTATCTATAGACATAACCTAACAAAGGTACTCAAATAGATAATGTTTAATTTTTTCATTTATCAATTCATTAATTATCATTTCTTCGAAAAAGCGTATATTCATCACATTCTTTACAAAAAAGGTGAATCCATTTCATCCCATGAATTTTCAGTTCGTTGAATACAGTATCAATTATTGTTAAAAAGCAACAACAAAAAAATGGGTCAATAATAATCAAGCCTCTTTTTTATGTATCGTCTAGTTTTCTCAATGGGATATTCCCGAATGTTTTTCCACAGGGATTGGGAAACCATCCTTTGTTCTAATTCACTCGAAACACGAAACTCTCTTAGGTGACAACCTTGGATGCTGAGGTAGTCTGGTCACGAGTCCTCAGGCGGTTATAATGAAGTTTCAACGCTGAGCAGAAAAGTTTCGACGAACAAGCGTGGACGAACAACATCATATTTATTTGGGCTTGGATTTTTTTTCCAAGGGACGAAGAGGAGAGACATATTACGAAAAAAGTTCCGAGTAAAAGTGTCTAATGAATTCGTATCCACAATCGAACTTTTTTTACATTATATTAAAATTGTACCTATTTTTATGAAAATCACATTTTGGGCTAAATTCTAAAAATATATCACGAGTTCGTGTGGAATGTTAAAGTTTCTAGAGAATTACGAACTTTTTACATAATTTGGGTCTCACAATATTTATTTTCTAATAAAATCAAGTATGATAAAAAAAATTTACTTCGTTTTAATTAAATATTGTAAATATTCATTCAATATACTATAACAAATCGGGTTTTTTTGTGCTTCGATCGAACCCGATTCGTTCATTCGTACGGGGACCTTCCCTGTCGATAATATCTAGTGGAAGGGGATCGATAGAGATGACAATCAAGATTTGTGTAGGAGGCAATGGCAATTTAGTTACATTAGTAATTGAATATTATTTTATTTATTTTGAAGATGCCTCAGGATTCGATTTCCAGCATTGACCTTGATCAGCGAAACAGCCTGTATGGAAAAACTATATATTGGAAAAATATATATCGAGAAATATAAGAAATATTATGAGATTATATATATCTGTGAAATTTTACATACGTACGACTATATTTTTGAGATATAAGAAAAATGTATATTATATTAATATATCAAATTTTAGATTGAATGATACAAGTATTTTTATAAGTGTGAGGTAAGTAGCTGCTACTGCCCAGCCTAATCTCTTAGCGGAGAGAGTTAATTGAGGTTAAAATAATTCATTCAGAAAGAATTCAATTGGTTGCTAATTATAAGGTAAAGCACGACAAAATGCAATACATTTATTTAATTTAAAAAAATTGTTACAATACAGAGCAATGTATAATGTACAATAAAATTCTCTTAACACACATAAATTATAATTTAAGGAAATGTGTACATTATTTTAGATGAATAAAAAACTCTCTAAAGAGGGCTCAGACTTTGAGCCGAAACGTAAAAAAAATTAAAAAAAAGAACTAACTTTAATTGACCCTCTCCGCTGGGAGATTAGGCTGGGCAGTAGCCGCTACTTACTTCACTCATTCAATCATCAGCCACAACATTATTGACAATAAGTATTTTATACTTTACCGGATAATAAAATAAACTGTGAAACTGTTAAGGATGTGTTGTTAAGTGTGTATGAGATATGGAACCGTTATATAAATTTCATATTTTTTTGCACATTTTTTAACATATAGGAAAATTTCTAATTTAAAATATATCGTAAGGCATATATATGGTTTTGTACGATAAAATATAAAAATACTTATAAAATTCCATCTAAAATTCCATATGTTATTACAATACACATTTTTATTATATCTCAAAAATATACTCGTTCGTATATAAAATTTCGCAGCTATATATATAATCTCACAGTTTTCTTATATTTTTCGATATCATTTTTCATTATATAGTTTTTTTCATACGGGAGATCCCTCATCATTGACATTCAATAATTCGGATCGATAACTTTATTCATAGTTAGGTGTTATTTTAGGTTTAGTTTGTTGAATAATCAAATTAACTGATACTAAAATTCCATAAATTTCTTCCAATGTCGTTAGTAATAGACGCTCGTTAAGATGACAATACTTACGGTATTAAGGATACCTGGAAGTTTAGTTAGTTGTCAAGGATAGGGAATTGTTTGTCAAATTGGCCGATTTCAAAAGCACATGGTAGCTACACACGTATACCAGGATTTCTATTTCAAATTTGGTAAAGGTAATGGGTGAGGATTGAATTATGTCTCTAGACTTGCTAGTCCTATCCCTTGGATTGCAAAGGTCGACATCCAGCGCAATGCTGTGGCTTCCAGTACAATTCAGGTCCCTGTTCACGAGCTATGGATGTATTTGAATGATAGGGTTGGATGCCTTAGGTAGTGATGATAATCTCGTATGTGAGAGGTTCTAGAATTTCCAAAAGATAAGTGACCCCTGAGCCGTCTCTCCGTCCTTATAAATATCGATTATCTCTGCTTGCAGAGAAGAGCATCGCGTAATTGTAGGCCCCGGTGGGGACACTCGTTACAGGTGCTCAGAGGGGGAGTGGCTGCTCCATCCAGCCACGTATAAACACGTATCAAAATCCCCTTCAATATTGTAAATTCCGAAAGTTCGATCTTGTCCAGATTTCAGGAGACATCATTGTTTATAATCCCTTACAACCTGGTGAGCTCGTCTCTTTCGGGATATGCTCGTGAGGTAGAGATTTCGAGCCTCCCACTGTGCACGAAAACATTCCGAGCGATTTTTGAAAATTAACCAAATCGAATTCAGCATTACAACTTATCTCAAGTTGTAGCTGACATTTCAAAACCAAAACTACTCACGCACCTCTGTCGGCTCAACATGTTAATATAATGCTTCGCAAAAATAAAAAAAAAATAAAATAGAGAAACACTTATGTATCTATTTATATATACATATTAATATAAAAAAATGTATGTGATTTAAATTCACGATGTGTTCGAGTGGAATACTGGTGAATTATTGTGAGAAATGTCGAAGTTTAGTTGTCAAAGTGAACATGTGTGTTTGTATGTGATAGAAGTGAACGACGAATTCCCCTTCGGGCTGGTTCAAAGTTAGTCGACCTGTACCATTGAGGTCGCGCAGTTGTGTGACAAATTTGTGAGACCAGCAGTGTTGACACAGTAAATTCACTCTGCTAAACAAAAGTGGAGTGAGGAAAGGGTTGATACATGTAAATATCTGTAAAATATATCTGGCCCATTTCATCCATTGTATAGAATACAGATCTGTGGTGAATCTCATCTCTTTAAAAATTCATAAAAAAATGTTTATCTTCATTTTTTTTTACACTTGACGAAATTCGCCAAGTATATAGACGCCGCGAAGAAATTAATATTCAAGCAATACGAACAATTTTTCTTTTCAACAGCTTGGTAACTCTTTGGAAGATTTCTATCAAGTATGGATTAATGAACGTACTGGAAAATGCAGATTCGATTTTTGCAAATGTTCCAATTTATGAAATGAAAATGAGTTTAAAAATGCATTTGAACTATTTTTTAGTGCTAGGCTTTTTAATAAAGTTTTATATCTTCACTTCAATTTTATGATCTATCAATTAAAATAATGACTTCAATTCTACATACGAAACGTTTCTTACTGTTCTCGATTCCAACATTATAAAGTAAATTGTTTTAAAATTTTCATATTTTAAGATAAAATATTCGTAAAAGAGAAATTTTAGTGTCAGGATGCTCCCTCAATAAGACAATAAAAAAAGAAGCTTTGGATCGAGGGTGTTGTACAAGTTAGGTGAATGTCCCATTATGTAAATTTTTATTCAACATTTTTTCAGAGTTTTGAAAAGAAATTTTACGAAGAAGCGCGGAAACGTTTCGATGCAAAGATATGATATACAAATTTGAAGGATCCGAATATCGTTATTCCATTTATTTTGTTGGATACACGTTACAATTTTTTTACTCGTTATGCAGCGAAAGGGAACAAAATCTGTGTAGGGAGGTATTATGGTGAGATGAGTTAGTTATGCTTGGCGAAAGTTATGAGAAAATAGGTATCGAGAAGCTCGCGAAATAAGCGATATATATGTTTTTTATTGTTGTCACAGACGCGTCGAGATGTGGATCGAGCCACGGTTGAGGTAAAGGACGGAAAAAAGGGGTGCTTTTATACGATGTCGTATTTCACGAATGCTACATTATTTGCGTTATACTTCCATCAATAACGACTTTCCTTCTCTCCCTCTCTCTTCCTCTTCCCTATTTTCTCTTTATCCTTCAGCCTCATCCGTCTTCACGCTTCGTTTTTATTTCACGGTTTATCACGCGCCCAACCGGCTCGTAATAATATTTTCACGGACTCGTTTCGGTTAATTAAACGTACAGCTCGCTGCTCGTGAACAAACGAAGCGACTGGAAACTGCCAGCGGCGATCTTGATACAATATCGGCTTGATGAGATTACTTTTCTGGACTACACTAGTTTCCCTTCGTAATGTGGAAAAAAATCAATTACTTTAACAAACGTCCATTGAGCATTGTCTATATCTCGTTGTGGCAGTTTGAGATTATAAGCGATGGTAAATCGATGCATTAACGATTTTAAATTGCGAGTCATGGAGTGTTTTTGATAATATGTAAGCAAAATAAGATAAAAAGAATAGCAAAAATTGAGAATGGCCATGACGCGATTGTTTAGTTATATTTTTAAGAAAATAATACAAATATACCTTTAATATACCTTTTGCTGTAGCTTTTTCACTGTGCTTGTTGATGTTGATGTTGGAAAATGTATCCCCGTTCTGAAGGTCATATTAAAAAAAGAACAATAAAAATGTTACAAAATCTTATTCAAAGCTTTTTGAAGCCATATTAGCATTTCAGAACATTCTACAATTTTATCGTGGCTGGCAAAAATTTTAAAGTAGGTACATATATAGAGTCGCGGTAGTGACTCGAGACAATTACATTTTTAAAGAGAGTTTGCTCCAAGACTCTACCCGAAGGACCGCGTTTCCACCTGTTTTCGAAAACTTTCAAAAATTGTTTCCGTAATACTTAATTAAGGCCTTACATACGTCCAGAATTTTCAAAAAATCGATTTTTTTTTACAGATTATTATTCTCTATAGTTTTAGGCGTATTTCTGTGTAAGTCGATTGTACAAATTTCCCATAGATCGAAAGTTATTATAGAAAACGTGACTGCCCAACGAGAGTCTGATGCGCGCAGGTAGATGTCTCAAGCGAAACGCACTTAAAACTTTAAATGCATTTTTCTCAAAACTACTTTTTCTGGCACGGTCTGCATGATAACTCATACAGTTTTTAATATTTTTTGATGCTTTTTTTCTTTAAATATTCGAAATTGTTTTCTCTATAGTCTGTCGAGTCGGATTTTTGATGTTGTGATTAAAAAATTTTATAAACATAATTAAAGTGTGACATTTATGACACAAAATGCACACTTTTTTTTTAACTGCCGTAAATTGCCAAAATTTTTCGAATTTCAAAAATCCGGCTCGACAGACTATAACTACAACTTTATTTTATAAGAATTTTTTTACGTTTTGCAGATCCATCAACATTTCAAGAAGAAATGATGCAGACCGTGGAGCAACTTTTTTTTCATAGTGCTTCGGGAAACGTGATTTTTTATGTTGTAATTTTTGAAAAAAAAATGAAATAAATTTTTTTATAAAGTTTAAATACTAATAAACAATGTGTAAAAATTATTTTGATTAATTTCTATTGCTATCTCTTCTAAAAACAGTTTTTCTTTTAGCGCGTTTTAGGCGCTGCTGGACGTATGTAAGGCGTTAATTACAGCATTTTGGAGGATGTTGTGGGGTCACGTATTTTTTATTTATTTTTTCTCTTTCGATCGTGACTAATCAGAACTTCGTAGCTTAACGCGTATTGAGAAAATATTCATATTTTATTTTTTCGTTGCATCAAAAAATTGTGGCTTTTTTCGCACACATTTTTGATGCCCATATGTTTTTTTCGTAGTCGCTGTCTAGTGATACTAGTAATACTGGTAAAGATTCTAGTGATATCTGAGATCGTTCGTGAATGTGACAGCTACCCATAATATTTCTGAACATCTCTGACTCTTCGTTTATAAAGTAACATCAGTAGTGAGGTTATAAAGATCGTAGATGTGACAGCTGACCAATTTTTTCTAATCAGTTATGACTATTGGTCTCATAGAGCGGTTATAGAGATCGTGGAAGTGACAGCTGACCAATATTTTTTTCGAATCAATTTTGACTCTATGTTAGAGAGACAGTCGTGACTTTTTTGTTTAGTACACTGAAAAAAAGGCATAGTGTTGAGAATGGAGGCGTAGTTGGCTCATCTACGCCCTGAGATTGGATACGACGAAACTAATGGCGTAGTTAACGCAACCTCCGCGCTTAGTTGAAGGTATTTTGTTGATCCAACCATGCCTGCAATTTGAGGTAAAACTTTAAATATTCAATAGAACTAAAACATTTTTTAAATAAAATTCAATAAATATTTGAAATAGTATCATCGCATTGCCCGGGAACTGCGGAAAAGTATTTCAGTCAATTGTATCCAATCATGTTTGGATTGAATGAATTGCATTGTGTAATTAAAAGGTATATAGTGATTGTACCGAACAATTATGATTTTGAAATGATTGTAAGAAATATTTGAAAATTTTTTTTTATATACATATTTTTTGGAATATTTATTATTTGATATTTTTGATTTTGTATTTTATGACTTTCAATAATAAATACGATTGATTGATTTTTTTACTTCAGCAAGAACGCCTATCCTGACATAATTAGGTGGCAAAACCTTTCTATACCAGCGTACTTTAATTGTACGATAAGGCCTTAGACCTTTTTACCTCGTAAAACAAGGGTTCGGGGTTTCTCGACAACCGTCGGTCGGAGTGATCGATTTAACGATTCAATGTCGGAGCCTTATGGGCACATGGGCGATGCAAAGCCCGCCTAGAAATTATAGTAGGGACCTTTTCGGGTCGTTATCAGGCTGCCTCATTGCCGTCTAAAGGCGCTTATAAGGCGACCTGACAGCGCCCTGACACGAAATGTAACGGTGTAGCACATAATGCCCTGATGCAAGCTGACTAATTGGGCCCTGATCAGGCTGCGTCACAAGGCTCTGATCGGACTGCTAAACACAGACCTGATTGAGCTGCCTGATGACTGTTCCATTATAATGCTTCCTCTTAATACATACATACACGTTTATGTACGTATTTTTTTAGGTTAGGACTTTCATCATTACTTTTCACATTATATATTAATACTTTTTCACTATGTTCTTATCGCTCTTAACGGTTCATTTCATTGAATTTTTTGATATTTTGTTTTCGTATGAGTATATTGAACACATCACTTAGTACAGATCACACGCAATATAACTACGTGGCGATTTGTTAGATTAGATACTTTCTTCAGGAACTATTCATAATTATAACAGGTACACGCAATTCAACGCTATATCCTTACTCGAATAGTGTAAATAAATTAAATCTTCTCGATAAAACCGGGAGCAGATTCATGCGCGAATTCAGAATTTTTGAGGTTAGAGACACACGTTTTGATGTTGCAGCAATGGTACGGAATTCATAAGACAGACCTTACCGGGACGTTATAGAGTAAATCTTAGGGAGGCGCAATTACAGTGAGCCGTACTAAGGCCCCATAGGGCAAACCTCAGTTGGGCATTATTAGAGTACGCCATACCAAGGTCTGATTGAGGCATATGTCAGTAGGGCCTCACCAAATCACACCTGATTAGGACCGTTTTAGTCTAGCCTGATTTGTTAGTTACTATGGAAGGCCTGATTACGACCGGATCAGGAGTCCCATACTAGCGCTGCCCATTTTGCAACCTGATCACGCCCTAATTCCGAACAGGCAAACCCTGACAAATTTCTAGGCGGGTGCTTACGCGAGAGCGCTCTACCCGTGGCCCTCTAGCGGATTTCTGCCACACCAGAAATCCAGTCAGGGAATAAGGCTGTCCGGTTACAATATATATAATTCATATTAAACAAAACTTATTGTTTGCGCAACGAAATTTTAGTACCTTTAGCAAAAGGTTTATTTGTTTTAATAGTAACAAAAGATTTCATCTCAATTAATACTAGGTAATTAACTTAATCACAAATTATATTCCGTTGATCTATGGTGTCATTGAATTCAATTCTCGCAGAGACGTTTATTTGATGCTATTATTTTATCAAGTCACAGACAAACCGTATACAACTCAACCTCCGTGTGATTATTTCAAATTCAATCAATTCTGTGTCTCAATTTTTGTTTTTTTTTCAACGTATATATTGTATAACATGAAATACACTCAGCTCAAATAAATTAAAATTTAGCGGCAAAATCGTGGCGTAGTTGTCTCAACGACATGACTTTCAATGGATCAACCACCGGGTGATTAACTAAACGTAATATGACTATTGGCGTAACGAAATTCGTCCAACCTCATCGCGTAGTTGGCAATACTTTAATTTTTTTTCAGTGTAGGTTACAATGATAGTGCGATAATTAAGTGTCATTTATATTAATGGTGACTAACCTTATCACATCAGTTTTGATATTTAGTTAGAGTGTCAGGTGTCATTTCATTTAGTTCGGAAGTCAAGTGTCATTTCATTTGGATATACTTTTTTTTTACTGACCGAACTGTAAAAACCCCATAAATCGTTGTCTTTGGACTGTATTTCTAACTTTTCGCCTACATGGATTACATTTCGAGTAAAAAACAAGAACTACTCTGTGGTGTTTTATATTTTTCTAAATATATGTTCTTTAGAAGTAAAATTAAAAACGAGAAAACAGCTATATCTCTCACATTCATGGCAGCTCATTCGGTATTTTACATGGCTTTGAGCAAAAATAATTTTTATTAAAAAAAAAAATTAGCTTGAAGCAGTTCGCTCATTTTTTTATTGCTGAATGTATGCAATGTATTATGCATAATTGATAAACATTGTCATAACCTGGCTATGTGCTTCGGTCGAAACTGTTTTTTCCATCTATATTTTTTTAGTTGGTAACTTTGTTAGCATAAATTTTATTTGTTTCGCAAGTTGAAATAGAGAATAAGTAATGAAAAATATTCCAATTAAAATAAAATGCACTTGAAGTTTTGAAATGAAAAAAAAAAAAAACGATCAGAATGAAACAAACCCAAAACGGAATCAAGAGATGCGAAACAATTTTAAGCTACAGGATATTTGATTTGAAAAACAGAATTTCATAAGTACTTCAACATTTTTTTTTTTTACCAACTCCTCAAGATTTTTTCCATGATGAAGAAAAAAATTGTTTTTTCCAAACAATTTTTTTTTTTTCAATTCGGCGTTTACTTCACATACTTTTATTTGCTCCGTACATTTTATTGTATTGAGATTTTTTATTCATTTTGAAAACTTTCAGTGCATTTTATTCCTGATGGCATGTATATTTCGGTGTAATATTTTTTGAACAATTTTTTTTTTCAAATAAAAAAAAAATCGTTTGTTTATTCGTGATTCTTTTATGCGTCGTATCTTCTTAGAATGACTGTACGTTGTAAGTAATCTCATAATGTTATAAGTTTTGACGGTTAATTATGAAGCTTGAATTCATTTGAACAGTTCTCAGAGAAATATTGCACAATGCATTTTTAGTCCTGAAATAATCTCGATACATAGTGGCTCGAAATTCGATCATGTATTCATTTTTAGCCGAAATTGGACAAAAAATAGATTGAGCGCTCTTTAAAATTTTGATTAAGCAACCAATTCTTGATAAAATTACTTTTTGATAAAATATTATCATATTTTGCTGCAACACCGAAAAACATGCTGATTATTTTGCATCACCCGAGTACGTACACAATATTGACGTGTTAAATTAACAAGCTATGAATTTCATATAAAGAGTCGACAAACCCCCGCAAAAAGCAGCATAAATGCTGTAAAAAGTTGAGATAAGTACATTTATTCCCCTCAAATAGTACTTCCGGTAACAAATCGCCTTCTCATTATAAAACCTCCACAAAAAGTTATAAAAGAGATTACCTCCAGAAAAAAACCAACCTTGCAAAAATTCTCTCATTCATATCAAATCTCTCAAAAAATTATAGGAGAACCCCACAAAAATGTTGTCAATAAATTAGAAACTCACAAAAAGTTATGAGAGTCTAACAAAAATTCACCAATAAAAAAATCATAATTTCACAAAAGATGCAAATTCAAACCCGACCAAAAATTAAGTCTAAACTTCACAAAAAGTCATTAACCCTCAAAGGGCACACATGCCTCAAAAGGTCCCAACGGTCGAAAAAGAACGTGGTATTTCTAGACGGTACAAAGTGCGGGATAAAAAAAAGTTCAGTATCGTTAATATGAATCCTTCTCCATCGGAAAATTAGATACCCAAACCAATCCAGTGATACGTGATACGAAAGCAAATATAGTGTACACTTTGAGGATTAAATAAATTAAAAATATAAAAGAATTAACAGTAAAATACTTTGAAACCTATTAACCTCTAATAAAAAATCCTTCAATTAACTGAAAATACAGTTGTTCTACAACAAGAACAAGAATAAAGAATAAGTATGAAAAAAAAATACGGATACAAAAAAACATTCCAAACGAAAAAAATTAAATTGAAAAAAAAATTTTGGCCGAAGTACTTGGCAAGTTCGTGACCATAAGTGATACAGTGTGTGAATTAAGCAAAAAACTCGCCAAGTACTTCGGCCGAAATTTATCTTTTTAATTTAATTTTTTTCCTTTGGATTTTTTTTTGTATTGGGATTTTTTGCATACTTATTTTTTATTCTTATTCTTGTTGTAGATCAAATGTACTCTCAATTAATTGAAAGATTTTTTATTAGAAGTTAATAGGTTTTAAAGTATTTGACTATTAATGCTTTTATAGTTTTAATTTATTTAATGACTTTTTGTGAAGTTTGGACTTAATTTTTGGTCGGATTTGAATTTGCATCTTTTGTGAGATTATGATTTGATTGGTAACTTTTTGTGAGTTTCTAATTTATTGACAACATTTTTGTAGGGTTCTCCTATAATTTTTTGAGAGATTTGATGTGAAGGAGAGAATTTTTACAAGGTTGGATTTTTCTGGAGGTAATCTCTTTTAAAATTTTTTGTCGAGGTTTTGTGATGAGAAGGCGATTTGTTACCGATATATGTTACGAAAGATGGATATTGTAAAGTTCTATGATACTCACCGGCATGCAATTGTCACAAATATATAGTAGAGCTCATGCTCGTCGTCAGCTATAAGCGGGCTGGAAATCCCGACTCTAACTCGATCAATCCTATTGACCTAAATAATGGTAGATATACGTGAATGATAGGAAAACCATGGAAGTTTCGAGCCTGTACTATGAAATGGAAAGGCTATAAGTATGGAACTTGGATAAAACGTTATGATGATGCAGCATCTGTTATTTTTACGAAAAATTTCATTTTTGAGAACTTTAAGGCTTTTGCGGAAGTTCAATATGAAGATATTGGGAAATTTATCGTATGAGAAATGAATATCTTGAATGTATAATTTTTCCGTTTGCTGAAAATCATTGCGCGTTAAAATTTAGTTCCTCTACAATATATCTCTAATCCTAGATTCCGAATGTCCGTTTTCGTCTCCTAGTCCTCCTCCTGCGATTTGTGGGATTGCAATGATGCCTGGGATTCGTTGTCAGGAAGTAGAAACATCCATGGAATGGTCTTTGAATAATATTATTTATCATGATAAAATAGCCCCGGGAATTCTGTTTCACCACAAGACAACATTAACGCATCATCTAATAACACAACAGCGGATAAGACGGCTAGGGTAAAATTAATTATAGCTCATCTAGAATATATGTAATTATACTCGGCTAAAAATCTATCAGTGTGCCTTTCAATTATGTATTTAGAAGATCCTACATGACGAAGATACGAGATACAAGTTTCCTTGACGAAATGAAATTATACCGTACGATTAGACTCATCCCGTGGTACCTTAACCAATTTCTGTCTCTTGTGATACGAGATTCATGATGCGATGAAACTCGCTATCTTCCTAACCTCTTAACACCTCACTCGGATGCTGCGGCAAGGTTCAGGTACGCAAAATGTCACTCAAGATGGGACATGTAACAATGTTATCACGTTGAACCTGCCTGGCAGAATTACCAACTTCAGGTTTCACAAGCAACCAGTGTTAATGACGAGTCAAAATGTGTCTAGAGCTGAGCTAATCTAGTGAGAACAGGTCCTATCGATGAAACTTTACGTCGGAGGGATCCTTGTGTCTGCATAGATAACTTTAGTTACCAGTACTCATAACCCGTTTGATCGTCATCATTGGGGCCTTTCAAAATGGCAGACCAACTTGGTCAGATTATCTTTATCTCAAGTAAATCCCCTCCCTTCGTTGGAATATGTTTTTCCTGGATTGGCCTGGTATTCCGGGTCTAGACTAGCTCAATGTACACAAAAGGGCAAGTTGGTTATGCCTTCCCGCTTCGAGTTGAAAAGTTTGCTATCTCCAGATAAACAGCCCCCAGGATTGTATTATATTTTATATATACTGTAACGCTTTTCCCGTCAAGTGCTTCAAATTATATTTTCTCTCGATATCTTGCAACTCACGGGAATACAAAAATACGCAACTAATTCAAAAGATTTTCCTTTATTTCTCAATAATTATCGAAGCGAGTTTTCTAAGATATATGAATGTAAATCCATTCCACAAAAACAGAGTTGGTTGACGGTATTTGTCGTCCACACTCTACTCTATCCATCGCTCGATTCACGAAATTTATAAAATTGTAAAGCGTGAAAAAAAAATTTTATTCAACATCAATTGTCGATTAATTTGTTTAAAATCTCTAAAATCGCAACAAAAACAATAACAAAACATGAATGCAATCACCTATCTAAGTCGATAAATATTTTGATTTCGCGTGTTCGATCTCTACCGTATTTTCCTTGAAAGCTCGAAACTTTATCACTTTAATTTCTCTAATTATTACTCAGTATCCTCATGGCGATTATATCTCATTCCTTCCTCCTCTTTGCTATCCGATAACATTTAAATCGCTCAGTTGATCGCGCGAAGTAGAAGCTTGAGCGTCAGCTATCACGTATTCGAATGTGGCATAACGAGAAAAAAAAAATTATAAATTAAGGAAGACAAAGAAGATAATACTTTAAAGTAAATCTAATTTGAATAACCTAATTATCGCACGTGAGGTCAGAAAGAAATCTAAATTAAAAGAAAAATTTCAAAAATGTATTGTAATTCACGAGAGAGATCAATTATAATTCACTAGAGATAATGTACGAGAGATCTTGAGTATCGAGCTCACTCACATAAATATCCGAAAATTACGCGACGCACTAACACACGCAAAATTGATATTCACTTCACTAACGAAGCATACACCCACGTATTTCGAGAGCAATAATAATACGAATGCTCGATGGTTGAGATACAGAGAGAGGATATCTTTTATTTTTCCACTAATAATCATCATCATATTTGTCATCAGCTGTAAGAAAATATAAATGCCGAATTTCCAAGTCGACACATTTTATTAAACAGCGCAATAAATTCAATCAATCAAATAATCGATAATGATAACTGTACGAATGTAAAATTTGTTCAAAAGTAAAACTTTAATATAAAAAACAGAACGGTCTATTATAATTTCTTGAGTTAAAATGTTCCATTATCAAACGAATTAAAATGTCAGACAATCAAAATCATTGAATAAAATCAATAATTTTAAACACCAAATTAAATTCATGAACTATTGTTAAATAAATAATGAAATAAATAAGACAATCACGACAACTTCAATAAATATCAAGAATTCGACAAACACTACACCAGTAAAATTCTCACTCGAGACGTACCGAGGAGAGTCAATGCTCACAGCAAAGTCAGACTCGAAAAAACAAAGGAATAATTCCCGAAATATCGAATTCATGAACATAAAATTTTGAAGGTACACAATTCCGTAAAAACTCACAAAATATGTCCTTGTTCACAATAAATATCTCCAATAATCCCAATATTTGAATAAATCGATCATTTCACAAACTTAACAATTCGCATTAATTTCGACGATAGCTCCCGAGACACCGAAACATAAGACTAACGAAATATATGCGAAAGAATCCTCGCTATACCCGTGACACGAGATGTACTATCGGTACCCGAAATCTTCGCGATACGAAAACAAATACCATAACAACACCAACTCAATAACATAAGACACAAATACGACTCGCATCGAAAATATCGGAACATTTTCGAGAAACAATATTCGATACGAGTGACAAAGATACAAGACACAATTAAATCATTTTCGAACTGACGGTTAACATATGATTGCTGTCAAACGAAATTCTCGAGAAAATAATAATTTCTCAGCTGATTTCCTTCTCTCGCAAAATTTCGAATGATTTCATCATAAAATACGAATCGATAAAAGTTTCTTGATCAAAATTTTCCATAATTTATTAAAAGTTTATAAATAATTTTTTTTTTCATAAATTTTTAAAAATTTCTAAATCAATATGGTGTGACTACACGGGATATTTTGCAAATCGAGCTCCACGTTGGGCGCCAAAAATTTGTAACGCTTTTCCCGTCAAGCGCTTCAAATTATATTTGCTCTCGATACTTTCTGGACGCCAGTTTAAGATAATTCTTACACAAATTTTATTTGAAATTATCGAGAACAAAATGATAAGGTTTCCCGGTCGTAGCTGTATTTTAAACCAATGGTGATACAGGGGCTGGGTCAATTATACAAATTAAATATTCACACCAACAATCCAACTCCGAAATTACAATAGCTTTTTTTATTAAATGACATTAAAATTTTGAATAAAATAAGATTTCCGGAAAAATATTATATCAACAGTATATCATAGTTCTCAATATTTGACATTCGAGAAGTTAAAAGAATTTATAATTTTTAAGTGTTCGAAAATAATTTTATAACAAAAATATTTGCCTTTCGGCTCGATATTATAACAATTTAAATTACAACTATGGATCTCGAGATTGAGCTAAATCAAATACTAGAATTCCTCTCGGCAATTCAAAATAAAACTTTAACAACGACAATTCGCGAACGTTTTAAATTGCGGGACCAGACGTTACTAGAATTTTCCAAACGCGTACGTACCCCGAAACAATATCGCTCTTTTAAATCCCAAAATTCACAAAATATACTCGCGAGTACAAAACGGTACGAAATCACAACAAAACACAATGAGAGAAACTTCTCAAGCCTTCCCTCACAACGATACGACAATTCTGACAACGATGATAATTCCGATGTTCTCTCTCTCTCTCTCTCTCTCTCTCTCTCTCTCTCTCTCTCTCGATGTTTTTCGATGTATGAGACCGTCATTCGCTCGTATAAAAAAATTATAAAGTAAAAGAAATTAATAATCAGTAAATACGCTAGCGTTTGGCCCTTCTAGATAAGCTCGAGAGCAATTCGTCAGCGACGAAAAACGCTCCTTTTTCATGCCGTGCCAATTGTTAACCAATTTGTGACGTGGGCAAAATTACCACGTCACAATACATAAGTTCATACAAGAAAATCAGGGTTAGACCCCGGACAATGTGTAACAGCTTACTTCACTGCTACGTCCACAAGAATAAATCCAAAGAATGCACAATAATATTTTCCATGGTAGTACTTTTTGTCAGTTTTTTTTAAAGGATGTGACGACCATGATATTTGTTATTTAAGAGGGATCTTGCAAATTTTTTGATTTTGGGTTTAAAAAAGGAGCTTTTCTCGTAATGGTTTAGGCTAAAGATGAATTTAGCGAGAGTGTTTAATTACAGCGATAAAACAGAGAGATTACTGAATAGTATTTCACTTTTCTGTTTGTTTAAGCTGTACTATTATTGTAATTGGGGTTCACTCGGTAGCGAAGATAATTTCGTTCAAGTTGCCAACTACGAAATTTTTTTGTCTACCCTTTAGTTACCCATTCGCTTTCAACTCATTCTTTGGGTTATGCTATGCATACCCGCAGCGTTCTGTGAAACATCTTATACATTGGGCGTCGAGGGTGCACTCATTCTTCCCATGCAACGTTTACTTGACTCTCCACCCGTTCATCTTTTTTAGCCGCGAAGCAGAGGCGGCGCATCAAGCTTTTAGCCCCACCCGGAAAAAAGCATATATATGCTCTTTCCCTTTCTCTCTCTCTCTCTCTCTCTCTCTCTCTCTCTCTCTCTCTCCCTCTTGCTATCCCATATATATATATATATATATATATATATATATATATATATATATGAGTAGATCCATTGGTTTTCGAGCATTTTCTCGGGAGGGGTCTTTCGAATTTGCTGAAAACTGGGTACTTCGAAGTACCTCAAAAACTATCGCCAAATACCGAACTTCAACTGTCTAAGTGCCCAAGGTCATGAGAACCAGCCTTTTAAAAGTCTAAAAATCACCATATTTAGCCTATCTTCAAAATGATGATTCACGAAAACCTCACGTTCAAATTGAATGATACAAGTCACATTTTGTTAAGTATGCCATCTAGTTTGTAGAAAAAAAATTTGAGTCACCTAAGCCGAAAGGCCTTTTATCCCGACTACGTTAAATAACTTGAAATTTTCAATAATATGATGATTTTAAAATTGTCGCCACAAATACATTTTTAATCTCACTGACTTCTAGCATGGCTCATTTTTTTCGTTCTTTTATACCCTTCAAGCGAATGCGGCTAAAAATTTCATTTGCGTAAATGAACTCAGAGATATTCCATTTCAAAGTTAGTAATTTTTGAAATATTACGAAAAATCGCTGACTTTTACCTTACCCTACGCATTTCTATCAACTTCAATCGTTACCAAAATTTAGGTGAGAGTAGTTTTTTATATCTAGAATGACTCCCCTTAAGGAATTTCTTGGCCCGAACTTCCATCACTCTCTACAGCCTGCTGAAGATCACAATAATTCTGATTACTTTTGATTCAATAATTAATAACGGAGTGTTTATTACTTTTTTTTTTGGAGATTATTTTACGCACATTTCAATAGGGTCAAAGCAAGAAAATAATTTTTATACGTGAATACAAGAAGCTAAAATTCGTTGCAGTTTACTTTCAATGGAGCTCATCGCTTTTATGCTGATCTGATTTTATAAATGTGAATGCTGGTAAATTTAAACGCCACTCATTGGGTTATTTCCTTTTATTTAATTCGACTCAGAAACACAAGAATATATAAAACTCCAAATGGAAATTGCCATTTACCTAAATTCATTCGGGAGCATCAAATGTATGCTAGATTTAATTAATATTTTTACGATTATATCAATACACATGAAAAATCCAATGTTTACGCCACACACAGTCTACGCAATATCCACTTCGTTGACGCAGCCTAATTTAAAAAGACTGAGGTTATAATTGTATCAATTGAGGAATTGAGTTTATACTACACTTTTGAATTGAGGTTATGAGAGGTGTTGACATGGCATATATATATTACAAAATTGTACTTTACGATCGCAGCGCCTCTCATTTTCTACCGATTTTTGGGTACAATTCTTGTACGGTGTATTCACACCTTCTCTCTAGTCTCCCTGGCCTAAACACCGGTATCTAGGAGTAACATAAAGAGACACAGCTCACCAATAGGGATCGTGCGTGAGCTATAGAGAGCAGCACCACCGCCGATGTGCGCGCTCTCTCGTGTCTGAATGTGCAATTTGTGTGGTGTTATTTTGGCTTTGAATGATAGGAATAAAGACAAATTTTACGATTAATAATGTTAAAAATGAGCAATTAAGGTTTTCAGCTCATGATTAACAATCGTGCTGGGGGCTAAAATTATATAAAAATTTTAAAAAAATGTGGCTCAAGATATATCTCAAATGTCGTAGAAACACAAAGCACGGGCGACGAATCGGCCATATAATTCATTCCGTTTGTTTCTCGCTCTTTCATGCGAAATGGGCAGCGCTCTCGGGAAAAGAACAGTATTTCAAAAATGGTCAATCTTCTCGAAACCAAAATGGTGTGTGAGAACTGCCCTGCATTTACCAATATCTTTTTGATGAAGCAAAACAAACAAATCAATTTTGTATCGTAATTAATTAAAAAATCTTGTCGCCCGCGTATACGCGCTTGATTACTTAACACTTAGCTAATGTAGAAATTGCCCACTTCGTGGCGTTGTAAGCACCACGCACGGCCCCTATGGGGGTTGAGTAGATACACTCGAATAATTATTGCTTCTTTCACTGATAACTAGATAATGCGAATAATACATTACTTATTTTACGAAAATGATTCAATTTTAAATTATGAGAAAATAACGTTTCTGAACGAATCTAAACAATGAGATTCGTAAAAATTAAGAGCTTGTCTATCATAATTGGAAAAATTTATGTATTTTAATTGAAGTATTGAAAAGATGTTTTTATTTTAAAAGAAATACACATAAAATAATTTAAAGTAAAAATTTTGACTTAAATATGCTTTTTATAACGTGATAATAATGTTAAAAATTTCTTTACAGTTTCTAACGCAATATTAGCTTAAATTTAGTGTGACCGTATTGAAATGTGCGTAAAATAATCTTCAAGAAAAAGTAATGAACACTGCATTATTAATTTTTTAACTCAAAAGTAATCAGAATTATTGTGATCTTCAGCAGGCTGCAGAGAGTGATGGAAGTTCGGGCCAAGAAATTCCTTAAGGGAAGTCGTTCTAGATATAAAAAACTACTCTCACCTAAATTTTGGTAACGATTGAAGTTGATAGAAATGCGTAGTGTAAGGTAAAAGTCAGCGATTTTTCGTAATATTTCAAAAATGACTAACTTTGAAATAAAATATCTCTGAGTTCCTTTACGCAAATGAATTTTTTAGCTGCATTCGCTTGAAGGGTATAAAAGAACGAAAAAAATGAGCCTTGTTAGAAGTCAGTGAGATGAAAAATGAATTTGTGGCGACAATTTTAAAATCATCATATTATTGAAAATTTCAAGTTATTTAACGTAATCGGGATAAAAGGCCTTTTGGCTTAGGTGACTCAAATTTTTTTTCTACAAACTAGATGGCATACTGAACAAAATGTGGCTTGTATCATTCAATTTGAACGTGAGGTTTTCGTGAATCATCATTTTGAAGATAGGCTAAATATGATGATTTTTAGACTTTTAAAAGGCTCGTTCTCATGACCTTGGGCACTTAGACAGTTGAAATTTGGTATTTGGCTATAGTATTTGAGGTACTTCGAAGTACCCAATTTTCAGCAAATTCGAAAGACCCCTCCCGAGAAAATGCTCGAAAACCAATGGATCTGCTCATATATATATATATATATATACTCCACTTGTAGCATGTTTTCTTTGGATTTCGGGGCTTTCATCTTTCAATTATTTCTCCTTGTGTCTGCTCTTCTATTCTATTTCTTAAGTGATTTAAATGAATGGATCGATTGCACTTTGAACGTTCAATTGATAGAATTTTTCATGATTTAAAACACCATAATATCGATTGAAATTTCCATTGACTAACAATTTTTTGATCCCACTCGTTGTTCGCCTTCACTGAAAACTTTCTCATAATTTTCTTTACGCCTATAAAAATCAAGAGACGCGGTAGCGGCTCGACGCCAAGTATTAAAAGAAAGCTTGCGCGAGCCCTGCCACACTCTTATATACTCGAATATATATACATACAGTGCAGTGCATAAATGGAACTAATATTTATGAATGAAGTTCAAAAGTAACCGAAAGTAGCTAATTCTTAAGTGTAAATACATGGCAAGTCTTGATGAATTTTGACTTTTCACTTTTCCTTTTAATTCTAGTCGAGCCTTGGTCGCGTCTCTTAATAAGGAAGCTAAAAATATCCACCTATACCGGAACGAAAAATTCCCCTCAACGCGAATTCTGCATCTTTTCAATTCCGCACTATTCATTTGTTATTTTGAATTGTTTGGGTTTATTTTTTTTTTTTTTAATAAACGTTCGCCAGAGGATTATTGAGTTAATCCTCTTCGCTTGCGCATGGATTAATCAAATCTTGTTTGACTTCCATCATAGTGGCCGTTAGAGGATTGTAGTCTCTTTCATAATTCGATAATCATGCGGTTATTATGCATCGACATGTATACACATTAATCTCATTAAAAAAACTGAACTATATATTCTTTTTTATTGAATCGCGTTTCATATATAGAATTTAGAATTCCCTACTTATTTCGTAACCAGTATCATGTACTGAATTGCTGCTATTTGAAATTTGAGTGATCATTTACATTGGTGTTTCGATATAACCGCATAACTTAAAAAAAAAGTATTCGTAATTCATTTTTTATGCCTTCATTGGAACAATTGGAGGGTTCTGATAAAGCAGGGAGTTTATCCGTAAATTTTCATTGTGTTTCAATAAAAACAATGATGCATTCGTTTCGTTAGAGTGAAACGTAGGAAGTAAAATTCAGCCATATTTTTTTTCGTTCTGACATTAGTTCTGCAATGTGCGGGTGGTAACATACCCCTGATCGCAATCTGGTGTAGTTCCCGCATCTAGCCTGTTTCTACGTTGCGCGGATATTATAATGAGGAATTTGCCGAGGTTTACCAAGCTCTTCGCACCCCCGTGCAACCGCGTAATTAGTTGTATGCGATGTTGCTTTTCGCGCTCGTGCCCGCGAGGCTCATTTTAGCGAACGTTACCGCATAAATTCACCTGTCCCTCTGTCTCATTTCCCCTCTCTTTCAGCAGGACACTCCTGTGTATTCACACTAGTCATTATGAGCACTAAAGTTTGCTAACGGGTCGTGTGACGATTTCAAACATACATGCGGTTCCAGTCAATATGAATTTTCAAAACAGTAAATAATTCACCATTTTTTAACGTAGAAATGTTTAACTAATAATTGCGTGGATGCAAATGATTGGAGTTTGCATATCGCAATTCATTTACGCTATGAATGTTTTTAGAAGTAGTCCACTTTGTTTCGGTGAAATAATCTCATGTACAAATTCAACCTAATGCCATTTTATTTGCCGAGTAAATTTGAAACTGGATAATTTACGTAATTAATATATTGTAACCTAATACATACATTTTAGATCTATTAGAAAATAATGATTATAAAAAAAAAACATCAAGAAATAGTATGTTAAAATTTATTAAACTCTTGAATACCTATTCATAACTTTAGTATATAAGGGTCTGATTAGTTTCTCAAAACTTGGAACTAATTGTGTGCCAACTGTATTCATATTCATTATGAGGGATACAGAGGTCCATAAGAGCAACCGTTATTATTATTAATTTCCGGTGTACTATGCTAGCTATGCATGCTCCACATGTATAGTATACACATGGTCGTGGTAATATGGTCGTGCTGCCGTTAATTCGTGGTCATCGGGTCACAATCTACATCGCCGGTAGCAAGGGAAAACGTCAAGCAGCGAAGTAATATAAGCTACATATTATTGGCTGGGTTATGATGAAGAACGTCAGCTGATCGTGAGAGAAGAAACACCGATGCGTGATACAATATAGGAAAATAACACGATGGAAAAGAATAGCGAGATAAAGGGGAAGTTAAACAAAAATGCCGCGTTCTACGTACAGTTCCACCGGTGCATGTCGGCTTTTACGTCGACCCGCGTAATTGCTCTTATTTCACATAGAAATGAGAGAATAGGTTAGCAAAAAGAACAAAAAATAAGCGCACCACGAACAATAGTACCAGCAAGCACAATAACTGGCTATAGAGTACAAATGAAAGGTAAAGAAGAGAGAATGACGTTAAAAAGAAAAATATCGGAAACTCGTACAAAAAAGCTGCCATTCTATGAGCAATACTGCCAAGAATTCATCTACTGCATACTCATTATATAATGACATCAGCAAGAACGGAGGCAACAATAGTATAACAAACAAAGCGAAAAAAATCTTATTCGAGACTACGTTACAGGAGGAGCTGGGACGACTGATTTGATAGAGCAAAATATATACCATGATTCACCATGTGAAATAACAACGAAACCGTGGCCAGGATACGCGAACGCACTCGGTGTTGCTTCGCGAGAATGGTGGCGATCAACGTCAAGCATTTCTACCCCGTTCTCATATTGGCAGGGTGCGCGACGAAGGCGACATCTGACAACGGCATTAAATCATGCTCAGTCTCCATGATCATGCTGTGGCAGAGGTGATAAATATTAATAAAAAAAAGTTATTATGAATAAATAAACAAACCAAAGACGTAAGAACGAAAAAGTGCAATACCAGAGGTGATTAAAAGATTTTCAAAGGGCAGAAAGTAAGTATAAAAAATATTAATAGATAGTACTGTCAATGAGGTTAAGAATGAGGTTAGCCGGCGAAACTAATGTGAATGAGAGCTGTTATGACATGAGAGCTGTAATTATTGAAATTTACAAAAATTAGCATATTCAACTACTTTTTTAGAATAATAACTTTCTTCATTTTATTGTTATTTTTTTATTAACCTTCAGAATAACATTTTCCAATTATAATTATGATTTTTAATCGTTTTCAGGCGACGATGAATATCATAATTCAGACAGGATTTGAAGCAATATTGCACACGATACTGTTTCAACCTCAGACTATGAATAAAGGTAAATTGTTGGTCACGGCTGGTCATGTCAGAGATGTCAAAGAATTTAGACAAGAAGGGAAAAGTTATCTGATAAAATCAAAAGTAATTAGGCAAACGTCGGTTACATTACCTCCTTATGATACGACTCTGCATGTGAGTCCAAAAAATGAAAATATTGATATATATAGTATTACGAGTTTTAATTTCATGACTACGTTAAAATTTGAAACCAATTTTAACTTTCAGATTAATGAAGAACGATTCGTTGAAGAAGTCAGCTGTACCTGTGTTTATAATCAAAGCAAAAAATGTAAACATATTGCAGCTTTGATTTATTACATAAATCATGAAGAAAGTTCGTCCAAAACCAGCCACGAACAAACATGGGGAAAACCCAGTGCTCGTCAGTTCGTGAAGGAAAAATATGCAAAAGGCCGTTATTTTGCTGAAATGTTTCCTGGCAAGACAGTGATCGATGCTAAAGAAGATAAGCAGTCATCGGTAGATCTCCAAGAACTGATTGATGAATCCGCGTTGAAATCAGTGTTAGTTGCAGATCAGATGTCTGATTATTCTTATGCTACCAAAATATTGTTAGCATTACAAGCAAGTGCAGCTGATCTAAATTTGGAGAGAGAAGAATGTCAAGAATGTCTAAGAAATTTTCTGATTTTTATTGAAGAGTTTACGCTCTATAGTAATGAATATAAATTGGAAAAAAATATTAAAGGCTTTTACTGTGATAATATTATGATAAGCGATGAAGACATTGTGAAATTATGTTCTCTAACTTTAAATCAGTCGCAATGTCCAGAGTGGTATGCGGCAAGGCGTTTCAGATTATCAGCAAGTAGCAATATTCACAGCATTAAAACACGAACCCGGAAGTCAATTGATAAACTAGTCAACGATTTTTTATATCCTCCAAATGTTGATACGGAATCAACAAAATATGGTTTAAGTCACGAGAAAAAAGCCAAAAAGAAATACGAAGAATTAAACGATTGTGAGGTTAAAAAAGTTGGTGTAATCGTTAGTAAAAAACAGCCATGGCTATGTGCAAGTATTGACGGTGTGGTAATTGAAAATGGGTGTGTAACGAAGCTTGTTGAATTCAAGTGTCCATTGAAGTGTAAAGATCAACCAGTAATAGATCGCATAAATCAATCTTGCAATGTCAAATACTTGAATTTTGTAAAGGGTGATGCCGAATTGAAAAAAAATGCTTTATACTTTACTCAAGTACAAGTTCAGCTGTATGTGACAGGAATGTTTACATGTGACCTGTTTATATATTCTCAAGTAACTGACGGCTGTTGCACTGTACCAATTCAAAGAGATGAAAATTTTTTAAAAGAAGCGATATTAAGTGCCGAAAATTTTTATTTTAACCATTATCTGCCTGCCGCGTTCTTGAGATTTATAAAAGAAAAAAATGAGACTACCAAAGAATCTGTTGAATTTTACGGAAAACGAAGTTTCACTGGAGTAAATGTGATTAATAAAATATCTAATTGATAAAAAAATGAAGGATAAGGATAAGACGAAAAAGTAACAAAAACTATTTTTATACTTATTTATTACTTCAAAGGTTGTTGCACGAGAGAAATTTCAATTAGTATTTCATTTTTCATGTTTGTATTTATTAATAATAATTATAAAAATAAGTATTTTAATATTTATGGCTTTAAAAGTTGTTACAGCGGAGAGATTTTAATAAAACGAAAAGCTATGGGAACAACATTATATAAAAAAAAACATTGATTCTCAATAAAAAGACGCTATATAATTACAAAATATGATTTTTTTTATTAACAAACCATGTCAAAAGTCTGAAATTATCATAAAATTTATTCATCCGTATCACTTTGATTTGCAATTATTGGTGGCTGTAGATTTACTAAGACGCAGCAAATGTGTAAAATATCATCGATACAATGAAACAAATTTTCAGTTATTTTATCCAAAATCGAATGGATTCGTAACCGCTGCATTATTCTCTCAACATGGATTCTTACTCTGGCTACGTGATAGGTTTCTTCAGTTTCTTGAGCAGAAAACTCATTTTTTTTTTCTAAAAATGGCGGCATTACTATCACGACTTTTTTTCCGCTCTGATCAAGTTTTGCTCTTATTTCCGGAAATCCTTTATCGGCTAAAACAACATCTCCTTCTTCTAAATTATCTATTAATCCGGTTTCAATAGTTATTTGCGAATCAGTCTTTCTTCCGCCAGCTACCCTTGATTTAAGGCAGATGAAACCTCCAGGAGTAATTCCGATTAAAACTTTCGCAGTGAAAGTTTTTTTATAGTGGGAATAACAGTAAATCCGATTATCAACCGAGGATGGAACTTGTATTTTAAATTCCGTGCAATCGATAATTACTCGAGTATTTGAATACTTCGGATAAAAACATTTTGGCATCGTTGCTTGAACAACATCTTTTCTTGGCCAAAAAACTAAATTGGCTGTTGCTGCAGCTAAAGTCTGCAAAGTTGTGTGAAAGATTCTGGAAATGGTTGTTCTATGAACATTGAACAGAACACTTAAAGCTGAAAATGTTAATCCAGTTTTAATTTTCATTAAGAAAATCAAAAGTCTGTCTTCTTTCGAAACCATACATTTCTGGGAGATATCAGTTCTTTTCAACAAAAATTTAAAATTATTGAAGGAGACACCAGCTAAATCGATTAATTGCTCATCTTTCGTAAGTGATTCAAAACCAAGAAAAATTTTTTCGGATGTTTCAGATGATTGATCAACAAAATTTTTGATCGGAGTATTACATTCTTTGTCTTTGTATTTTTTTTGGCTGATAATTGTAGTGCTTTTCACTTCGCTTATTTCTGTTTGAATCTCTAGGTCACATTTTTCAGCATTCCAATACATATACCTATTACAAATAAATGTTTTTCCCGCTTCGTTTGCGTTGGAAAGGAAATCAACTTGACAACCCTTGTCTTCTTTTTCAGTTTGAGCAGTAACAGAATCCGTCGTGAAATTCATTGAAACTTGATTATTTTCTGGAATCTCTTCAGTGTTAGAAGGCATTGTCGAAACTTTCACATCTTTCTTGGCTAATCGCCTTTCCATGAAACGTTTATGCCTGTTCAAATGTTAAAAAATTTAATTAATACGTCATGGTTATTAATTATTACAATTCTCAAATCGATTTATTAACGTTAAAGTAATACCTCCTTAGAGCGGTTTTTTCATTAATTTTTGGTTTTTTGTAGATTGAAGGGAATATCGTTGGTATGTAGCTTGGACTTGTCTCTTCTTCTGATTTTTGACCTCCAACAAAATGATTGCTACAAATTGTATCTGTCGGTTTTGGAGTCCACGGTGATCCGTTAACACTAGAAAAAAGTTTTTTTAATTAAAAATCTGCACGAATAGTAATCAATAATTGTAATTAAAAATCGTTTCATGATTATAAAACAATTTTCAGCCATACAGAAAAAAACACAAGCTGGAGTATGCATGTCACAAAAGTTAGGTTATACGCTACTTACTTTTTTCTCTTCACTGCTTGTATCCATCTTTTTCTTTTGTCCAATTTCCAACTAGCAGTTGGGAATGTAAAAAATTTGCAGTCACTATTTCTGCCTGTATTTTTACAGTTCACTACACAGCAACTATTATGCACCATTTTTTATATTAGTTCTTACTTGTTCACCATAAACGCGAGCATGATTTAACGAAATTTTGACCGCAGCAATCGCTGCGATCGATTCAGTTGCCCCCACTCTATACTCTGCTCCTTGCCAATAGTTCAGCAAGATAATAAAAGGAACGCTGGT
Organism: Rhimphoctona megacephalus; assembly: GCA_963989365.1. Classification (NCBI taxonomy): domain Eukaryota; kingdom Metazoa; phylum Arthropoda; class Insecta; order Hymenoptera; family Ichneumonidae; genus Rhimphoctona; species Rhimphoctona megacephalus. The sequence goes on along the minus strand of OZ022414.1, from coordinate 32,751,046 downwards.
GGGCCCCAGAGTTACCGGGTTTGAGTAAGCAATGCAAGCAGACTAGGGGAGAGGGTGAAGAACAGTGAGCTGTCGGGAGTTTTACATCTATGACTAGAGCATCGAAAGAGCCTGTCTAGGCTTCAGCCATTCTCATTTGTTTTCTCCGCGTACAAGGCCTTGTATACGTACGGAAAGACACGTATAAGAGAACAAAAGAATGCAGTATTTTGTACAGAGCGTAGTAAAAATAACACCCAAGATTAAAAGGATAGGTAGATCGTGTAATTCTAAAGAGAAAAGTCCTCACCTATTTGTTTCTGCATCGCACCATTAATGAGATAATCATTTTTTGCTGGAAGTCAATCTGGTACACTATAGACAAAATCGCTGAATATGTGAAGCGCTTCTTACTGTTGGAGTCGTAGTGTATAGGCTCGTATGCTTGACGTCTGCCATTCCAACTTTTTATGGGTACACGAGATTGGAGAATCTCCAATTACTTTATAACTTTCATTAATAGGGAATTTGAGAATGAACGTATGAGGACTTTTCTCTCCAAACTTTTGTAATTTTATTATTCTTCACAATTTGCCGCGACTTTGGGGACATTCAATATATGCTCCATATGAAAAGACTCGTTTTTATAAGCAAGCCCGGTGTTTAACGTGACAGATAGTAGTTCGGACACTGCTGAGCTGTATGAAAGTTAGCTACAGGCTTACTGAGAGGGAAATCGGGATTAAACATCCTCCTCACATAATCGTCTGTAAAGGGCGTTTTCCCTGCCGAGCGAGTATGATTTTTCTGCGCTTCTATGTCGGGGCGAAATTTTCTATTTTTTTTTCTTCATCTTTTCGTGCCTCCGGAAAAATGGCGGTTTCTCTTGGCCTGTGATATTACAATTGCCACGTCAAGAAGTCTTTTTCATCCAAAGCAACGAGGCTGCCGGCTAAATTTTCCAATGAAGAGTGAATAGCACAAATGATTTCACTATCACAGACATCGGTCAAATACAGAGTCCCTTCTTTTTACAATGGCAGAGCACGGAACACTTGCGAAGTATAATCAAATGTGAATGGAACTCGAGAAAATGAGGAAAATCCTTCGTCTTCCAAAATGATTGAGTTTGTTACCAACCTCATTAGAATGTACCAATTTGTATGAGCTACTTGTAAATTGTTGTTCTTGTGTTTGGCCTGTAAAATAGCGCCCGTATAATGATCATCTGAAAACGCATTATATTGCTTTTTACTGTGTACAAATGTAAATTTTTTGTCAATACATCAGCATAAACAATAACGATAAAGACACTAAATCATCGATCCTTTTGGAAATGATCGTCTCCGCTTTTATTAACGGAATTAGATATTTTATTTTTTATTATTAATGTTCCATCATATATCCTTGCGGGTTTTTACGAGGCCATCCCATCAATTTAACCTCATTTTTTTCCCACTTCACTAGCTTCCAGGTTTATGTGAGATCCCCCCCCCCCCCAAGAGTGTTGCCCACAGCCACATTTTCCTAATGCACTATTGTATCGCATTTGCACGAGGGTCAAGGGAAACTGTGAAAAACTTGGCCGATATAGGCAACTACATTTTCACGGAGTTTCAATTAGTTAGCACTATCAGAAACTTAGAAAAACTGTCTCCCGCTCAGCGATCAATGCGCGAGCCGGTGCACGGTTAAACGGTCACCCAGCCAAATACTGACCTTGCCCGAGGCTGTATAACTAGAGAGATCGCCGGAGCCATATCCCGAGAGAGTACCCACTGTGGTCGGTTAGCAGAATTAGATATTTTTATTTAATTTTTATAAAATATCGTACATTACAATGCCTCTGGTAGTCGTATATTGAACACAAAGAAAAAAATCCACTTTCCAATCTATCAAAAAGACTGATCGTTACTTGCAGTCTTCAGCTTGACGTGATTGCTATAAATCTAAAAGCCAGAAATCAACGGGTCAGAATGGTTGAAAGGAGGCGAAAGAGGGAGCGAAGTATACGAGCATGCCAAAGTATAATGGGATTCGTGTAAACGAGCTTATGCATGCATCGACGAGTAAATATTAAGCCTTCAACAGACGCGGAAGGGTGTCCCTCATTCTCTTTGGTGACGGACGACGCTCCAAGTGCCCTTTCTGGAATGATTAAAGCGCCTTGCCAACTATCTCACTAGAATAATGATCTACCTCATTAATTTGTATACTATGATTATTAACATCTTCGTTTCAATTATTTAATTGATTTATTCACTATAGTTTATATTTATAAAATGTATACTGAGTAAGAGACTCAAAACTTCGTAAATACATTTTCTTAAACACAGACTTCATCATAGCTATTAACCTCAAAACTAATAATTTCTCGACTTCGTATAATTATTTCTCATTCAATTTGATCTCCAACTCTGACACTTCAATCACGTTCTTAATTTATTCGTTTTTTTCCTTTCGTGATCAACTTTCTCCCGCAACTACACGTACTGGAACAGCGATTCGTGAAGAGTAGATCCTGCCTCTGGCTGATCTTTTCCATTTTGCAGTGAAAAACTACTCTGGCACGGGTTGTGTAGACGATGAGAGCTCTTGCTCTCGGTGTGCAAAGTGCTAACAAAAAAAACTGAGGTGTATTCGCACGAAAATAAGCGAGGGAAAATTCATAGCTACTAGGGGGTAATACAGCGAGAAGGCAACGAGTTCTTACAAGACAGCAATTAGAAGAGGTACATGTTACTAGAAGAAGAAAATTAAGAGCTGAAAAAAAAACAAGTTCAACAAATGCGGCGATAGAGAATATTTATAAGGGAAATAAAAGAGAGAGATTCTATAGAAGCTTTTTCAGGGATATCATTAATAATCGTAGAGGAATAGTAAACATGGACCGGCTCGCGCATTGATTGCTAAGTAAGAGGTAGTTTTTCTGAGTTTTTGATCAGATTAATGGTTAATTAGGATAGAAAGACACAAGCAACACTTTTGAGATTTTATTGGAACATAGAAGGAAGCTAGTACAGTGGGGGAATAGTGGGGCCAAAGCGAAGGGATGAGCTCATGAAACCTCGAAACGAGTTAGTAAATAAAACCAGGGTAATGTGGATTCTTATACAATCATACAATACAAAAATAAATAGAATATCTTGACGAATAAATATTGACATCAGATTATACCCACCAGTACTACTATGACGTAGAGAATTTGCTAGAGAAAATTCCATCGTCATCGCGGACACTAGGCGGAATACGAATTTCGGGTTAACCAAGTAGTCCAGTCGGAATGTACACATAATTTTGGAAAATTTCTATTCAAGGATGCCAGCATAGTGCCAATTTTTTTGTAAGTAATTTGGACCTCCAGGAATGTACTCTAAAAAAGTCTACAAAATATTAGTTGTTTTTTGGCCGCCAAAAATTGTTGAAACAAAACCAGTATTTTGATGTTATTTTTTTTTGGAATAAAATAATCCAAAATTTCCAAAAAAATAACATCAAAATACTGGTTTTATCGTCAATAATTTTTGGCGGCCAAAAAACAATTAATATTTTGGCGACCAAAAAATAACTAATATTTTGGCGGCCAAAAAACAGCTAACCTTTTTCAGGGTATATTCTTGGAGGTCCAAATTATCTACAAAAAAATTGGCACTATGCTGGCATCTTTGAATAGAAGTCATGTCGATTCCGACTGGACTAAAGGTAGATTTCCTATCGGATACGACGAATTTATGGCGCGTCACGATTTCGGTCCTCGCCACGAAAACTCGCCTTTCACTGCTCTCCTTTTTCGCCTATACCCACACATATAGACACTGGAAGCCCTCTGAGAACTTCTAGAATCCTTCTCCTATCGCAAGCACTGGGACCGAAACGTATATTTTCCGGTTCCTGTTCCAGATAGAAATCCTACAATGCGGAACTTCTTTAATGTGGTTTCATAATGAAAGTTCTACTTTTTTCGCGTCACTGTTTTGAATGGAGGACTCATAAGAGATCGTAAAATTATGTATAATATAGTGTTATAAAATGGTTTAACTTTAGTAGTCTCATTGCAGAAATAAGCAAAATATCGATGAAGTACTTGTTATTTGATTTTTTTGGATATCCGTCATATTGTGCATTGAAATATTCTTAAACAAGTCTGCGGACTCATTGGCTACATAAGAGTGTCAAAAAAGTGCGAGTTACACTCGCACCCTGAAGGTTTCATGTACAGTTCATAGTTAATATCATTTGTTTCTCCGTGGTGAAAAACATTAGTTCGCTAGCTGGATATAAGGAAATCGTTCATTCAATTATTTAAACATCTGTCTATCCATATCCGTTTGTCCGTTCGTGCGGCTGCTCGTCGATGGGAAAAGCAGCCGAGAAGGGGGCGTTCGCGAACGTTCCAAAACGTTTTTTTCATAATAAACAGTTATTCTGACTATTTCTTATTATTATACGGGCGAACTCAAAAACTATGCCAATTTGATAACCATTTTAAGACAGGACAAATTCAACAGTGACCAAAATCTTAAGTTCATAAACAAAAAAAATACCAAAATTTGTGAAAAATGATATACCGACGATTGGAATATGTGTGAGTTAATGAGCTTTATGACTTTGTCAAATATCACTTTGATACCATCATTCAGTTCCGAAAAATTCGGCTACGAATGACATTCACACGGGCACCATTTTTAGGGTTCCGTACTTACGGTCGGAACCCTAAAAATAGCGAAAACTGGGGGAGAGTACCATTGCGCAGACTTCTGCATCAGACAACCATAACTGGCCATCGTAAATGCGTGGTATGCATCTCCATAACGTATTCCACGAATCCCACGAGTGGCATGAAATCCATTGAAAATCCATAGCCATTCATAGCTATCTTAATCTCGGTCTGGCACTCATATAGGTATACATAAACGGTAATGGGAGCAAATTCCTATCACTCGGCTATGAGAGGCGCATTCCTTAAATTGAAAGCTGTGAGGATTATACGGGATTAGCGTTGCATTGACTCTGGTAACGTTATGCGTCACATTTAGGGAAAATTCCACATTGCTGTTTGTTTATAGATTGTGATTCCGCGAATCATAGTCAATCTAGTTCAATATCTCAGTTGTTAAGCATTAAACTGACTAATTGTAGCTAAAACACACGAAAAATATTTGGAATTTAAAAACTACTCTTTATCCAGCAACAACAAAACAGTTCCATTAGCTAAATTTTACTGCGTCGTCAGATTGAAAAAATTTATTGCCCTGTTGCTTTTTCAAACAAGAGATTTATTTATCTCTTACTCCTTCCTAAATTAGTCACTCGAGCCTCGCAGTTTTTATTTTCGTCGTTCCCTAGGAAAAACTCTCTACCTATCACTTTTCAAACTGTCCCAGACACGTTCAGCCAATTTACGGAACAATTGCGCCCAGATTTTTTTTTCACTCTTGACACTGAGATATCTCCATTTCTTTTACTCGACCCGCGCCACATTACGTCTCAACTATGCTCCTCTTCTCGCATAGTCTCGTAACTATGAAATGTATATACACTTAGAACGGTCCTGAGAAAGCGCGGAAGCGTTGAATATTTCCAAGCATAATCCGGCCATGCAAATGACAAAGATTTACATTTTCCTTGATTTACACAATAATGGCGCTTCCAGAAAGGCAGGGATCTCTTGTTATCTCCGATGTAAACCCGTTACACCGAAACTTTTACCTTCTTTCTTTTCCAAAAGCTCTTCTTTCTAACCTTTACACTTTTCTCTGTGTACATCCTTCTTTTACTCAATCGACTTTAGTAACCGACCAAACTCACCCTACCGCGGCTATATAAGTGGTTTCAGAATCTTTCTATATCTCCGGTGTCTTCAGTGAAAACACAAAGAAGAAGTGAGAAAAGAAGTTGCTTCGATTAATCAACGACAAGAGAGGTTCCTTCACATTGCTGTCCTTTGAGGAGTGAAGTTGAAAGTCAAGACTGAATTGGAATATTGCTCTCACAGCCCCACGTCCTCCCAGCATTCTCAATCGATCTTCCAAGGAACGTCTTCTAACTATATACGCTTGATTTCTCACCAGCGAATTCTTCCCATGGATGTTGCAACCTCGACCCATCATGTAAGGAGATAGAAGGTTTATGGTGGCACTGATTGACGTACCCTCAGCGGAACAATTCTCGTACATTCGAAAGTACTATCGACTATTAAACAGAATACTAGGATGTTCGAATATTACGAGGAAAGTATTTCAAATTGGAAAGAAATCTTACGACAATGCCCAGAGAGACTACACTATAGTAAGCTAACAAGTTAAGCTTCAAACTAATTACTGATAAGTTAAACATTTGGTAGAAACATACCTATATGATACATACGAACTCTTCAAAGTTTATCATTACCACAAGTGTTATTTCCAAAGTATACTGTACTAACCACGACACTATATGAATTTTGTGCCCAAAAAGCCCTTCACTAAACAATAGCGTAATATTCTTTACTCCTATTGAGGATAAGCCCTCCATTACGAAATCAAGTAATACAGTCTTGCCGAAGCAAATCCACTTCACCGAAAATCTCATTACTTTACTTTTCTCGCGATATGCTGTATTTATTCGACATTCGGAATCCAAAATTCCACAATTTTACAGATTTGGTATAGATCCACGAAGCAAGTATATTTCGCTTTTGTAATGCAATGCTAATGAAGGAACTTTCATTCATACAAGAGTATAGCAAAGGTTGAACAAAGAGAATAATCGATTTATAGGATAATCCTATTATTGGTGTAGTCATTGTTCTAAGTGTCTGTAGTCACTTTGCCAGCACAACATAACGGTTGAAGGTGACATTGTGGGTCAAGGCTATTGAATGATCACAGACACCACTGTGTTGTCATTATTGGATCGTGATGTTGGTTTGCTGGTAGTTTCGATTGGTATGATGGGTTAAGAGGGGTAAAGTGCTTAAATCAGGTGCCGTAGATTCCGACTAAACCTCCGACTTCGATCAAAGCTTGTTTGCATCAACATCCCTAACCTGACTGAATGGCATTTTATGTAAACCCTACAACAACGCTGTTGAATTCGCTGGGTTAACTTCAATTCTATTGACATGCATTTGGTCAAAAGGTTCGATTTTATCAAGGTTTCTGTAAAGCGTTGTAGTCAAGTGTGCTGATTACTGTTTTCCCATAAAGATACGTTTTATTGTGTCGTCTGCACAGGAGATTTAAACTTCAGCTGTTTGAAAATTCAATGATATTTATTATGAGGCTTAAACGCGCATTAGGATCAGTGGCTAATCTGCACTCATGTGCCCAATTTCTATTACTGTCTATTCCACAATCGCATACATAACATGATATGTATCACGATTTAGGCCAGAATTTGGCTCTCAGATGGTACGTGTTTTGGCTCCCGATACATCGTTTCCGTAGTAATGGAAAGCCCCTAGCCCGGCATTTACTGTTACGACGTGTATATTCGCGGCTCTACCTCCAACTGGCTCTCGACATCGACCACTTTGCATTCTGATCCACAACCAAGCCCGCCTCCACTCCTCCACCGACTGGATTGTACCAAAACGTTTTGAAATCCTCGGTTCATATACGCGTTATCGTTTATTGAGCTCCGGGCAATACTCGTCTCGCCTGGATTAAGCATCATTGCGAAAACTGATAACGGCTGGCGACTATGTTCGATTTTCCAATCACAGAAAACTCGATTTATCGTCGGACACTTGGGGTTTTAAAGAAAAGTGATTTTAAGGCTTATTGAACACGTTGTTTTATTCAAAAAAATGGTTAAAATGAAGTATTAAAAAATGTCAAGCAAGGATGAAAAAATGAAATATCGATGACCAAGTCATTCTTTGACATTGGTAAGAATAAGCCCCATTTTATGACAGCACAATTTCATGATGATTTTATTCTTAGCCTACAATTGTATTCACTCAGACTATTTTTCACCGTGTCATAGAATATTTTCTTTTTTTTTTTAATACCGACTGAAAGAAAAATCAGTAATTTCCTGCGAAAGCGACTTTTTACAAGAAAACCTACCACGGTTGTTTTCTGGGGGTTTTCCTCCATTTTTCCCGTCTTATCCTCCAAACCTGATTATGCCACGGGAATTGATGAAGGAAAAGCCCGATCAAAATGTCTGTAGGACATCTCTTTTTCAATCTAATAGCATTGACCGAGTTAAAGCTTCTCTGTCACAACTATCAATTAGTAGGTAATGGCGCATTTATGATTAACGAACTATCACGGGCAAGGAAAACTGAACTCAGACGTCAAATGTAGTGTGTCAATCTATTAATCTTGTTTTTATCACTTAACAAACTGTCTTAGTTAGGGACAACTTCAGTCACGCAATTATGCGCGCAAATCAAAGGCCACGGTCCGCTTTGAGCGCAATTCGGAACGCGGCCAAAGTACAATTGATTAAGTGAAAAATAGTTGCACCTGGCAACCTGTCTAAAGAAAACTTTGAAAAGAAATTATCCTTCAAATATTTGAAAGTGGTTTGTAACGTGACATTGATAATTGTATAACTATTGGCAATGTTATTCCAGTTAGTTTACTACAAGAATTAATTTGCAATATTTGGCAAACTGATGTAATTAAATTCCTAAAATAGACAATTATACGAGCAAAATTTCATTGCAGGTAGAGATGAAGTTTCATCTCTTGCAGAGAAGTTAAACTCTCGGCACTCGACGCCGCACATTTGCTCATCGTTGTCCTCACGAAGTGAGAAATTATACTTGTGCATTTGATTATGTATTATAGCATGAGTTGCGTTTGTGTGCAAGCATGAGTATGTGTATATGATGTTTCCTTTAACTCTGGGATAGACCTCAGAGTAACGAAGTGAGCTTACCCCTATTGTTTCTCGTACGTGTCTTCCCTGAAGGATACTTTCCCTTTAAAAGGTCGATCTTCAGCATATAGCATTTATGAAGCTCTGCGCACACAGTTACAGACACACATATGGACATACATCCATGAACTCTGAAATCCTCTACTATAGACGTAAGCGTTCTAGACAGCGCACTCTCACGTGACGCGTTAGATATTTTCCATGCTTGGCTGTCTCTTTAGTGACACGCATCTCATTTAACCAGCCACGAAGACAATAAACGAGAAATCAAAGGTGATTGAACGAACAATACGCTGCCGTGAACATATATAGAGCTGCCTTTAATTTATCTATTGCTTCGACGCGACAGTGCATTACGGCTTCTATATAATGTATTACGGAGGATGTTTCTATTGCAGTTTCAAAAATCAAATTTATATGTTTCTATTTTCATAATTTTATTTTTCTGTACGGTAATTGATAGGCAAACTATACATGTTTCAATTTTTCATGTAATTTTAATTTTTTGCGCCGTAATTAATATAAAAATTGGACACTTTTCAGGATTTTATATCTCAAAATAAAAAACGGATTCGTTGTTGGATAACTCGTGCTATGTCTGTCACTTTCAAATTTGCCTAGACTAAATAACGGTATTGAGATGAAATAATTACAAAATTATTTCTAGGCCGCACATATTCCAATTGTCATGCAGAATATGAATATATTTTATCCCAAAAAAAAAATCTTTGTATTCGATCAGGTGGGGTATCATTTGGAAGGGCTTTTCCTATGGATATAAAGGGTTTTTGTTCAGAATTGCATGTTACATAGTTTTCGAGATTACCCTGAAAAAATAACCTGAAAACTTATCGCCTCTCCCCATCTCTATTTCCAAAACTAGTACATTTAATATATCGACAACAAATTAGTGGTGATGGAAATATGCTTTACTTTATAATTATATATGCGTTTCGAATATCAATACGAAAAATCTCGACGCACGAGTCTAGCTCGCACTTATCTTACTTCTTATGAATTGTATTTTGTAAGGGCAGTTTGAAGGTCTGTAGATTGAAAAGTTGCAATTTGTTTGGCAACTCCTAAAAAATTTTAGTGGATCGTTCCGATGATGCATTTATAGGCGGATGATGTTAAATAACTTAAGAAAAGAAGAGAGAGAGGAAGAAAGGGTGCTCTGACCTCTGGTATTCTATACCCGAATTATCTTCTTGTCTGAGCATAGGCCACTCACGCACATCCACTCACCTACCTTTGAGTGGATTCCGGTGTTCTACCCCTTTATTCCCTTGCATTTGCTGCGGCGGCATAGCACTCCCTCGGCTTGGTTCATCTACCCCGCGCACATTTAACCCTTCAACGAACCCACCGGTGTTCCCTCGACGGCGTCCATCCACACACCACGCCCGGCAACCTCTCGACTCATTGATCAAACATTATCTGTTTATCCCCACTTCGCGAACCGTGAGAGACGTAAGTTTGACTTTACAGCTTAATAAATATCACAAGCATAGAAACGCTATTACACCTCTTTATGTTTATAATTTTTAATTCTTGGGAAATTTCACACGTTACTGCCTGTACTTTAAAGTTGTCCGGATCCTTGAGGATTTTTGGACAAAATTAACTCTCAAGAAAAACAAAACAAAAGAAAACGAAAAAAATGAAAGTTTTATATGAAACTGAATTTAACATTATATTCAATGTAATTCAAGTATGCGTACCAATGAATTAGTGCTATAGAACACGCTATCGTAAGAACCGATATTTATGAAAAAATATTTAGAGACACGGCAGCGTCTTGACGCCCAGTATTAAAGAAAAAAATAAACGTTAAATACAAGGCTTTTTTCCGTTATTTATAATTTACGGGACGGACTAAAGACGTGGATTGCCTTCGAACGATATTCGCTTAAAATTCTGAAATTCTCGAATCGATCCCCGATTATGATAATGAGGAGCGGGGACATTCGAGTTACGTGATTGTAGAGGATTTTTAACAATAAGATAATACGAGGACCTTTTCCACCATTAAACTTGAGGCACATTCAAATTTCTTATATTTTAGTACTCTTGAAAAGAAAATACATTCAAAAATGGATGAAATTGCGGTTACCAAGAAAATTTTTATTTGGAGAGTTGTAACAATTTTCATTATCATATCATAATTTTAAACAAACTGATCACTCATTCGATTGACATAATAATAAAACATACTTTCGTTAAACTTTGATGCGGTTTCATGCATATAGTTTCTACACGTTTCCGGGCTTACAATTATAAGAACCGGTCGGTCCAACTTGATGCGGTACGTTCAGTATAGACACACATTTATGTTGTGCATTACAAACCTGAAACATATATATATATACGTATAAATATTATTTTCATCATATCATTTTGTGCATTAAGGGTTTTAGCATGATAACAGGCCGAAAAAAGCAGGTAATTTTGGGATTTTTTTGTAAGTAAAAAATGGAAAATATTAATTTCCGGTTTTATGATACGTAAACTATAAATATGGAATAACGCATTTAAAAAAATTCGATTCTTCCAGTGGTGTATAAGAGTAAGTTATACGAGATCGAAATAGGTGCTTCCAAAAAATTGCTGTCGAATGATCGACAGCAAACTAGCCGTTCACTTCATCGGAAATTAAACAGAATCAATAAAATTTGGAAACAACATATAAAGATCAGCTATCGTTTTCCTTAAGATAATTCAGAAATTTAGAAAAGTAAACATAATGGTGAGCATATGAAAAAAAAATTAAGTTTGGCTTACTTTCCGGGAATAAAAAGTTCAAGAAAATTAAAGCAGTTTGATCAAACATGAAATGGCCACGTACGACGGTAGCGAAACCCCGCCTTTTTTTTTTACAAAATTAAAACTTCATTGAGGCATTCGAATCATTAATTTTTTTGTTTTTATGTTCGATTTTGAGATTACTTATATTTAGGGATGCAACATTTCAGTTCCTGGACCATGAAAAAATTCATCTTCATCCATTTTTCGTCTTCGTCATTGCGAAAATCTTCACAAGCACGTATCAAAATTTTACTCTAGTGAAACCCTTTAATGGGCAATTTTCAGATGCGAAACTATCATAATTTTTGTGGAATCTTTTCTAATTCTGCATCTTTCCAATGTATTTTTTATCACGATTTCATATTCTGTTACATGTAAATGAGATAAAAATTGGAAATTCCATATATACTGTCAATCTATTAAGAATTTCATTTTTTCTATAATGACTAGTTTTACAAGTTTTTTGGGTCCAACATAAAATACTCTATTTCCTCGTAAGGTTGTAAATAAGCATACTCCTATTAATAGCCATTTTAATCAAGTTATAAATAGTGATTATCTTGCCCGTAGGAGTACAAAATAATTACGCAATCAGGAAGCTAATAATTTCTCTGTAATTGATATAAGAGCAGCACATACTATAAATAATGAAATAGCTAATTAAAGCAAGAGAAACATTCGATTTTGGTATTTACTTACACGACTCACGCCACATATGGTCCCAGCGAAAGCTGGTCCAATGGATTTCGCCACATATAGACCTCCTGATTTTGTTGCAGTCGCACACCTTAAATTTGTGCACCTGGTTTCCCATTCACTGGATGGTCCATACTACAATAAAAAACAAAACAAGCTTTGCTAATATAAACAATGCAATATTTATAGAATGTCTACATTGTCGATGATTTAATTTTTCCAAAATACTCACATTACAAGCTCCCAAATAACCGTGTGATTGACATTGGGTATGATCGTTCTAGGAATAGAGAAAAAAAAATAAGTACGCTTAAATATTTATCATTTTTATCAGTTTTGTATTGATTTCTCAATATTAATTCGTCTTACCGAGACAGAATGTGCGCATTTTACTGCAAATACAACCAGCACCGTAAAAAAGAAAAGTGACGAACGCATAGTGGACGAATTGAAGAAACTGTAAAAAAATGCTTCTATTATATTTATTTATATTTACTTATTTTAATAAAAATATTTTCGAAGGTAGTCCTGAGGACGTTAATAATTTCGAAACGTTTATAATAGTTAGCTGTGCCGGCGGTTTTACTCGAATTTCATTATAGAAATAATGTTAACAACGGCAAATAATTACAATTATAGTAGTCATCTGCATTCAAATATTGGCATTGAAGCCAATACCATTCTCAAACTTTACCAAAATTTTTGCCGAAAACCTAATATCAAGCTCTGCATTTTTATTCGTCAATTAACGTCATACAATTCCGGAATTTTTGAGTTTTTCAAAATCGAGTCAGAAGGGATCCCTCCGGCGGGGCTTAGTCTTTTTCGACCTCTGAAACGCCATTATTTTTTCCAAATTAAAATATCGGGATAAATCTAAAAACCATTTTCTTCGTTCATCGGTCAACTTTACAGAAAATGTTTCAATTGATTTCTTAACCGATGACTGAGCTAATATAGTTAATAAATAAGAGATTTTTTACATTCACGCGTGCCAATTTTGATTTATAAAAAAATGCTAATAATTTTGAAGTTTTTGGTTCAAAATACATCAAAATGCTGTATAAAGTATTTGATTGAAAATTAAATATTTTCCGGAATTTTGGTAACTTTAAAAAAATGACTACACATTTTTTTTGAATTTGGAGATCGAACTCCACTGGATGCTCATCCGATTCGGATTGAAATTCTATTCAAAACAGCGGTGGGTATATCCAATTATTCATATTTTTCAACTTTAGGTACGTTTTTTAGTTTTACATCAATTTTTGAAAATTTATTATACATATACTTTTTTGCCGCTAGGTTAGAAATAATGTAACGAAATGCGATGTAGTCTAAACCCTGATATTTCAGAAAATGTACAACAATAGTAGGTTAAACCACAATTCTCTTGGAGCACTCATAAAATTCATATGAATGTATGTCGAATTTCAGTACACGAAATGGCGCGTTTCTCATTACTTTAAGTATTTAATCAGTTGAGTTACGCCTACTTTGTTTTTAGCAATTGTTAGAGAAGTAATTCCTAACAACAGCTTAATACATAGCGGTTGTATTAAAAACTTGTCTGTACATATACCAAATGGGATTTTTTTTTCTTTTGAGAAAAAATATTATAAACAATACCTCAAAACATTATTTAGCCTAAATCCTATTGTGGAATACATTAAACATCCAATTTCTATGAAAGTTTCACTTAAGGCCGTTCAGTAATTCTTAAAAGTTAGAAGGAATAAAACGTTTGAACAAACAGACTTTTTGTAGACTTTTTTTGCCTACAGATTTGCATGGGTGGAAAAGAAGAGATGTTTTTTGAGTGCATTTATGAACGCTGGTGATCGAGAACTTGTCAAATAATTTCGTCATGATTTGTCGTTACGTTTTATACTACAGGAAATCGGAATATATCGAACAAAAGTGCCAAATTCATGACAGGTAGAATTTACCTTAAAGACGTGTTGAGCGGTTGTGAATTCCGAAGGGAATACTGAATGGACAACTATCGAACCCGGTTTTTATATAGGAAAACGGTCCCATTTATGTCGATACTTGAATCAACATATGTTGGCAGCGAATAAATTATAGTGATGGTATATGAGTATTTTTTCTTAGATCGGCACGTACGCACTAGTTATGTAAAACAAGATCGAATTATCACAAATTTTGCCCCACCATTTACTTCTTCACACATTTATCTTTTTAGTAAATTATTCACCAAGAGTTGCTAATTTCATAGGATTTATTGTCACGTATTTTAGTTGACGAACGGAAAATGTTTACTTTTGATATTCTTTATCTTACAAATTTTCGATATTTTTACCTCGGGTTTTTATAATAAAAAACGTATGTTAAGGGGACTAGGCAGCGAAAATAGGCCGAAAATATGATAAAATTCAAATAGCATTTGTGAAGAACCGAGACAACATACATACATTTTCTTTTTTTAACATTTTTATTGGAGTTTTGTCTATTAAATTCAGTGGTTGAGGTTTCAAAAATATAAATATTTAAGGGAGATACGGGCGGATAAAGAAGACCACGCGTCTCATGCACTGCTCTCTCATTGCCACGAAGTGGCCGGTTGAAATTTTCGGCAATTCCCAAACGCCATTCTCTTCAGGGGAACTCCACAGACTGAACCTAAAATTTTTGAAAAAAACAAAAATTAAAAAAATGACGGCTGAAATTTGAAAAACATCAAAAAACGGATGACATTTGATGTAATAACAATAATTATAAATTCTTTTTTTTTACATGGACGTCGGTTCATTTTGTAGAGAAAGTTGATATCTTTATTTAACAAAAAAAATCGAGGAGATATCTTTAATCGTTCTTGAGTTAGCGCGGCAGAACTAGTACAAAATGCTGTTTCAAGAAAAACGCGTTTACGTTTTCGCGCAGTAAAATTTACGGCAGAAAAATTGCAACTTACGTACGTTAAAAATTGCCGGCTGCAGAAGGACTTCTCAAGTTCAGCTTTTTTTGTGGCAGCAATCGCGGAACGTTGGTTTTTTTCCACAATCGAATTTCGAAGCAGCTGCTACGGACTACCTAGGAAACGCTACCTGCTTGGCTGCACGAGGGACGCGACGCGCCAGCCGTTAACCGTTAGCGGAGTATTGGAGTTTTATTGTTCTTCTGAGCTCAATTTTGCGAATTTTTCTGTTTTTTTTGCGCCAAAATGTTTGGAAGAGATTGTGGTAACAGAATACAAAAAAAACGAAAAAATTCGGAATTTTTTGATGCCTAGTCCCGTTAAGGGAATGTTCATAAATGAGAATATTCTTGAAGCGTGAAACTCATATTTCAACTGTTCTTTCCATTAATTTTTTTTGTTTTTTATCTTCATTGACACCTGTTTTTGCTATCGCGAAGTGTGATGCTTACCTGCCATATGTCACGTACAACGAAGTTTTATTTAATAAGCATACGTTTAACACCTCAAAAGAAGACCATCGTTCAATGATTTTTTTTCTCCTTGTATTTAGAGGGAACCTTAAGCGGGGAAAGTCATGTAAACATACGTTAACTAAAGAATAATTCCTTGATAAATATCTGCCACCGCTCTGTAAGCCTTGCAGTCTTATACTTCATAAATCTCCTACCATTAAAAAGAAAAAGCAATATTCAAAAAATCGGATTTCAGAATTTAAGGGGACCGTATGGTCTAGAGCACGAAAATTTCACCTATTTTCACGATTTTTTTTTTGCCATAAAAAATTTAAAAATCGATGTTTTAACTTTTCGGGTTTATTACTACCTTTATTAAGTATACAAAAAAATTTTTTTTTAATTTTAAAAACAGTGTTTATTATCATATAATTGGCATTGAAGACGACCCTCTCGAAAAATCCGACCCGGACGGTGAAGATCGATCCGAGACTTCTACTCATCTGAAACACAAAATTCAAGAAGATTCTTAATCAGAAAGAGTGCAGTTATGGTCGGGACTAGAACAAATCGAAAAAATTAAAAATTGACAAAATGGCGCGCTTTTGAAAAAAAAATCGTAAAATCGGGTTTTTTTTTCACTAGTTTTTTAGTATAAACAATAAGAAATTATTTAAATAAAATTATGATTGTAGTTCCGACGATAGCCATACATGTTGTGAACAACATATCCAAATTTCAAGTGATTCGGTTGAATAGTTTTTTTGTTTTCACCTGCGCAGTGCCGAAAAAAGTCGTTTCGAGATAAATGAGTTTAAAGTTTGAGGTACAGATATTTTCAAAAATTGAGCAAATTTTGAATACTTACAGTTAATCCGCGATTCCGGCACCATATAGGATTCCTTCGGAACGTTCATAATTCAAGATTTCCTCACTCCTTTCATTTCTTCGAGCTGTCCGAGCCTCTTTGGAGTTGTCCGTGCTCCTACGGTTGGCGCTCGATACTCGCAGCTCGTCTCGGTTTTGCGCTAGTTGCTCCGCTTGTGGCCCGATTGTTATGCCCATGGTCTCCATTATTTTCAATAGGGATGCAAATCCTTCATTGAATATGCAAGCGGAAATGTGAGTGGCAATATCAATGATTTTTTTTCCGGCAAACAGATGTTTCGGCGCAAGGTGCCACACGCAAGCATTGAAACTTTCGTTATTGTTCTGCGTATTACTGCCAATACACCTTTCCAATAAAGTCTCTGCTGTCAATTCTTCATAAATTGGTTTTAATATCTCTTGTGCTTCATCGCACAGAGCAGGTGGGTGCTCGTAGGTGTCTAAAGTACCTGCAGCCTCACTTTGACGCCACTTGCACCACGATTCGGAACCTGGAGGACAGTACGAGTGTTGCGGATTTTCATCTGTTGAAATTTTGTGATAATATGCTGCCCATATTTCACTTCTCATCCCTTCAGTCGAATCTGAATTACGTCTAATTGCTAGACCGTAATAAGTTGACAGCTCTTGCAATAATTTATTCGTCAATTGTTGACGCTTCGGTGTTTTATTTATCGATTTCCGCTGTGTCTTTTTTCCCTCTTCTTTTTCTGTCAATTTCTTTGTTGCTTTCTTTATTTGTGCATGTTTTTTTTTCGCATCAACAGCACGTTTGTACAAACGTTTTTTAACATGCAAAACACATTCTTTTTTGCAAACTAAAAAATCATCCCCGTAAGGCTTTGTGTCCAATAAGGCTTTGAACGTTTTCGTGTCGCCGTCTCCGATATAGTTCGCGTATTTTACGTTGTACAACTCTTCCGATCTCTTGAACATTTCCACGATGCCGTCTACCTCCATTTTGCCAGCACTTCCGGTATGATTTGCGTCACAGTGATCTTCATGCTCTCGATACCACGCTTCATATTCAATCGTATCCTCTTGGCCTTTCCATTGAGAGCAGGCTTGACATATACTGCATTTGACGACAACATCTAAAATTTTATTACTGTATTTCCCTATTAACGAGGCAATACCGAGAAGCGATGAGAATCCACGTTTCGCCCACGATCCATCACCAGACACAGAAAGTTCATCCGCGGGACGCCCAGCTTTTACATTCAACTCGACTTCTTCTTTCAATGCTCTTTGGAAAACGATTTTCGCGACGGCTTCAGCTGCAATTTTTATATTGTCCACGATGCCGTAATATGTACTCTTACAAATTCCTTGTCCAAGATCCATGAGACCGCAGAAATTTTTCAAGCCTTCAAATCCTACTCCAAGCATTCTCAGGGCGAGAACAAGTCGACGGTTGATTTCAAATGCCTTATCAATTAACGGCGAAGACAAAATAAAAGTTTCTTTACACTCACACTTCACAGAGAGTTTGAATCCTAGACCACGTTGTCCGTTTTTGCTAAAAGTGACCGCACCGTTACAATCTTTACACTTCAACAACTGTTGCAACGTTAAAAATATCATGCTGAATTCGATGATGCAATAATTGAAAGTAGGATTAACGTTTACTTCCAATTCCTCATTGCCTTTTAATTTTTTCGCAGACGTGCTCGTAAAATCAGTAGTATTTTCGATAGTGAATCGATTGCCCTTGAAATATCTTTTGCGACCTACAGAAGATGGTCGTCTAGAAGAGTCACGGCCTTGCTTTCTATCCATATTTTCTGATATTTTATTTCAAAATTTTCGATGTTGGTTCGTCAAAACGTAACGTTGTACTGATCAAGTCAGGGGAAAGCGAAATGACCGTTTCCCTCACAAATGTTCGACAATAGGTATATTTCGGGGAAGGGAAAAGTATATATAGGTATATAGTATGTACTATATACAGGTATATATTTTCGGAGAAGGATTGGGACAGCTGCTGCGCTCCGATTAGGTTACCGGTTAGCGCTAGACCCGTTAGGAGCGCGCGGACCGCTCTCTACCTGCGTTATGGGCTGTAGAAGCTGTAATATTGAGAATTTCCGCATGAAAATTTCACAGTATATTCTTGAGATACTATACTTTCGACATATCGAAAAAAAAAAAAATCGATTTTTTCAAATTTCTAGACCATACGGTCCCCTTAAACGGCACTCCTCGATAACTTGGAATGAAGCATCTAACCCCAAACCGCACCCTCAAGTAAAATTTGCATCCGTTCTTCTGACTACAAGAAAAAGGTAAACACTTCGTCTGACCATGTACTGACAGGACTTTTTTTTAAATGATGCCACCAGATTTTGTCTATTGCAGAAAAATAGTAATGAAAGAACACGATGTAAATATCGCAGGAATATAAGCTCCTCAAAGGATTCTCCAATGGAGGAGAAATACCCCGCACAAACATAAGTCCAATTAATTGGCATTGCCAACATTTAGTACAATATAGGCTTGAGGTCCTATTTCAAATTCATACTTAATGGAGCTCACGGTCATGCTAACCGTAGAACATGATTTTCTTGCTTGTAACCACGATACGGCATATACGTGCAGCGTTTGCAAGGCTCATTGGAAACAACGACACTATATATACCAACTATAACCGAGAATATTGAAAGTGTATTTAATCGATGATTTGTTGCGTAAAATACAGATTTGATTTGTTGATAATTCGTCGAACCTGAGAGCGTCGCATACAAAACAGAAAGTTGACAAATATTTTAATGGATAAACATTTCAGTTTCTCCTCTTTTCAAATGGATATTAATATTTAGGTCAATCGTTGGTTTTTCGTCATTTCCAAGTGGGGTTTGGATGTATTGAAATATGAAAATTATAATAATTTTAAATTTTGTCGTATCGTGTGATCGATTAGCGATATGCCAAAAGTTTTTCCTCTTTTCAAATGGATATTAATATTTAGGACAATCGTTGGTTTTTCGTCATTTCCAAGTGGGGTTTAAATGTATTGAAATATGAAAATTATAATAATTTTAAATTTCATTGTATCGTGTGATCGATTAGCGATATGCCAAAGGTTGCTATTGAAGCAGATGTAGAACAAAGGATGAAGCAGTGACATAACGGTCTGGCAGACAGCTAGTTACGTTTTCGATGCTCAATGAATATACGTACCTACATATGCAAACTGGACAGTGATGCTGATCCATTCATATATATATATATATGTGACAAAATTCATACATATATGGCAATATGTATGCCGAGCCCTTCACTCGATTTTTAGATATGTTTGAAATGTTATCAAAATCGTGAAGAAAACCGCGAAATAAATGTACATTTTACAAAAAACGTACTTTAGCTAAAAAAATGCAATACAGAATTTTATTTTTACCGTTTACTTTTGTATCGTTATAATAATAAAAAAACTGGAACCAGTAAAGGTGAACAAAAGTAGCCGAATTTCGAGGATATCACATATAATGTGTACACGCGAATGCGATACACTTTTCGTGCATTCGATTCCTTTGCTTTTATATTTTTGCATACTTGTTCTCGATCCAAATACGCATGGGCACATAGAATGATACAGTTTTGTGAATACAGAGCGCGTATGCGTTTTATGGGCTCTTGCATTTTATATGGGTACGTGCATCTTGCACGTGCTTAAAAATTTATCTAATTTCACTTGCAAGTGCGCTTCGGAAAAATCGTTCGCCGTAAAGTTGTCGGCAAAAGGTACAGATAAAAGAATTGACCTACGATTCTGATTTTACGACTTCTTTATATCTAATTCCATAAAAAATAGAGAAATTACGTTAATCACAAAATATGTGTCTAAAAAAAGAAAGAGGTAATGAAAGACAACAACAGTTAATAAATGCAAATAATAATATTATACACATATAAGTAATGTATTGTAACGGAACGCTTTTGCCATACGCTAAACGTCGCTACGCGCAGGTCCGAGCTTCCTAAATAATTTTAAATAATTTTGGAGCAGGTATGAAAGAAACGTGAGAAACGCGGATTTTGTGTTCAAAATAATAACAAAATTAATTTATTCAATTAAACAATGTAAATTTTCCGATTTTTGTTACAATAAATGAATATTTGTTTTATTTCGCGTTCGGATTATTTATTTGCATGAATTCATTTATTAATCCGGATCAGAACAAAAAAAAAACGGTATCAATTCTGTTTCTCTGTCGGTAACTATTCAAACGATGATATTTATTTTAATTCCCTTTTCGCGTCAGAATTATCATTTAAATGAGAAAAATAACAATAATAATGGTCAAATAATTAAAAACGATGTCTTCGAGGCTAATTAACAATAATAATTGAAATACTCGATGAAGCTTTGTCGACAGAATAATAATAAAAATAATTCAAACAATAATTGAATTATTTAATATGAAATAACAATTAATAGGGCTTTACGTTGCCGCGAAATTCACTTTTATTTTATAGTGAATAATAAAAATAATTCAAAATTTTAATAATCCAAAAGTGGATTGACTCGATATAATAATAATGATAATTTTATATTTTTAATTGATTCTATATAATAGATAATCTTACCGCGGCCTTTTGGATTATCGCATTCAGGATTATTGATGATTTTTAGGATAGACGAGGATTGCTGAGCATAATAAGTGATGCAGACTGATTATATTTTATCGAAAATAATTTTGAATAAAAAAAATTCAAAACATAAATTTAATTAGCAAATTTTAATTGAAAGAGAGCAAGCAGGCTTCCCACTTCCAGCAGGCATAAATTCAAAAGATAAAATTATTTAGAGGAAACGTAGTATGCAAGCTATGGGCCCCGAACGTCACCGAACGACGCCGATACCCCACACACCACAGGTAAGGATGTAGACCCCGAGCTATGGGACGTGAACGTCGCCGAACACCTCCGATACCCCGAGCACCCACAGGAAAAAGGAAAAATGTAAAAAAAATTAGAGAATGACCTTGGACTATGGGAGTTGAACGTCGCCGAACCGCTCCGATACTCCAAGCATCAAGGAATTATAGGAAAAAAGTAAAGGAATAGGAATTGACCTTGGACTACGGGAGTTGAACGTCGCCGAACCGCTCCGATACTCCAAGCATCAAATATGATAAGAAAGATAGGTAATTATCCTGCTGGAACTAGGAAGGATCTCTGCTGTTGAGAGCGTGTTGTCTCTTCGAGCTCTGTTTTCAGAATGAGCAGAATGCCTCTCCACTGCTGCTGTGCACGGCTTTTTATACCCAGCAGATCCTTTGTTCTCGCGCTCGAGTTCCGATTCGCTCGCCGGGTAGTCTCGAACCCGTTCTGCGCACGCTCATTTACAATATTTTTCGGATTCGTTCTACGCTTCCCCCACTCTCGCATTCTCATACTTTAATTTGTTCGACGCTACCCCCACTTTACGCATCGCCTGCGCAAGAATTAACAATTTTCGTAATTTACCAATTTTTATAATAAATTTATCACATTTGATCATTTCCTAAATTTGTTTAAACATTTCGCAAAGATGTTTCAGTAATTAAAGAGTTTTTAATAAATTTTGAAATAATGGAAAACACACTCTCTCATTTGTGCGTTCCCTTGTCGCTTGTCCCACGCGCATGCGCACAAACATTCGTTCTTTTCACTCTTAAATTACCGGTTATTTTCGCATAAATTTACAGCGCGAGTTATTCACTTCGATTTGTCGGATTTTTCTGCATATTTTGCGCATTATTTTAATTGCAGTAATGTCTTTTTAATAATTAATTATTGAAACGTGCAAAAAGTCACGTACGCATTTTTTAGTTCCGGTTTTTCACGATAGGCGGCGGCCAGACGCTTTCGTAAGTGTAGCTTCGCCGTTCGCATAGTGTTCAAGATGGCCGCCGATAACAACAGTCAACAAACGCACGGGAGACGTTGTCGCGTCGTTTTCACAAAAATGTCGGATATCGGACGTAATACGGGATAAAATCAGGATAATGTTTTTATAAAGAAGTGCCGGGACTACGCGTAAGTGTTTTCGTTACAGTATACGTATACATAAAAGTTGCTTTTAGATTGAAAAATATTTACCCTACACTCACGCAATTTTCGATTTCCCATTAAAATAACATGAGAAACACTTTTTTACACATTTGAATGTTATATCTCTGTAATGAAAATTCTTATAGATAATTCTACAGTATATTTCTGTAGGAAATTCAATGCTCTTTAAAAAAAGAATCTTTGTGAAAAAAATCTGAATCCAACCGTTCAAGAATTATCAACTTTCAAGGTTAAATTTGTATAAAATTTTACTTTTTTTCGATTATTATGGCGAAACTGCTTCTACCATAATAATTCTTAACACATTTTCTATAGAGCGCTGGATTTGCAACAAATTAAATCTTGAGAAGTTTCTATAATTGTGATAGGTCGGAAATTCAAGGCTTACGAAAACAACTGGTCACAGAAAAATACATTATGAATGGCTTTTATTTGTTAAAGTATCTAAAACAAAGGCCAGCAGTATGCTGGCAAGTGAAATATGATGACTTGATGCTTATTTACAGTCAATAGATTTTTTTTCGTAGATGAATTTTTACGCTAGTCATCATCAAATTTGCGACTGGAGAGGGACTAGGTGTTATCGATAGATTTTGCGGCGTTAAACATAAATCTGCCACTAAGATTATTTATCACATCAAGTTTTTGCCAAAATAAAAAATTTGCTAAAACAAAGACCAGCAGTATGCTGGCAAGTGAAATATGATGACTTGATGCTTATTTACAGTCATTAGATTTTTTTTCGTAGATGAATTTTTACACTAGTCATCATCAAATTTGCGACTGGAGAGGGACTAGGTGTTATCGATAGATTTTGCGGCGTTAAACATAATTCTGCCACTAAGATTATTTATCACATCAAGTTTTTGCCAAAATAAGTTCGGAGTGCTGAAAAACGTGTTTTTGGCCATATCTGAAAAATGATAGCTCGTGAACCCGATGTGCTAGAACCTTCTAATGAGTCTTGAAATAAATCTTAAGCCTTCTATTGTCAAGCGTTTGTATGTTTTGGGGAATATACAAGCTCATCCATAATTCCAAATAACAATGAGCACATTTATACATTAAGTTTTGAGAATAAAATTGACATCTGATTTTAGCTTATGTACATTAGATTTTAGCTGATGTACTTTTCGATATTTCAGCATTATGACCAAATCAGTGTAGCCTGTGCACATGCAACCACGTGCGGCACTATAAAGAAACTTTGCCAGTGCTTCAAGGGCATGTGCAACAGAATTTGTAGTAATTTTACTTGAAAGTACATGGTTTAATCTTTATTTTAAGACTTGGTCTTAGTACGTCGGGTTCATGCGCTATAAGTTCTCAAAAAGGGTCTGAAATACATTTTTTAACAATTTGACCTTAATTTTTGAATAAAAAAATGGGTGTTATAGACAATTCTACTAACCAGATTCGTACTCAGTACGAGAAAATCTATCAAAAACGCCTAGTTACTTTCCAGTGGCAAAAAAAGTGTTATTGTATTTGATAATAACACTAGAGGACATTTGCATCAAACTAACGTTCGAACCAGTTACCTGGGCAAAAAAAAATATAACGTTTTTTTTATTTACCCTATTGTTCATGCATGATGGTCGCCTAATACTCCACTTCTCCCTCGGGCAACTTGTTGGTTTTGTGTGTATGCACGCTTCATCTGCATGTGTAAAAGGCATCATTAAATTATGCATCTATGGGCGTTGCCATATTTTAGGTATTCACAACTATTGCTCTGTGGATGTTCGATCCTTCAAGGCATCCCATCCCTGAATCAAATCTGCCAAATTAATCGAAACTTTTGTTTATTATTGTTTGAACGATCGAACACGAGCACATATGCACCCAATCAAGAGGATTCCTGTAACTTGGAAATTCGATCGATACAGTTTGTAAAACGTGGTTGTGTCGATATCTCAATTTATTAACACTCGAAATTTCGATTTATTGTTGTTTGAAGATAAGGCGAATAGATTTACCAGATTAATTATTAAATATAATTATGGAATATAATTTGGCAGACTTGATAGAAATTATCATAACATATAAATACTGACGCTGATGTAATTACAATCGAGGTAGATAACATTAATACTTCTCATTTTATTCATGGACTCAGGTGGCGACCACATAAATTAGAATAATGTTATTCAGAATAGTAGGCGTTATATTTTCGACGAGTTAACCACATCATTTTCTGATTTGCTGACAATTATCTGTAAATACCAACTGTTACGATATAGACACACTTGTTTTTCCTTTTATTTCCATGCCGAAGAAACGAAAATCGTTTAAGGGGACCGTATGGTCTAGAGCACGAAAATTTCACCTATTTTCACGATTTTTTTTTTGCCTTAAAAAATTTAAAAATCGATGTTTTAACTTTTCGGGTTTATTACTACCTTTATTAAGTATACAAAAAAATTTTTTTTTAATTTTAAAAACAGTGTTTATTATCATATAATTGGCATTGAAGACGACCCTCTCGAAAAATCCGACCCGGACGGTGAAGATCGATCCGAGACTTCTACTCATCTGAAACACAAAATTCAAGAAGATTCTTAATCAGAAAGAGTGCAGTTATGGTCGGGACTAGAACAAATCGAAAAAATTAAAAATTGACAAAATGGCGCGCTTTTGAAAAAAAATTCGTAAAATCGGGTTTTTTTTTCACTAGTTTTTTAGTATAAACAATAAGAAATTATTTAAATAAAATTATGATTGTAGTTCCGACGATAGCCATACATGTTGTGAACAACATATCCAAATTTCAAGTGATTCGGTTGAATAGTTTTTTTGTTTTCACCTGCGCAGTGCCGAAAAAAGTCGTTTCGAGATAAATGAGTTTAAAGTTTGAGGTACAGATATTTTCAAAAATTGAGCAAATTTTGAATACTTACAGTTAATCCGCGATTCCGGCACCATATAGGATTCCTTCGGAACGTTCATAATTCAAGATTTCCTCACTCCTTTCATTTCTTCGAGCTGTCCGAGCCTCTTTGGAGTTGTCCGTGCTCCTACGGTTGGCGCTCGATACTCGCAGCTCGTCTCGGTTTTGCGCTAGTTTCTCCGCTTGTGGCCCGATTGTTATGCCCATGGTCTCCATTATTTTCAATAGGGATGCAAATCCTTCATTGAATATGCAAGCGGAAATGTGAGTGGCAATATCAATGATTTTTTTTCCGGCAAACAGATGTTTCGGCGCAAGGTGCCACACGCAAGCATTGAAACTTTCGTTATTGTTCTGCGTATTACTGCCAATACACCTTTCCAATAAAGTCTCTGCTGTCAATTCTTCATAAATTGGTTTTAATATCTCTTGTGCTTCATCGCACAGAGCAGGTGGGTGCTCGTAGGTGTCTAAAGTACCTGCAGCCTCACTTTGACGCCACTTGCACCACGATTCGGAACCTGGAGGACAGTACGAGTGTTGCGGATTTTCATCTGTTGAAATTTTGTGATAATATGCTGCCCATATTTCACTTCTCATCCCTTCAGTCGAATCTGAATTACGTCTAATTGCTAGACCGTAATAAGTTGACAGCTCTTGCAATAATTTATTCGTCAATTGTTGACGCTTCGGTGTTTTATTTATCGATTTCCGCTGTGTCTTTTTTCCCTCTTCTTTTTCTATCAATTTCTTTGTTGCTTTCTTTATTTGTGCATGTTTTTTTTTCGCATCAACAGCACGTTTGTACAAATGTTTTTTAACATGCAAAACACATTCTTTTTTGCAAACTAAAAAATCATCCACGTAAGGCTTTGTGTCCAATAAGGCTTTGAACGTTTTCGTGTCGCGGACCGCTCTCTACCTGCGTTATGGGCTGTAGAAGCTGTAATATTGAGAATTTCCGCATGAAAATTTCACAGTATATTCTTGAGATACTATACTTTCGACATATCGAAAAAAAAAAAAATCGATTTTTTCAAATTTCTAGACCATACGGTCCCCTTAAAGAGTGCTATCACTGTAAAAACAAGTGTGTTGTTGCCAACACACATTAAGTGTGTTCTGTACTTAACGCCATAAGCAAACTATAGATTCTTTTTCGCCATTTTCTACACGTTTTAAAGTGTGTTGAAAATCTAGTTTGCTTATGGCGTTAAGTACAGAACACACAAGTGTGTTGTTTTCAACGACACACTTGTTTTTACTGTGATGTTACCGCATATTGGATTGGAAAATTGATAAGCTTGAACTTAATAGTAATGGAAAATCAACTATTTCATGTTCCTACAATGAATGTTAGATTTTTTTTTATATACAATTTTTTATATAAATCTTTATTTATATATATACGTCTCATCTTATCTATTATTATTATTATTGTTATTATATCTTGGTCTTCATGATTTTTAGTGTATATACTTATGAAAGAAAAGAAGGGAGTCAACGAGGTCGAGTTCTAATAGAATGCTGAATCTCTCTCTCACTCACTTTTGCATGCGACTCATGTAGTGCATCGCTCAAGCCTTTTGCTTCGACTATGAAAATGTAATTGCCACCTATATTTCGCCCAGCAATTCTTACATTAACCTCCATTCTCCATTGCTTTTTATGCCTTCCCATCTCCGTTTCTTCTTTCTGTCTATCTCCTATAAATTCTATCACATTTTTCTTTTACCCTCCTCTCTAGGCGTCCAAACGATCTAGATTTTTCGTGGGGAGGATAAAGGGTCTGAATAAAAGAGAACTCGACTCAGAGGGTCAAAAACCCCTTTTGAGACTAAAGAATTCATACAAATGTGTAATTAGACAAGAAGGAAAAACGGATGAGGAATGCTACGGAGAACGAGCGCACTTCGCACGCTTATCTCGGTACGCTGGCATTTCAAATTTCTCATGTTTGTCGTGAGTGTTTTACAAACCAGAAAGGGTGCATGTGAATTTATCCCAGTTACTGAGAAAAACATAACGAAATGAAAAGACTTTTCGTATCCGAATAAACTTATCTCGTTCAGTTTGGTTCGCGTTACGATTTGTCACCCGACATATTCTAACGGATGTAATTAAATTTTTCAAAAAATAAATTGACAATAAGAATGTTCATACAAGAATTGAGCCCTTTATATTAAAAGTTTTAAATAAAAACAAAATCGATTTGTATACATTAGTTAAAAAAAAAAAAAACAAAATCAACAAGATACTCGATTAATATTAGCGGTATCGGGTTTGGCCTATGTCAAAATGACCCAATGGTAGGAACCAAGTGTTTCTCGGTTGCCAGTAGCAGTAACGGTTTCGGTTTGAATTAAAATGACCCAATTGCAGTAACCGCGGATTACCCGATTACTATTTCCACTAGCCATTAAAAAAGTAGAGACCGATGCATTATTTTTTCATTATATCTGTTACAATCCTGATACATTCAGAAAAAATTGATAAAGTAATTTTGTTAACAAATACCCAACATATTTCAAATATGTGCTATGTATATCTTGTTTTTGACATATTGAAGTATCTACTTTTCCTTGACCACTGGGAGCACGAAGCCGTCGCACAAATTTGTGCTTCATCGATCTTAAATATGACGCTTCGACGGATCGACCCTAATTTAGGTTCAGTGCACAGCTTCCGGTTCGAGGCGTTACGACGTGAGTGATGAAACCACGATAGGAGGGATCATCGCATGATATATATGTTCGATGTTCTTGAATGGATCGTTTATCTAATATTATATTATACTACATAATATGTATCTATATTTGGTGATATATATATATATATATATACCGTTGATAATCCATATGAGTACAATGAGGTATGAAAATATACGCTTCGAAAATTTTACGAATTCCTGCTATGAATATTTAGAAATAAATCGTTTTTTGAACGTGTTTCTAACTGATCAGGCTTAGATACACTTGAAATGATTAATCTTCCTATTTAAATTTGTTTTTCACTCGTTCGCGTTTATGCTGATTTCCCTCTTTTAATAAAGCTCTTGAAGATTAATTTTTCATATTTTATTTCAAATGTTCTGAATCCAAAGTGGCTGACAAGTTGTTTCAACGATCGGGATCATTAATTGCTCATGGTTATTGAAACATTATAAGAATCCCTACACTTGGACGACTCTACTTTGCCATAGCAATGTTTCACACGAACTACAAAAATTCATCAGACCGAGAATTACGTCTGATTTAGTAACCGCGGTGTGGGGGCTCGCATGCATAATCGAAATCACAGTGGCGTAAAATTCGAACATAGATGTTACAGTCCTTATATAGTTACAATCCTGAACAAGGGTCGATAAAGCCTTTTGGCACTGTACATGTTGAAATTAACAAAACCTTGGGAATTCATAGAGAGAAAGGATGAGACGGAGAGAAATAGGGATGGCGCAAGGATAAAAAAAAAACAGAGGAGAATCCACGATTATGTTTGATATAAATTTTGTACTATAAATTGATATGGAAGAAGAAGTGAATGATTGTACTTTTTGTCATTGAATTATTATTAAATCATGAATTAGTTGTAAAAATTATAAGACAAAGATGTAAATGATATCAAATGTCTAATTCTAGCAAAACAGATAAATTGTAAATAATCCATTTTTTGGAAATAAAATACAGAAAAACCACGATTTTCATACGACTTTTATATTCAATTAAGAAATAACTTTGATAAAGTAAAGGTAATCATGTGGAGTAACTGTATTACTTGTGAGGAAGTTACGTCTGCATGAGACACACAAATGAACTAAAATATGACTTTTAAAATTTGAAGGATTTCAGACAAATGAAAGATCTTTTTGCTCCTTGTCGAATATTTAATTATATGGAAAACTCCTATAAAATAATGACAATAAGAATAATAATGACAAAAGCAATAATAAAATTAAAGCGAAATTGTTGGCATTTTTTTCCCACATTTTTTGTTCAGTCTTTTCATACCACTTCGACAGTCATTTATTTCAACCGCGATATTGTGCTAGACAAGCGCCGAGCGGGCTCTGGTTTTCAGCCCTTGTAGCACTCTCTTTTCTCTTTTTCCCCCCTTTTCCTCTCTATCTGTTCTCTCTCTCTCTCTCTCTCTCTCTCTCTCTCTCTCTCTCTCTCTCTCTCTCTCTCTCACTCTCCCCCTTCCTCCCACCCTCTCTATCTCTTTCTCTTCCTTTTTCGACACAAGAAAGAACGCTATCAAACTCGTTAAAACTTTCGTTATGCCACGGATTTCGAATTAACGTGGCGGGGTTGAAGAATTGAACGGAAAAGGGGAAGTAAAAAATGGGCGGAAAAAGTGCATTGAAGGCTTTTCTCTTGAGTCATCATTGCTGTCTATATTTTTACATATTTTATTCTTTTTTATATAAACCAACTTGCTGCGGGGAAGACACCCATAAACATTGCGAGGAAATACCAAATAAATCAGCCTGACAATATGGAACAAGCCACAACTTTCTTACATGCTATTCGCGAACAAAAGTCAATCTTCCCTCTGAACTTTCTCACACAATTTTTCTCATCCCATTTTTTTAACTCTTCATTATTTTTCTTCATAAGAAAGGCCCTTAAAAGTTGACCTGAGAGTCAATCGCGAGTTGGTTCAATACCGACGTTTTAACTTATCTCATTTCTTTGCTGAAGTTTCTTAATGCACATTTAATGAAAAGGAGAATTATCTTACTGTTTCTCTGTTTATTCAGAAATATAAAAAAATGATACGTTGCTTCATTGGAAAATACTTCATATTTTGGAAAATATATATTTACGTTGTAATATTCATTCAAAAATTCAAAGGAATGCATTCACATGTTCACTTTTTTATAAAATTATTCAACGTTTCCTAATTCCTGTGACGTTTTCAAAAATACCCTTTGTTACATTAATTATTCATACATGGCGATAAAAGAGGTAATGACAACTAAATTTGTATACTTGAGATTAATGGATTAGCGAAATCCCAGGTAGAGTCGAATCTAGAGCACGTATATGCACGTAACCTCGAACCCGGGCCATAACTCCAACTAGATTCACGCCCAGGTTCGCAGATTCACGACTTTGCCAGAGGCCGCAACGTCGTCCAATTAGTCGTAGTCCGCGAGAGCCTTCACCCGCCCCTGCATTTCTACGTGTGTTCTGCTAGTTTCCGTCAGGCCCGGAAATTACAATGCACTACTGTACTGGACATACACGTAGTATATGAGACGAGAGAGAGTTGCATAAAAAGTTGTGTATGGCCTATTCCTTCCCCCTGTCCTTCATTTTCCTCATTCTATCTCCTTCATATTTGCGATGTACCTTTCCCATCACTGAGAAACTTTTAACATGAAATTCCAAATTTTACATGCGCCAAAAATTTGTTGAAATACATACATCATTATAATGTAAATAAAAAAGTGGTAATATATTACTTTATTATTCAATAAGTTATCAAATAAAAATGCGCTTATTGTTTCTGTTTCAGAATCTGAAAAATCAAATCATGACAACAAATCTCTGGGTTGAACAGGTGAGCAAAATTGTTTTGTTTACTAAGTAACTTGAATGTTTGTTTATCTCAAATGAAATCACAGCAGAAAAAATTTGAGATCTTGAAAAAACCCGTGCCTTTTATTTCAATATCATTTTTTGTTCATATTCGTGTGAGCGAAAGAAATTTGAAATTAAAATTGGAATATTGTTGAAAAATTGTGTGAAAAATTAAAACATCGCAGGCACTACATGTTATTTTGGCAACGGTTATCGCTCGTATTCGTTAAAGAGGATGAGCGGAAGAGGGAAAACGAAATAACACAATGGGACATTGTATCGTCCTATTATGTTGGACCTCACTCGTTAAGTGCAACTGCAGATTTCATTGCACAATAAATGCACTTGCATGCAGGCACACTCGTAAAAGGTTGCATTCCGTGACCTAGTGCTTCTATATTTGCGAGTTCATTTTTTTCTCTTGCATTTTTGTTTTCAATACCGTTGACAAAAAAAAACAATAAAACATTTATACACATGTGCAAATTTTGTGTCAAATCGGCTTTTAAATATCCGAAACGATTTTTACTTTTCTGCAATGACACTAAGTAAGATAATAGAGGAATGAAATCTGGAACATTCATGCAAAAAGCCTCCATTGCAAAGATTCTCTTTTTTCACTGTTTATAACCACGGGCTGAATGTTTATATCTAAGAAAATTTAATCCCGGGATCAATCTCTTTTCAAATTAGTATATATATATATATATATATATATTCAAACATCCCCTATTTAACTGTGTATACATATATAAACGTTTATTCATTGAAAAAAGCGAGGAGTAATAGAAAATAAAGAGTCGACATGTAAAAGGCCATGCCACGAGTTCTCTCTAGCGTTGAGATGAGAGTGTTCAAGGATAATTACCTGGGACTAATTAAGGTAGGTAACAGTAGAATTTACCTTGAATGAGAAACTTACAGAGTGAAAAAGATGGTGTTCTCTTAAAATTACGGTGTACATGATTTTTGATTTCCTTTGATTATTTTATTTCACCTAGGTTTTCATAAGATAAGACAAAGCCTAATTTTGCATTTCCTATCCAAATTTTTATGAAAACTCTCCTTTTTTCCATTCCATTATTGGAGCAATAATAAAAAAGGAGAATTTATTCTGCAGTTTTTAAATAATTGTTTAAACATCACTAATGCCTCGCTTCGGCATTGTTTACTTGTACCTGGCCTTTTAACCCTTGTACTTGCAAGAATCATGCAACAACAAGGGATGCACAAGGGTTGTAATGGGTTAATGATGGAGGGTGTGTCAGTTTGGTTCTCTACTGAGGCTTCTATTTACCCTTGCCTTGCTGGGCTTCCGGCTGTTAACGATATTCGTAAATATCTTATGTGTGAGTATAAGCCTACGAGCGTACTTATAGAGTAAATAATGGACTAAATAAATGAAATCGTAATTCTACTGTAATCGTACCGAAGATTGTATTCAATTTATTATTCAATATCAATAAACTCGAAAATTATGAAAAACTTAGTACAGGCTAAAAGATTTTATAAAGTATTGTATATCACCAAATTTTAAGTTTTTCACCAAATTGGTGGATGTCATGGCATTTTAGTAAGCTTAAATATTTCAGAAAAACTGTATGAACATATTTTTGTGACTTTGCTTCAATCAAAAAAATTCCAAACAGATACTTAAAATTTAGAAAATAAATGAGCTGATCGAGAAGGTGACCTCATTTTCTACTTTTCAGTATTATTATTTATCGATCTTGAGACGCCCTATAAAAACTCTTTACGCCACTACATACATATACAAATAAATATAGGTATCGAACGTACATTGCGTTTCACAGAGTGTTTCTCACAGCACAGTAGGAGGTGTTCCCTTTGTTTAACCCGATATCAACTGATTGGAAATCGATCAAGATGCAGTAGCAGAATAGCTTTAGTGCATTATATATCGAATTGATAGCTATAATGCGACGAAAAATCGAGTACTCCCGAGACTGTGATCGAATCTCTTCCAGTCGACTAATATTCCACATTCTCTCATTGACTCTCCATTCCTGCTCTTACGAGGATCGTCAGCCTCAAATTTTCCATTGACTCGAGTGGATTTCAGTTTGATTCTACATATTCTACATCCATAAATCATGCACGCTCCCAACAACTCTGTCAGAAAAACTATAATATCTCTATTCAAAGTGCATCAATAAAATTTGGAGTTAACACTGAAAAAAATGATTAGAACAAATTATACCGGTCAAACGAACTTATCACTCAGTGATGTTCGATCGGAACTATCTGTAGCTTATTCCGAATGATTAACTCCTTCACTATGCATGACGCATATTTGCGCAAAAATAACATGTGTCCACCGTAAGTGCTCAGGGGTTAAGACCCGCCCACTTTTATGAAATCAGATTGTTCTTATCCCTTACGATCTACGAAGAAATCACCTTTACGTGAAGGGTGAACTTATTATGTGAAGGATGAACTTATTACGTGAAGGGTTTAGAACTTATGGAACTCTAAAAGGTATGGACAAAAAGGGGTAGAATGCTAGTAATGAAGACACGAATAGCAGAAGACGCGTCTTGTAAAATCCAACTCTAAAATTTTTGATTAAAATGTGGACAATAGCGGGTACTACAAAAAGTAATCTCGGGAACGAGACTCGTAATCCTAATCGCATTTTTTGTTGAAAGACCAATTAACATCTCCAATACAATACAGATGGAGAAAAAATGTATTGCTTGACTATTTTAAAGCACTGGAGAAATTGTATTTGCTAAAACTAATTTAACCCGATGGATTTTATTCCACGTATTAAACTCAATGAGTCCTCAATTTCACATCGTCTAAACTAAACATTTTACATATACAATATCGATACATATATTCCCATTCGGTCCGATATGAAATGGAGAGCCTCAAAATCCAATAATCCGTACATATATCCGTAAGGTAACTTATTAAAATGTTAAATATTTTCAACTGAAATTTGAATCGCATACTGAATCTATTTTCACGCGCAATGAGTCGTGTTGGGAATTCAATAATATCGACCATTTGGCACTTCATTTCACTCTAAATTCCAATATCGAAAGAAATATGCAAATATGAAATAAATGTGTATGATTGTATTTCTAAAAGTTTAATTGATATTTGAATCTTAATTTGCAAGGTTTATTACATTCTTAAAGCTTTTCCAAAGATTGATTTATTGCAGATTTTTCCGATCATATATCCCACTGTTCCCAGATACGTTTTATTGGACCGGAATATTTTTATTTGATTTTCATCTCCGGCTTAGTGCTTCCTAGTTTAATCTTCCTTTTCTTCTTTCGTATACACATATGTCGTGAATATTTGGTGATTCTATGTAGGAGTGAAATTTCTCGAAACTGGTGAAACGAACTTTAAATAACAGAGTTAGCCTGATGACGACACGTGTGCCACTGTAGCTGAGTGATAACCACCGAACTACTATCATTTCTCGAGAGCGAAAACAACAATACACCGAACCAGTTGTTCCATGTATACTGGATTTTGTATGTATGCATAAATTGGAAATTCGAGGCTTAATAGACCCTGTAGATATGACCCTCGGCTTGAAACTTTTTTGGTCAGATATTCCATCGTAAAAATAAAAATAATTGATTTACGTTCAATGCTAATGTGCTCAAAAGTGTGTCAACGCGGTTGATAAACATCTTCGAAAAAGAAGTTGGCAGTAAGAAATACACAACATATTTTAGACTGGTAGAAAAATGGGGATAAGCTCTGGGAAAGGAAGTCAGATGTCAAAAATTTTTATTTTATTTATTTTTCGTAAAAATGTATATAGATATGTACATACATTTATAGATATGGTTGACCCGATTGCACAGTTTCCAGGACGAACGAGATCAGATTAAAGTTTTCCGGTCTCGTTCACTCGGGTACATGAAAGAAAAAGAGTCTTAGGGGTTTTTTGGATTGGGGACAGGTCTTGGCACGCTATCCTAAGGGGGATAAAGCATCCCCCAACTTTACTCTCATGCTAGACGGCACTAAAGAGCAAAATAGATTATCAGATACTATCGGGTGTCTAATATTCGGCATACAACGTTAGGAAGAATAACGAAAATGTAAGGACGATGAACGAATTCCATACAGAATTTGCCACCGGTAATGTATAGCTATTTATATGTCACACTTTCCAATAGAAAGCCATATGGAAACGAAGAAATATAAATTTCGGTGGTCATTTTTATTTTCTATCGTTGCTTTTTTTTGTATTTAGAATTGTCAGCAAGTAATAGAAAAGATTTATCAAATAAGATGAAGCCTTGAAGAAATGAATCGATGTTTTTCTATTTTTCATTTTCATACAGCCCAAACATTTTATTTACTCTTTACGGATCTATTTTACGCGAAAAGTTGTTGACCCGATGTTTCCAGACTTTGCAAGGTTTTCACTTTGGATGGTTCACCGAGCTCCGTGCTGGTACTTCAAACGGTGACAAAATTTTGATGTCGAATTCTCGCCCGTTTTCACTGGGCTGTGTGGATCGACTACCAGAAACGATTTTCCACTTCGATATTTTTTCGGATTTTCGTCCACACGGGAGATGTTCCTGCCCCGACCTTCGCGAAAAAATGTTACAATCTTGTAACTTTGTACACACATGTATATACGCAGATAAAGTTTCAATACGTGAAACACTCCATGCTGGAATAGGTGTGCACGAATACGTGGATGTCGGTGCGGCTGAGAGAATTTCCCTCATGTCGATGGGTACACGCGAACGAGCAAAGAGCCGCATCAATTTATTTCCTTGCATCTCCCAGCGGAGGCAAAAAGAGACGACAGCCGAGGATGGGAAACGATTCGCTTTTCTCGCACGAATCATTCTACTGAAAAGATCTGGGTAACGTCGTTTCTCCGAGAGGATTCTTTTGGGTGCGAATATACAGGGTGTCCCATAGGAATGTGTGAAAACTAATGAGTCACTATTTTTTAAGTAATGAAAGGACTGGGAAAATTTAAATGTTTTTTAATAAAGGAAAGTCGTCATTTTCATTTCACGTCTATTTTATTATATATAACAAAGAACTATTTAGTACAAACTATTAATTTAAAAATACAATGAAGAATGTGAGGTATTAATGATATATATTTTCGAAATGAGAACCATCTGAATTGGCACAAATATCCAAACACTTCCTAAAGCTATCAAATACATGTTCTAATGTTTCGTCTGAAATGCCATTGACGATCTTCTTAAATTCTTCAATTAAATCATCTATTGTTCTCGGGTTATTTTCCTAGCAATGATCTTTAATGTTAATGTAGCCCCATAAAAAGAAATCACAGGGATTGAAATCTGGCGAATACGGTGGCCACTCTAATCCTGTTCCTCTAGCAAAGCGTGGGTACCCTAGGCCAATAACTCGATCGCCATAAACTTTATTGATGGACTCAAATACTTCTTGTGTGCCATGAGGAGCTACTCCGTCTTGCATAAAATGAAAAGATTTAACGAGACCTCTCTTCTTTGCATAAGGAAAGAATTTAGTTTCTAACATTCCTTTGTATGTCTCTCCGGTGACAGTAGATTCAAAGAAATACAGGTAGATACCTTTTATTGACATGGCTGCCCACACGGTCACTTTCCGGGGATGAAGAGACGTTGCCATTACGACTGTAGGATTTTGCGAGCCCCAAAAGCGATAATTTTGTTTGTTAACGTAACCATTCATCCAGAAATGCGCTTCGTCAGAAAAAATGATTGCTTTTTCACTCAATTCTTCATTTTCGAACATTTGCGTAATCGTGTTGCAGAACTCTTTTCTCTTTTCTTTTGCGTCTTCAGTTAACAACTGATGCGTGGTTATTTTATAAGGGTGCATTTTTAGAAAATAGCATAGAATCATATGCACAGTTGATTTACTCAGTTTCAAAGCTTTTTCGGCCTTGCGAATCGAAGAATATGGATTTTCTTTAAAATATTTTTCAACTTCATTGATCGTCTCCTCCGTAGTTACCGAGACTGAAGGGCCTAGTAAATCTTTCCTACGGTCTTGCAGAGTTCCGTATTGTATAAAATTATCAATTACTCTGTAAAAAAGAACAATATTGCCGTGAGAATTCGCGGAAACTTCGATAAAAAGATTATTTATGGAACGTTATAGAAAAATCAATGTAAAAAAAATTGATTCTTACCTTCTAAGAGTAGTTTCGTTCGAAACTCTTTTAGTTTCGAACTTAGTACGGAATCCTCTAAATGCTTCACTGTAAATTTTTCCTCTTGTGCAGAAGCACTCAATGAGAAAAACCTTTTCTTCGATGGTAAGCTCACTCATTTTCACTAACGCCGTCCGCCTTCTACCGCAGCTAGAATAAAACTGACAAACCTCAGGTATATACTTGTAAAACGTAGGGCCCCTGAGAGGGTCAAAAGGGTAGGGATCATTCGTTTGGTTTTCATACATTCCCATGGGACACCCTGTATATATTTATAGGGGCGGTATGAGAGTTGGACCAAAATATATAAGTCTACTTTACTGAAACAACGATATATAAAAAGAAGGGAGATAATCCATAATGAAATTTTTTTCATTCGATCTCTTCCAACAATTTTTCCATTCTTTGTCAAAAATTAGCCTATTCAAACATTCCCTTCGGAAGCTGTGCTCCATCGAGGCTACATCAATATTTGGACTTTTTAGTTATCGCTCCCGTCACTCAGTCGCCTCGAGGTTCACAACCATTGTCATTGTGACGCCATTCATCCCTCCATTGTCATGATGGTAATTTGTACTTTTTAGACAGTTGACAGATTTTTGACTTCGGTTTATTTATTCATTTAATTATTTACATGGAACTCAGCTGCTAAAATATATTTAACTATAAATCATAAGTTTCATCGTTAGGAATTGAGATAAATATATGTTCATGTCTTTTCTTTTTCAATTGTTTCAAGTCATGGTACGACTACAAACTGCGCTGGGAGCCCAAAGAATATGGCGGTGTACACATGTTGCACGTACCGTCCGATCATATCTGGCGACCGGACATAGTGCTGTACAATAAGTGAGTACGATTGAAAAATTAAAATAAAATTAAATAATTACATACATGAAATGATATTTCTATTAATTATTATGTCGATTGACGTAGTGACAAAGCATGCTGTCAACAGAGGCGTAAATTTATCGGAGACAATTTTACCAATTGTAAATAAATCACGGTCATCTTTCGAAGATTTAATTAACCTACGAATCTAAAAATGAATATACATTTCTTTTATGGAGGGGATTATATGATGAAAAATCGAGGTAAAAGAGTTTCCGAGAAAAAAGCAAACGCCAGCTGAGAAAATTGTCTATTTGTAATCGTATTATTGAGTATTGATTTAGACCTAAACTATTTGGAAACGTGCGTGTTCTCACCTCGTTATACGAGCAACAAGAGCGATAAGCCCATGCAAAATAAATTTTTTAAACAAAAAGAGTAAACATTCCTTTTATATATGAGCTTGCGTAAAATTTTTGTAGAACGACGAAACGTGAAACTTCGTTTTGCGCATAGACGGTACATATAGAGTTTAATGGATTCATATCGCATGAAAAATGGGCGCTGCGGCGAGTAATTTTTCTTCGGTTTCGTGAATAAAAAAGTCTATCGTATTGTAATAAGTTATCATAGGTCGTGTAATTTAAGAAAATTATGTGTTATGATATAAATCTATATCAAGAAAACTACAATAGAACCTAAAAGTTCTTAATTCAACTACATCTAAATAAAATAAATTTAAAAAATATCTAAATTTAAAAAAAAGTGAAATAAGAGCCAATTATTGAGCAAGCCGTAGGCAAATAGTAATTGAGTCGAATCGATTTTATTTATACTAGAAATATTTTTAGTTTAATCGAACAAAGTTCGCGGTCAAATAAAACGAACGTTATTAACCAAACGAGACAAAAACCAATTCGGGTGAGCCCGGCCCTAAATTCATCTCCAGAAAATGTTAAGTAAACAAAAAGCATTCAATCACATTTTGAATAAGGTTTTCGTCCATTATTTTGGTATATTTTTTGTGATTTATCGAAGCCACTCCAAATATATGCGATATCTCTGACGATTTGTAAATTAGCCAATGACAAATTTCATATCTTAATACTACCATCATAGTTCAGGAATGTTTTGCATCATAGCAATCGATCAAAGGTAATGAGAATTGCAGTAAGTATAAGAGAACAATCAAAACCATAAAGCCAAACAGAGGAACAACATCGTAAATTCGCCGTCCCGATGCCACAATTTATATTTATAAATACAGTGGCGTGCAAAAGTTTCGGGCCACCCTATTTCTTATGCACATTGAACAGAAATATGGTGGTGGGAGAAAAACAAATGAGTAATGATAACATATAATCACTTATATTTGGAAATAATAGGTTGTATATATTGATATCGATCTTAAATCATTAATTGTTCAACAATTTTTTATGACTGGCTGTGCAAAATATTGGGCCGCGTACTTTTGGGTATGAAAAAAATAACAAAAAACTTGAAAAATAAGGAAGCATGTCTTGGTCTTCTCCACTCGACTCAATACTTTATTGCCATGCCCTTAGCAGCGATGACTGCATCGCACCGACGAGGCATAGACCCAATTAGTTGTTTGATTCGTTCTTGTGGCAATTTTTCCCATTCACTTCGCAAATGGTTCCACAATTCCGTTTTGTTGGAGTAATTTTTCGTTCCAACACGATGCTTGAGGTCTTGCCACAGGTGTTCAATAGGATTTAAATCCGGTGACTGCGATGGCCAGTCAAGAAGGCGGACTTTCCGGCTTTGAAGAAAATTTTTAACAAGACGCGAAGCGTGTTTCGGATCATTATCGTGTTGAAAAACACAACCACGCGGCAAATTTTTCATTGCAAATGGGAGCATATGATCTTGTAGTATGTTCCTATACATTGCAGCGTCCATATTGCCATGAATTTCCACCAGCGGACCAACGCCATCCTCAGAAAATGCTCCCCAAACTTTAATGTTTCTGCCACTGTGTTTTACTGTAGGAATTTGGTACCTTACATTATATCTGGTACCTGCTGGATGTCTTACGTACTTCCGACCATCACTTCCGAATAATTGAAATTTCGATTCATCGGAAAAAAGTACATTCC
Source organism: Rhimphoctona megacephalus (assembly GCA_963989365.1). Taxonomy (NCBI): domain Eukaryota; kingdom Metazoa; phylum Arthropoda; class Insecta; order Hymenoptera; family Ichneumonidae; genus Rhimphoctona; species Rhimphoctona megacephalus. The sequence continues at coordinate 32,710,729 of OZ022414.1, read as the reverse complement.
GTCAATCTGATACCGTCCAGCGCTGATATTTTTTCGCAATCTAATCTAGCATTCTTATTATTTTTGCTAATCAATGGTTTTTTTACACCAACACGTTCAATCAGCCCTGCAGCTTTGAGACGTCGAGATACCGTACTCCGACTAACACCAGCTAGATTTTCACTTCGCAATTCCCGGGAAATATCTGCAGCTTTTTCGTGGATCTACAATACACTTCCTTTTTATAATTTCGTCGACGCGATTCAAAGTTTTTCGCGGTCTACCGCTCCGATTTTTGTCACACAGTGAGTTTATTAATTTATATTTAGTAATAATACGATTAACGGTACTTTTACCAATTTATCTATTTAAATTTTACCAATAGATAAATTTTACCAATAGATAAATTCTTTGCAACATCACGAGAACTTTTCCTTCTGACGAAAGTTTTAACACGATTTCGCGAAGCTGAATATTCGTGTGTTTCGGCATTGTGGCAGAAAGGAGACTGATTTTCCATTGTAGGACATGTTTTGAAACTAATGAGGAAAACAATGTAAACAAACCGTGCGTACGAAGTCACGGCGATATAGTGGCCCGATACTTTTGCACACCGACCAAAGTCATTCCACGTAGTACACGAAAAATACGCCATAATTAAATATAATATACAACGTTGTTACCTTCATTCTAACTCTCTTGAATATTTTGAACAATGAACGAGTGGAGAAATCAAATATTTTATCAATTAACCGGAAAAAATAGGGCCCAAAACTTTTGGACGCCACTGTACATAAGCATATGTTCAAGATTTGTGTATAATACGGAGAGTAAAAAAATTACTTTCATACCGATAAGTAATTTCACTGTTAAAATGCGTTTTCACCGTAGTGTGAGAGAACATTTTTAATAGTCTTTTGATAGACCCCAGGAGAATGAACTACTCTCGGCTCGCTATCCTAGCAAGAACTTTATGGCCACGCCCTAGTACGTCATAAAGTAACGTTGAGTATTTTATGCAGTGTAGTTTTGCTAAATTTCATATATATTCATTCGATCTAAATTCAGGAGGATTTTGAAAAAAGCCTACAACCGTATTGACTCTTTTCATCTTCTATATTATATTAGAAAATATTTAAAAAATGACTATTGGTGAGCGTGAACGATTGAGTGGGCATGGCTACCCTCTTTATAAGAATTGGAAAAACCGGAGAGAGTTTCGATTAAACTACGCTCTCGACATTCGTTTGCAATGAATATCCTCAAATAGAGAAAGAGACATAGAAAAAAGAAAAGAAAGAGAGGGAGAGATAGTCAGAGAATGACAGTGGATAAAAAAACAAATGAGTTACCGAGCTCCTGGATAGTAAACGAGGAAACGATTCCACTATATACCGACGCGAAAGCTCGTGTAGCGCTTTTCATTTGCCCTCGATGATCGCAAAACTTTTTTGCTCAATTTCGTCTGGCTTCTGTTAATAACATCGCCGCTGTTAGCAAATTCATCGCATAAATATACAAGTGAATTTATGTCAAACATACATTTTTATCAACAAGCAAAAGGGCGTTTCCCCAACTGTTCAACAGTCAACCTGAAGTCCCTTAAACTCCCACGTTCCCAGTCTCGAACACATTCACATTATTTTTGTAATTACGTTTACATTCTGTATATACTCAGTACATGCAAATGGCATGTGAAACGCTTCGACAAAATACGTGAAAATACCTCGTTCTATTGAATTAAAGCAATGGCTATTCGAATTTTGATTTATTAATACACAGATCCTCGGTTTATACCCTGTTCAAAGAAACAAATTATACTGCCCACCTTTATGATACATCCTCCATGATGAGATAATTTTAAAGTGATATGTTCCCCGATACGTAATATTCGGAACGGAATGATTAATGATCAAAACTTGTTGGTATTCATTCGTCTGATATGAATTGTCTCGAATGTTTTAAAACCTCTGGTTCTCTTTATGATAGAAAATAATTTGATTACAAAAAATTGGAATTAATGAGAAAGTCCGCGGGACGAATTTTTAGAGTAAAAAATGTTAAAAATAAAAAGAAAAAAATTTGTAACAATTATATTTCGAGTAAAACTATGTCTATCAAGAACTACTTGCAATTTTAGTAAGAAGATGAATGACTCTGGTAAGTGATAGAACTTCAAATGCCTCGTATGAGCACGCGTAATTTTTTCTTTGTTAGCTTTTTCTTTCTTCTTCACCAGAGTCGTTGTGCAGGTGCTTTTAACCGTTCAAAGGAAGATATCGTATCTTGTGACGTTCATAGTTGAGTAAACATTCTACTATAACGCAACGTGTATAAAGTCACGTAAAATCGATTTATGACAAAAGCCTATCGCACTGAGAATGATTACTTTTTCTGAACGTGATAAGCACTCTTAATGTAAAAAGAGAAGTAATCGGCCATAGAAAAGCTGCCAAAGCAGGGTTGCATTTGATACAAGAAGTTTTCTTATTAATCAATTTATAATTATATTCAATGTGTTCACAGTCATTAAATTTCAAATGCATAGAACATGAAAAACGATACGAATGATTTTTAATTTATCACTAGTAAGTGATGCTGAGTTGTACTCAAAACAAGTATTTTAATATTAATGAATCGGGCCAGCAGACGACAGAGATGTCAATGTACTTGTCCCGAGACTCTACCGAGTCTCTTGATATAAAAGTTCATGCCTTTGATAAAGGGAATTTGAAATGAATAGATTCTTTATCACGGGTGGATGCTCGAAATGTGTAATGATTTTTGCTACAATTACCATCGTACAACTTTTTTCAATCAGTTTCATTGGACATCTAATTTTCTTTTAAATATTCATTGCAACTGTTATAATTGTTACCATTTTTCCAACTCCCTCATTTAGTCGTCTCTGTAATGTCCATGACCAATTTCCAAACCAATGACATAATATAAATAACTCATATAGCTATATGAATTAGTTTGGCGTGGTTGTTTTCTGTATTACTTCTGTAGTTATAATTATTTTTACTCACATTTTCATTAAGTTCCCACAGCCTATCTTAACGAGCAAGATAAGCATGAAATGAAAGGGGTTTTTTGATCTCTTTAATGAGATTGATAATTAAGCTGGTAAATCTGCACAACTCAACATGATTCCCACCATGGTATGCAAACATTTGGAGACAGTCGTATAGCGGTGACACGCGAGAATTCACGTTACCGAAATAGAACCACATTCGCCACCCACTACTCTTGCTCTTGGATACATATACACAGGCTTATATATATGTGCATATATGTATACATGGATTACGGGGAAAGGATGCGTATATATATGCAATAAGAGCTTTCTTGTTTGTAATCGATGGAGGCATACGCGTCTAAACAACAAACCGGTGGCGAGATGTACCCGACGTTCGAACGACTGTCCAAACGATGTGCAAACCTGTGCTCTTCATTCAATATACATACATATATTTGCAGTCTCTTCAATTTCAACCGGAACTAGCTATCCTACGATCATTTATATTTTGATTCAATACCTTCCGCAAAACAACCAAGCAATTGACAAAAACCGGCAGTTTTATGTATTATTAAAATTGTACATAATTACGAGTGCAAGTAGTTTTAGTTTTAGATATTTTTGGATTTTTTTTAAATTCTTAGTAATCAACATTTAAAAAATATTCTTTATTGGTGTTGGTCGCGAGATCTAATTTGTCTCTACATCTAATTTATTATCGTTACGATTTTGGGGAGTTTCATAACTACGGAATTTAACTGCCTATCCGTCATATTGAGCGTGATAATCGTGGCGATATTGTGGCTTAGTTACTACGAACGCTTTCATCGAGAGGGTCTTTCTGTATAGAGGACCGAAACGAATAAAAGAGATCACATAATGTCGCGAGTCTAGTGACGAGAATTGAGCAATCAGCGGTCGTTCTGGTCCACTTCGGTAAATTGTCATCTTGACGAAGCCCTAGCAGACGAATCAGACGAGACTCCTCTAATACTGGTACTTTGTCGACTGCTTTTTGTAATTGGTATTTCACAGACTAAAGGTTGTTGGTATTTGAGTGTGCATACATATTCTGCATTACGAATAAATTTCAATCTGTGGATGTGAAAGGTATCTCGATATCATTCCAGCACAAATGACTACTAATGAACGTGCTCGATGAATAAAAAGTTTGCATTGAGACCGAATCCTAGAGTTACTAAAAGGACACGATCCAATTTGTACGAAATCATAAGAGATGTTACCATTTTATCTCGTAAAACTGATTTCAATATTTTTCATTCAATCGCAATATATCATCTTTCCAATTATAATTTTCATTTGTATAACTCGTAATTTTAATAAGAATTCCAAAAATAATAGATCGTATTAGTATTTTTGTTCTGCACACGTGTTGAACCATAGCTCGTAAGGTATTCTTTTTTGATAAAAGATTGGCATTACGATCAACATATCTTTTTGATAGTTCTTATTCGGATAGTTTTGGAAATTCCTAATTAGATCTAATATTAAGAACGGGAAACAATGGTTGAGTTTTGATATTATCTTATTTTTAAACTCGAATTTTTGTAAACTGTGGAAATAAAATGTTTTTGCTAAACTGTAAGATTATCAAGAGAAGCGGTAGGAGCTCGACACCAAGTATTGAAAAAAAACCTAGAAAGTAAACGCAAAATATAGGAAAAATTTATCGAGCGCTGCAGTATTCTTATATACTTCAATATGAGGTTTCCTGATTATAAAAAAAAACAAACCATATTAACGTTCGATCGGATAACAAACGTAAATCGGTTCCACTTTTTGGCTTTATTTACGTACACGTATAAATGCATTTGTGCTTTAATCTCGTGATCTCTCATGCCCCTATGAATAACTAAGTTACTTTGTCAATTCTCGCCCAGCATAACATGACGTCGCTGTCGTAACGTATAGAGTGGTATGTTTGTTACACTATGGATGAATTATAGTTCATGCAAGTTTACTCTGGCATCGTAATCATACAAATAGTTTATGTGTGTTTGTATATATGCGTCTATGTAATGCATATATATATATCTGTAGAGTATATGACGAATCGAGGATTTATACTATGTGTTTCCTAAACGAGACCCTGCCGCAACATACTAAAGGCCTGGCGTTCAGCCACCGACCACCTACCCTTGGTAATGGCAGAAACGTAACTCACCGTATAAGTTATATACAAGCATTTACGTCAAGGAACCCTTTCCAGAACTTTCGTTCGACACGGACAAATTTCACGAACGAATAAACAACTCATGGTGGCGTTTTATCGTAATTTTCATGACTATCAATAATTATTCCTTCTCTGTCATGTAAATATATAGCCAATTCACGTGGTTCTTATATGTACTTATATTATATGTCTTATGTCTTATATGTTTAGCATTCACATTTCATTTTGCTCGGCAAAAACAGAACCCCAAGTTATATTTTTTTGAAAAAACGATTTAAATTGAAAATTGTATAACGTCGGTAAATGGATGACTTATTTTATTTCAATTATTGAAATATTAATTCTTTTTAATATGTTTTACCTTTTTTGGTACAGTTCGATTATTTTTCTACTGCGGATTTTCTACTGCGGTGATTGGGGTTTTCAATATCATTTGTCTCAAGGCACAACTTTGCAAAAATATGCATTTTAGGTATATGAAAATTATTTAGAAAATCATTCACATGATTCGAAAGCTGTCCTACATTTTTCATAAATACTTTTTTGATTACTACTAGTCTCCGTTATTTTGCACCGTTTGTGTAATTTACGTGGAAAAAAAACTTTGCTTAAGGAGAAGCTCTCGAACAATGACAAGTAAACAAGTCACGAGCACTCCGAATTTCGATGGAGACAATCGAGCCCAAAGAGCCTCCAGTGAGGAATTGCTATGCACAGCAGTGCAATCTCGTATTCCATGCATTCTCTCGCTGTCTCTAACTGAATCTCTCTTTTCCTCAACGTTCTCTCTCTATCTGAGTATTTCGATGAAATTCGGTCTCAGGTACTCCTCAATCACAGAATCACTCTCGAGAGGCTGAGATATTAATACATGACGAGGTCCTATCGTGCCTATACGTCCTTGAGAACTGGTTGCCCTGCTAGCATTCTCCAAATTCTCAGAACATAGTTGTGAGCTTAACATCGAAATTCAAATATTCAATTTAAGAACAAACATATGTTAATTTTTTCGTATTCCTATTACTTCTTCATAAAATTAAATGAATGTTTTAAATCAATGGAAATCCGGATATAATCCACAAAAACTTCCCGATTTGCTTAGACGAAATGAATTCTGAATTTCCTTCTACATATTTAAAGAATCCTACAAACGATGTTCCGAAATAATATTTTATCCGTCCCAATCTATCGAAAATAAAGAACAAAAAATTGTTCACCTCGGATCAATCATTTCGTTATTGTAATTGAGAAATAAAATAGTAAAAAAAAATAATAATTTTTTTCGACGTATTCTTCAAGAAACCTCGTGCTTTCGAAGTCGTCCTATCGAAACGAGGCACCCTATGCATAAATGAGGCAAGTTGGCAGGTGGAGTGCACTCTTCTCGCTCATACCGTCGATTAAACAGCATCGAGAGTTTCGCTTACCTCTGGGAGTCACCTCTAACGGCATCTCTCTAGACTGTGCGGTGGCGAGAACGATTAAGGCGGCTCATTAGATTTTGAAGCCAATCCCGTTGAGAGAAGGCCGTGAGACGTGCCCAAACCCTCGATCTTGAAGGGATCTGAGCTGCTCCGACGACTTTTCTAATTAATCGTGTCCTTGATATAAACGAAGGCTCACAACGACGATGAACCCGATCAAACTTTCGTCGTCATGGAGAAATGTTGGATCTAATTTTTTTTCTTTATTATCGATCTTAAATAAGGGAAACCTCTTCTGTTCATTATTCATATAGAATTTGAATGACGATTTGCAGTGTAATTTGAAAGAGAACCGCTAAAATATGTTCCATAGACAGCACATTATGAAAAAATGAAATGGTACATTAATTTTCAATAGTTACTCTATTCTATAAACATTTTGATAATATCGATTGTTAAAATTTGAATTTTGGTTCGTCAGTAGTTATCTAGTTATACTGAAGGTTAATTATTAACGCACTTGGTAAAATTATGCGAATCATTTTGAACAAAACAGAATATCCAAGAAGATTTTAACATAATACATTTTTCTCAAGTAATTGAACTATGCAAGAAGGTACGTCAAAAGTGCTAACGAGCTGACGTCACAGCGGAAACGAAAAATCTTTGACTACATAGTTGTATGTCAGCTTTAACCACATCACTTTCGGATAAAGCTGCGCATATTCTGCAACGTCTTTTGCCCTTTGTGATATACATTCATGAGCTGACGTGGCTGAGTTTCGAAAATCTTCCCCAATGATCATCACGCTCACAAGGATACACCGAAAAATCAACTTGTGCTGTTTATTCGTTGTTGATCATTTCGAACATCAAAATGTGAGTTGCTTGAGCTTTAAACCGCTTTTGGGTGAACATTATTGAGCTTAAAGAAGTTTCTGAAAGAATGCCCAATATTGTACCATCTCTCGAAGGTCAAAAGAGTAAAGTCCGAAACTAACATAGTGTCCGATAAGCCCGTTGACTCCCTCGAATCTCAGCGGTCCAATATCCACCTTCTGCTACGGCGAAACTGTCGTACAGTCTGGAAAGTTTCCGGTGGTCACCCAAATCCTTAACCGCTGCCTGATCCCAACAGATCCGCTACTGTCACCCTCAAAGGCCGCTAATACTGGTTTCTCATCTTTTGGAATGACCTTGCTAAAGGGTACCTAAAGAAAAATCATTTGTGTACACAATGATTATAATATTCTTCTCTTTCTTATCATAGAGAGCTTCCAACCCTATTCAAAAGGTTATCCTACAAGAGAGATCGTCGAAAAAGCGTCAATATTAAGCTAAAAACCTGCGACCTCAAGCGTTGCGAATAATACGGAAGGGGAATGTCAAATTAGAACGAAAAATATGCACAGAAAATTATTATAAGGCTGATGCTGATCCTCATACATAACACTCGTCATAGCCAACATTTATTTCCCGGGTTCGTACGCCCAAGATCACTCCTTTTGCACGCAAAAACACTGCGTCCACACTTGATTGCTGCTTTGGCTATTCTACCAGTGACGGGAGGCTGGGTATTCAAAAAAATACATAAAAGGTGGAAAAAGATACTGGATATGACCAACGATGGGAGACCACTACAAAATCCAGAGCAAACACACAGGAATAGAGTGCATGGTAGAACGTGAAAATCCAGGAGGAAAAAAATCGTGTTCGCTTTTATTGCGATTGCCAGGTTGACCAGTGCTATCTCAATATACAAATGTTATAACACGATCCTTTTGGCCAACCGAATGAAAATTCCCACAGTCAATGGTTTTCACGTCAATTTCTCGTATCAACGAGTTTTTTTTTTAATCACTCTCGCTCTGTAATGTAACCGAAAGAAATTCAGTTGGAAGTTTATAGAAAAAAGAAATAAAGCCTCGATACCAGGAAACCGCAATTTTTTTCCGACTGAGATATTGTGCGGACGATGGTCCGAAATCCATGATCTCATAATCGTACCATAACCCTTACAAAATGATATTAGGAGCATAAAAAAAAATATTAGATTTTTTATTATAACCTAATGATGATGATGCAAAATGCGTTGCTGAAAAAGAGCCTTCTTGACGAAATAACAAAGCTTCTATCGTTGAGCCTACCAAACGAAACCTTTTTGTGTAACGTGATATTCAAGCTCCCTGGATGTATCATATCAGTGGCCACGTTTATCCTCCATCTCGGCGCAATTTCATTGAGTCATCCCAACCTCAAAATGTAATATTGATCGAGGGCTCTCCATCGCCCATTACTACTGAGATACAGTAGAGAAAATTCATCGCGTCAAGGCCCCGTTCGAAGAGTTACTTGCAAGCATCTCTAAAGAATGAAAAGATGAGGGAGGGGAGAGGCAGTTGTGCAAGCTCCGAGTTTCGCGGATGTACCCCCGGTCACATTTGCTGAGTGCATTGGAATTTCCGCCTGCTAAGCCTTTTCTAAGGGCTCACAAGAGCGACCGAATGGATAGTGGGTTGGCGAAAAGAGGCGAGAAGAGAAAGCAACCTCTGGACAAAGGGGCTTGAGGACTGTGTCTTTCGTGACCGAAGCAAGAAACCCGCTGGTGATATGTGTAACTTGGAATTGGAGTATAGCGTATGTATGTGTATGAGTGTACGACCTTCAAATATCTTTGCACATATCAATAATATACTAGTGTGAAAACCCAGTTGAATCTACGCCGCAGTATTGAAGAGAATGCAGTGATGGAGGATGGGCATCTTAGGATTGAAGTCCATTGTGCTGTCGTGGAGGGCGCTCTTTGCTGGATCAGCTGCTTTCCTACCTCCTAATTTTTTCCCCATTTTCTTTATCCTCCATTGCAGCTTCACATTCTTCCTCTCATTCATTTAGCGAAGCAAGTTCTTCCAAAACTTGGGTGTGTAAGTAAATGACTCAAGTGCCATGATGGTATACACCAGCAAGCTGGAATTATCGGTGCAATACAATCAAAATGGACTAGACTTCTCTTTCGACGCAACAGAACATCGCGTAACTTTGGAACCACAATGAGATGGATTGTTTGCCCTATCCGTATTCTAACAAACACGTATATGCTAATGAAATGACCTATTCTTTTATACTCTGCTTGTTCAGCCTCTTTCGCAATCATGAAGAGTAATGATGGAGGTCCGAGGATGGAATGGTAATTGAAACGATAAACTGAGCATGACATCTTGTGGATATGAAGGCTTTATGTTTTTCTTTAACCTCCGTCAAGAAAGTACCAGCTTCTCATGGTCCACTGAACTCTCTAGGGGTTAGTATGTTGTCGATGGAGGGCTTGCAAAAGTTCACGAAAGATACTCAGGTATACTATCCGCCGACGATGTCTGTACAGATTCCTGGTGTAAGGTAGAATCGTGTAGATACTTCGTGGGGAAAGTTCCTTTAAAGTACTTGATAGATTCGCTGGGCGTTAAGCGAATGCCCGGTTGGCCTCGTCTACCCTCGTGGAATAATTGATGGACCTCGCGTGGCTGGAGCCAAACCCTTAATCCGGTGTGAGGAAGCACGCGATTTCTTCGAGGATTATTAGATATATATATATATATATATATATTGGTTACAGTAACGCGTGTCAGTAAACTATGATGACCCCGTAACTATATCCATCGTATGAAACTTCGTAATACTATGCGTCATCTTCGATTAACATTTATGTCACGGAAACAAAGAGCTTTGCCCTATAAATTACATTGCTCAAATATTTAGTTTGGAATCCGGTTCGAAATCAAAATGCGTGTTTATATACGAGACCTGCTACGAACCAATAAATATTCTTGAAACGTTTTTCCACATTTTTTGACAATTTTTCAGAGAAGAACGAAACGGTTGGATTATATGAAAAAGATTTGTGGTGAATCAATGAATGGCATGACCTATCACGAATCACCGAAAGTTAATCAAGCGCTGGCCTCGTTTAACGATTACGACTGAAACGACATCAACGAATCGTTTGACCTAACATGTTCGTAACTACTATCTTCGTGAAAATTGATCACCTCCACGCTTCCTTGACTTGCTTTTTTTCGTATATCTCGATTCTCCAGCACCCAGGTCATAGATACGGGTAAGAAAAGTAACCTCTTACTGTCTTCTTCGTGATATATATGTCTAGGCTCTTTCGCCTAGAGTTCCCGTTGCGCTTCTTATTTCTGACCAAACTGCGGGGTAAATAAATAGGTACCGATCGAGAATTGCCCTACCACGAAGCCGCTTGTGGAAGCTTTACCACGAAGTGAAACTCGAAGAAAGATACCACTCGAAATCCCACTCTCAAGGGAAAAAATAATCGAAGCTGTCTCTTGTAGCCAATGCCCGCATTTTTTGAGATTTCAAATGATTACTCCGGAGTATTCAATGGTGCTGAATTCCGTCAAATAGACGGTCGTGAGGTAAAATAGCAAAAACGGGTATAAACGTTCATATACATTAACGTTGATTACATTTTGGCAAATGTTTACTCCAACGAAGGAAATTAAATTCTTGGCTCTTTCATTTCTTTTGTATATTTTTTTCATTTATATTGGCAACAGATGTTCAAAATATTTTCAATATTAAATAAATCAATGTTCAAACACGCATTATACGTATAAAAATGCGATCGCCATTTTTCAATTTGTTTCTTTTCCTTTAACTCATTCTAAATTATGGTATTAGAGGGCAGCCTGCATTATAATGTCGGAAAGGTGGACTCTGTATACGTAGTTTGTGTTTGCGTATGCAAGCTACTTGCTTTGAGCATCGCATTTTGCTTTCATAACAAGTGCCCGTAATATCATTCATGTTTTACCCCAATCACGCTTTTGAAATGTCAGTTATTATTACCGCAATATATTAACGCTTTTAGGCTCACTTTAAACGGTTTCCATAAACAATATAATTCCAGTTATCCTTTTTATATACAACGTAAAGAACGGATTTTTTTTTCTTCCAACCTCAATACGATCGAATTTTGGATTGTTGGTTCTAATTTTTATTCGTTCTTTTAACTTTCCGAACGTATCAAAATGTTTTATCTTGGATAATTTCGTACTTGGAACGATCTTCTAAATTTGCTTGAATTCTACATATATTTTCAATATATCGACGAGATAACAATGGACTTAATTGAAACATCCGATGAATCGAGGAATAATGAATAAGCAAAGTGAAATACATTCAGAGCTATATGTATACAATATGACTCGGTGTTTCCCAAGTTTTCACCACTTAAACTTCTGTTCTAAAATCTCACGGGCCAGCGACTCACAGTTGGTTCAAAAAGCCACGCAGCTTCAACGATATTTCGTCCGCCGCAAAGGTGAATGAGAAAAAGAGATTAAAACATGATGCGGACGAGATGAAAAGCGAATTTGATAAAGACAGAGTGAGAAAGAGAGAAGAAGAAGAAGAAGAAAAAGAGAAAGACATATAGAAGTAGATTGAGAGAGATTGGAACTTTCCTCAGCTACGTTCCGACTGAAACGAAATATCTTTAGAAAATTAGTGGCCCTGTTATTCCTCGAGTAACGGGGAGTTTCGTGATCCATCCCAAGGGCCACGGTTTCCAGAAAAGTGAGGAACTAAACCCTCGTTCTCTCACTCACCTCCCAATCCCCTCGTAAATTCGATTTTCACGGAAACTCGTTTTCCTGGATAACCCCTGTCCCCTCACTACTACTTGGATATCCTCAGTTGCCTTAAAAGTTAATGCTCTTCTCTCAGCTAACCGATATGCTTAAGTAAGTATATACTTCTGCACGGAGGCTACCGTGAGATAAAACGTAAATATTAAAGACCCACCAAAATATATTCCGTTCTTTTGTTGAACAATTCCTAGACCCTCTTGCGTAACGATGATTTGGGTGTTTTTTTTTAACAAACGTGAAGAGCTTGAAGTTTGATTCAAGATCAAGAACGTTTAAAAACTAAGAATGTCGGTTAGTAGAAATAAAATAAAAGAAAAGAGAACTCGAAGAGGTTTTCTGGCCACATCCACTAAATAAATTGCTGCATTCCGCAACGAAAAAAGTTTTCTATTGATCCATCAAGAAGATTTATCATTGATTCGATAAGCTTTTCTCTCTCTCTCCCTCCCTCTCCCTCTCCCTCTCCCTCTCTCTCTCTACCTCCCCCCCCTCTCTCTCTCTCTCGCTTTCGTTCCCGTTTTCCTTTTAGCTGGGCGATCCTTTGAGAAAATACCCGTTTTTAAAGCGATCTTTCTGACGAAATTCAACTGATCGCGGTTTGAAGGATTTTCCTCTCTCGCTTGTATAGCTTTACCAATGTATCATCGACGAAACTAAACTAGTGTAACATAAAATTCTATAAATAGGGATTTCACTCTTTGTGCGTTCTGAGTATTCTATAGAATGAACTTAATGATTATCTCACATAATTGAGATAATGATCGTCTCAGGTTAATAAAAGTATTAACCTGAGAATAAATTGTGATTTTCAGTGGTGAATACAATTAGTAAACTTCACTCAAAAATAATTTAAAAATACGTAAGGGTATCGACTTTCTTAAAGATATCTTGAATGCTACATTATTAAAATTTACATTCATTCTTTTGTTTAGGGCTTGCTATTTTTAAAAACTAAATAGCTATTATTACTAAATGTGGACACAATAATTTTCAAAAAAATGTTTATTTGTACTCTGATTACGACAACTAAAAGGTATTGCAACTGAATCATACTTTTTATAAACTTCATAATTCCTACAGTACTGGGTTAAGAACTGGTGAGGATTAAGGTATATACTGTACTGCATGCTAGTCAAATGAGTGATAAATTATCACAATTGTTTTATGCCAAGCTTAATGCACTAATTGAACGTAGTGTTAGTGGATTTATTTCACAGCATGTCTTATTAACGTAGAAAAATATTAAAAATGATAGATTTACGAAACCATTAATTGATAAATATAAATTTCCATAATGGCACATTTTCATCGGAATTCGTCAAATAATAATCCGTAGTATTTAATCGATTCCAATGCAGCACGTCTTATTTTATTCCTCAAGAGATCCTTTGTGAATTCACCACGTAGATTTTTTCTAAGCTTAATGGTTCTACTGTTGGAGCCAATTATTTAGCTAGCGAAAAAAATCTTTCATAAACAAATTGCTATAATTTCCAAACAAATAAACTTCAAAAATCTGCATGGTGAATTCGTAGAGAATCTCTTGAGGAATAAAATAAAACGTGGTGCATTAAAATTGGATAAAAAATACAGATCATTCTTTGAAAAGTCCCAATGAAAATATGTCATAATGGAAATTTGCCACTATCAGTTAATGGTTTCGCAAATGTATCGTTTTTAATATTTTTCTAGGTTTATTAGACATGTCATCTTACAAATTCACCTTCACTATGTATAATTATTGCATTAAAGTTGATATACAGACATCATGAAGTTTTCGCACTCATTTGACTACCATGCAGTACAGTATTTACCTTAATTCAATGAGAATGGTTGTAATTGTGAATATGCTTTTTCTTAGCTGAAAAACTATCAAGAATATGAATTTTTTGGTCACAAAAAGTTTCGGTTTACATCATTTTTTTGAAGCTAAAACAAAATTATGGATGCAACGGATTCGCACATATTTTTAGATCAAATTTTGCGAATGTTTCGTTTCAGTACAATTTAATCGGTATCATGTATCACGCGATAATGTGAGGCCGAAGCTTTATGGAAATATTAGAGCTGTAACGCCTGCAGCACTCGTCGCGAAATCAATAGTAATTTGCGTAGCGAAGCGAGCCAGGATATTGCGATTTCGCGACGCTGTATTCCTGCAAGTTCCAACCCACTCATTCCTATTTGATATGTCGTCTAGCTCGAAGAAATATTGAGAATATATATGAATGAAAATGGCGAGCGAGAGACGAAAATACATCGTTGTGTCGTTGACTGGAATTATTTTCTGCAAAACTAGCCGAGAATCGTTGAAAATACATAAATATCGAGATTTTAAGGTAATTCTCATTAAATTAATTTCATTATCATTATAAAAGCTTTTGAAAAAATGAAGCGTCACATGTATGTTGACTAATTTAAAATTAGATCAAACTCATTACGTGAGTTTTGAACTTCTTTTTTAAACTTGTATATCCGGCTTGCTGTGACAAGGTGAAAACTTGATTCAACGGACGAGTAATCAAAGAACGTCTTCTCGATGTTTATAAAACCTCGTGATAGTCCGTGCCTCAGAAGTTTTGTATCAAAAAGGGTTCCTTTTGTCGAGAAGCATTAATCACGATAATTGGCTAACCTTCCGATTTTCATCGTCGTCGTTGACGTCCCAACGGTCATCTTATTTGCAATTACGTGCATTCTGCGTAGGTACTCCGTACCACTTTTAATGACGCACACGTATGAGGCGTAAACTTAGATTTTTTCATTAATTACTTATTAAATTTCTTTTTCTATATTCAGAGAATGAAGAGTCACTCACCTAATTCACATATACCGCAACGAAATATCTGGGTTAATGAATTGCTGGCTAGAGATAAGTAGAACGAGAGACGAAAAGATATAGAATGTAGAAAAAAGGGTTGAGACGTGAAGAGCTTGATTGTAGACTCATGCTTAACTCGGACTTAACAACGACTGAAACCGGTTGATAGTAATTATTTGATCTGGTATTCTGCATGAATAATGTTATTTTCTATTTTTAATTGGATCCTTATAATTGGAAGATAAAGTCATTCGCCATGAAGTTTTTAAGAATTCAGGATTCTTAAATTTTGGATGCTAAGAGAGTACCAGCATGATATTTAATTAATTAGTCGATCACTTAAGGAGACTATAAGAAGAAACTGCTATTCAAATCCATCTACTTCGACTTAAGGAAAGAGGCTTTCGCGGAATATCGTCCCATTTCTTAGACGAAGCACTTTGTCTGAGAGCCAAAAGAAATTGTAACAGCTTTGCAAATAGAGACCCATTATTAGATTGAACCGAGGCGCCTTTTGTTACTTTGCTTTTTGTGATGATGAGTTTGATATCTAACAATGGTATAGTCGTATAGTCAAGAAACTTGTTCGAGGTTTTGCCACATAAAATTAGAACCGATTCATGAAAGTGTAACATACGTTTTTAACATTTAACATTGTCAGCTATTGCGAAGTATCATTCCGAGGACGGTTTCGCTTTTGCAAAGGAATTAAAAGATATGACATTAGCATACTGAAGAAATTATAAAATATATGCGACATAGCTGTAACAAGAAATCATACTACAAATATGTTTTTTCACTCTAATAACACGTTGGTTGAAATCTCCTTGTTGAACGGCTTTCAAAGTAATAGAACTTAGAGTTATGTTATTTCGGCGTATTATCAACACCAAACGATATAGCGCTGTCAAGTTTCCATCAAATCTCGAGACAGATAGTACCAGGTTTATTCTACCAAAGGGGTCAATATGAGGATGCAGATCCATGCGTTAGAGTATATAAACACGAAAAGTACATACGTTGGGAAAACATTATACGAGGACAGGAACTAGAGAATATAACTTGAGCCTCGGAGGTCAACGAAATTCAGGCAAAAGAGCATTCAAACTTAGTCGGTGGATGTACGCTCTGTTGGCTTCGTTGGAGTAGCATTTCTGTGGTGTTGCAGTTACTATAGTGCCTTTCTGGCGTCTCGAGCTCCGACCGATTGGGGAATTGTAGCTCGACTCTTTGAATGCGCGATAGAGTCTGTATAGCCGGTATGCTTGCGGTCTCACGAGATATGTCTATATACGTTACAACCGCACACTGAAAAGTCCTTCGGCTTATATACAGCCACATCGATAGTTTCGGTGCTTGGACAAAGTAAACTGAAATGTAATTTTAGCGATTTCTTACAAGGAACATCAGTTTGGTGTCCCCCTCCTATTTTGTTGAAACTCCTGTATATGAAAGAGCATTAGAAACTAAGACACGTATTTTTTTTATCGGCGGAAAAACTGTTCTAAGGGGTGAAACCATCCTTCAAAGTAAGGCATGTCAAGGGGTGATTTTGCAGTTTCACTCACAAGCACTCCACCGATTTCAATGAAACAAAAACCAAAATGCTTCTCATCTAAAGCGATGAAGAGTTCATCATGCGTACGAAAAAGAAAATTAAAGAGTGAACCATCTCTGCATTTATCTATTTCTCACCCCTTTTTAGAAAAGGGTCAAAGTCAATGAAACAGGTTCAGTTTTGAAGAAGATATTAAAATAAAGTTTACGTGTTTCTGCATTTTTGCAAAATAGCAACCTTAAGGGCCTAAACTACCTCCACTTTAATTTCCTTACCGCACTTGTTTTTTTTTCTGTATGGAATATCTCTACTGATTCGAAATATTTCTACAAACTCCGAAAGTTCGAATCAACGCTTTCTCATGTTGCGAAGTTGATACAAGACCCTGAGAGGATAAATTTTGAGTCTTCCATCGCTAAAGTTCGCGCTGAATGGATTTCCAGTTAAAAACCGCTTTGATCCAAATTGTATACAATTTCCGACCCATGCTTCTTGATTAGTGATTTAACATCACGTAAAAAATGTTCTCCATTTTTCTGCAAAAATGATTCTTCCTCTACAATTGTTCTCGTTACAAATTTATTTATTTTTCTGGAAACAATACGATGCAGTTTTTTGAATTTCCATACCCAATCATAAGAGGCTTTAAATCGTATATCTTCGTGGCATATCTCTTTCTGTGCCTGTAAAACCCACTTCTGAAGTTTGTGCAATATTCATAGGCTCAAATGTAGCCAGTAAAAGTTTAATAACGTTGAGTGGGTTGATATTCATACTGGTAAATATTTTAAGCACAATACACCAAAAGCACAAAAAATACGATTCCAAGTTCGCTTAAATGCATACCAGTACAATATGATTGGTACCCACCTTTTAAAGCAAGTATTAGAACAGAAAAATATTTATTCATCTCGTAATATCTGATATTTTTATCTAGTGAGAACTTCCTAAGTGTTGTGAAAGGTGATTACTAATTTTAATTGTCTATCGCGAGTATCAGAATACCAATAAAAATATTAGGTGATCATGACTACCTGATAACATTCTTATCTAGTACAAATACCGTAATCGCATTTCCACGCCTGTATTTTTTCTTAAAATTTAAAACAGTGTCATATGGCAACACTAATAGTAGATCATCGGTGTATCTATTTGTATACGCGTCCCTAGAAAAAATTTACAATCGGCTCAACATTGGCTAACACTGGGCCACACTTGGCCTATGTTGAGCCGATTGTAAATTTTTTCTAGGGGTAGCATACAAATTCCCCATAAACATCGGAATAGTGGAGAGTAACGTGTAGCTCTCTGCCCTCGCCCCTATTGAGGTTAATCTCAATAGGGGCGAGTATGCAAGTATGCATACTCGCCTAAAATCATAAAAATCGTTTTTTCGATGAAAGATTCAACGAAATAGATGCGCCAATTTCAACAATACGAATGAAAGAAAAAATGAAGAGGGGGTAATTTATCCTTTCAAGATCTCGTATTATTTTCGCAACATAAGAAAACGTCGATTCGGAGTTTATAAAAATATTTGGAATCAGCAGAGACATTGCAAACAAAAAAAAACAAGTGCAGTAAGGAAATTAAAGTGGGGGTAATTTAGCCCCGTAAGGTTGCTATTTTTCAAAAATGCAAAAACACGTAAACTTTATTTTTATGTCTTCTTCAAAATAGAACCTATTTCATTGAATTTGATCTACCCCTTTCTAATAGGGGGTGAGCAATAGATAAATGCAGGGGTGGTTCACCCCTTATTTTTTTTTCGTTCGCATGGTGGACTTTTCATCACTTTAGATGAGAAGCATTTTGGTTTTTGTTTCATTGAAATCGGTGGAGTGCTTGTGAGTGAAACTGCAAGATCACCCCTTGACATCCCTTACTTCGAAGGCTGGTTCACCCCCTAGAACTGTTTTTCCACCGAAAAAAATGTGTGTCCCTTAGTTTCTAATGCTCTTTCATATACATTAGTTTCAACCAAAATTGGAGGGGGACACTAAACTGATGTTCCTTGTTAGAGATTTGAAAGGTTTGAAAAAGCGCAAAACTCTTGGATTATTTATATCCTTCAAAAATTTATTAACACGTCACAACGCCCTTAAAAAAGTATTCGAATAGTAATAAACATTGATTATGAAATCTAAAATACTAAATAAAATTTTTACCGTGTTGAGTTTAATCACTTGATCGTATTTTAATCAATAAAATCATGCATCATAATCCAGAGCACTGTTTTGAAATTCATTGCCCGCTCATAAATGTACGATCGGTGGCATATTGCACTTGAAATTGTTATTCTGAAATCCCGATCATCTTTTAATGGTACGATTCGTTTTATTATTTGAGAAATAGCAGACACGTATTTTAACATTTTTCGATATTGCCATTTTCCCACTTTTACAGCAAATTTAATTTTTCAATTCTTCTTCTACCTCTCCTGATTTCAATTTCACTATCAGATGTCATTTCTTTGGGATTAAATACTTATTATCTAGCAGTATTTTGATAAAAAAAATTGTAGTCCAAAGAAATCGTATTTGGCACATACGCTTGAGCTTGATCGCAAAAAATACCAATCTAGAAAACTTTAGCCTGAATGGCTAAGGTTTTCTGAACGCGAACCCCATTCCAAGCCTTATGAGAAAATAATCCATCTAGTGAAATAGAGTACACCGTTACCGTATTATGCAAAGGAAACTTATATGCATGTATATACAATCCCAGTGTTTCTTCGAAGGCCAGAAGCTTTCGACTACAAAAACGAGAGTAGATGCACTTCGTCTTGAGATAATGGAGGAAAATGCTGTCTTGCACCGTTCGCTTATCTACTTCAGTTGAATGATGTGTGATGTATCCACACGTATATAGTATATTTTCCTTATACTCATGAGCCACCAGTATTGCCGTACTACCGCGGACTATTCGTTCAACGAGGCGCAATAGGGTAAACACGACGTTTGAAAAGCTTTGCCCTTTCACCACAAGGGAATTCTCGTGTGCCAACCGGTACGATATATACAGCTGAAGCTTTCCTTATATGTATACATGAATATACATACATATGCACTGTCTATGCACAAAGCTTACGATTGCTAGGCTCTCTTTCTGCCTAACCTAAGCACCTGAAATTGGTTTTTGTCTCAAAACCGAATGAAAAAAAAATCATACAGTTTTAATCCATTTTTTTTCTGTACATAATTAGAATTTGTTCGATAATTCTTAATAGTACGCAACTGTAGATGGACTTAATTATCCATAACTAAAAGGATTCAATTAACATGAAGCTAATTACTTTTCTCGGGATAAATTAAAAAGAAAATACGTAATATCGCGTCAGGGAAAAAAACAAAGAAAATAAACAAAAAAAAAATCTCGTGGGCTTTTGGTATTGAATCGTAAGTACAAAGTAAGCTCGACCGCCGCAGCGCCCAGAACCACTAATGTGCTCGCTCGCAGCGCGGACGGAAACTTCGAGGTGACACTGGCCACCAAGGCCACGATCTATCACCAGGGATTGGTCGAATGGAAGCCACCGGCGATTTATAAGTCATCTTGCGAAATCGACGTCGAGTACTTCCCTTTCGACGAGCAGACCTGCGTACTCAAGTTCGGTTCGTGGACCTATGATGGCTTCAAGGTAAATGAGCATGGTAGCCGATTAAGTTACAACGTGCGGAATCCTTTTTGAGAAAGAATGAAAAAATAAGCAAAGAAAAAGCAAAACTTTATAACGGTTAAACAAACGACTGGGAATGTCAGCGAAAATGTGTCAAAATCTGTCTCGTTCGAGCTTTGACGTGATTGGGCGATCACGAAAACGCTAGAAACGAGATATCGCGCTGGTTATACTAATTATAAATTATTATTATTATTATTACTATTTATGCTCTTATTATATACTCGTAATGCAGGTAATGTTTATGGTGTTGCCAAGAATCACTTAAATCGATCTTACTCGATTCTTAATCGTCTAAAAAAAAAAAATACCTTTCAATCTCTTATTAATTTCCATTATTTTTCCATGACGAAGAATCGTGTCATCAGAATTTTATTTATAAGAGGTTACTTCCTCGAAATTACTGTCAAAAACGTATTCTAAGACATCCGAGAGTTGAGAAGATCGATATATGAATTTCGTCCAAAAGGAATTGCTGCCCATCGACCGCTGGTTATTCACGAAAAAAATATTCCAATACATCGAATTTTAGCTTTCTTCACTAACTCTCTTTGTTCTGATTCTTAAACACTCTCTCTTTCTCTCTCTCTCTCTCTCTCTCTCTCTCTCTCTCTCTCTCTCCCTATATATGTATATATGTCTCGCCTGGTTTCCTCCCGCCGTTTTAAACGAAAATCTCAAAGGGTCAGTGCCAAGAGGCGTAGGGACGAGAGAAAAAGAGAAGGAAAGATGAATCGAAGATCGAACCGAAAACGTTTAGAAAGCTCGGACTCTCACGCTCGAAAAAAGAGAAAGCGATGCTCGAACGAACTCGGGAAAAAATCGGTAAAGTCGAAAATATCTAAGGTTCATCGAGCTGAAAGAAGAAATAAGTGGGAGGGCGAGGGAAAGGAAAAAAACGTGAGATAAAGAGATTTGAAAAAGCTTGTTTTTTTTGCGGGACAAGGAAAAATGACAAGACGATCGTGGCAGCAACTCCTCTCGTCTAAAAAGCGTTGATTTCATTTTTTGCCCTAGTTTTTTCTTCGAACCATGCCCCTCGAAAAAAAGACACGAATGGGAGA
The DNA here is from genome assembly GCA_963989365.1 of Rhimphoctona megacephalus. Lineage (NCBI taxonomy): Eukaryota > Metazoa > Arthropoda > Insecta > Hymenoptera > Ichneumonidae > Rhimphoctona > Rhimphoctona megacephalus. The sequence continues at coordinate 32,689,313 of OZ022414.1, read as the reverse complement.
TCACGCTTTCGGGTTTTTTTTGTTTCTTCGGTGATTGCAGCGCCGACGGAAACTACGAGGTGACACTGATGACAAAGGCAACTGTATACTATTCAGGAATGGTCGTCTGGCAGCCACCGGCGGTTTATAAATCTTCGTGCTCCATCGACGTTGAGTTCTTTCCATACGACGTACAGACCTGTGTTTTGAAGTTAGGCTCATGGACTTATGATGGTTTCAAGGTGCCGACAGCATAGACAAAAACAAAACAATGTTGGGGATGAATATATTTCATTTAGTATTGAGTTTTTTGCCAACTTATTATTTTCATTAATAATTGAGTCTTTAGGAATGCCATATATACGTGACCATCGTCTCGTTTGAAAAAAAGCTCGTGTGATGTGCTGTTGGACGTCATCTGATTTACATATTTTTATTGGATTACTATATAAATACATATATAAATATTTATATATATAGAATGTATGTATGAGTATATATTGATACGATGCAATTTAAAGCGCGTTTTTTTATTGTTCATAAATTTCTTACACAAATTTAATCTTATACATATGCCTACTTAATATCAGATATAAACGTACATATAAAAATATATATGTATTATATATACCATTGAATTAAATGATAATATACATAAACGATTTCCTTGATCGAAGTCGATAGATATGTTCATAGTGAATTATTTATTCGATTCGTTGATTGTTGTTTGAACGTTAATGGAAAATAAAACCTCTATAACGATTATTGTAAACGGACAAAGAGTTTGCTCCATCGGGCATCATCGCGCCATCTCGTAACACGTGGGAAAGGTATAAAATAACGGCATTCTTAATTTCGTTTTCTGGAGTATGATTACGTGCACGATCGAAGTCGATGTCGACAAGCGACAACACGCATTTAGATAGTGTTGTCGCATGTCGACATCGAATTCGATCGTACGTAATCCAGCCCCTGATACGTGTAATCATTTTAGAGTCATTAAAACTCTTAGAAAAGGATTCGTTTGTTTGGACAAACATTGTACTTCAGCACGGAAAGGTTCGACATTCTTCGGTGAATTGGGAAATGCGTGAGACCTAGTTGAAGATTTTTTCAAAATCGCATCGTTTCGCGTTATTTTATGTAGTATTATTTGCAGGTTTAATATTTAACGCAATTCACGTGGTCTATAGGGTATTCGGTTGATCAATGATCTTGAAGAAAAATGAATTTTGTAAATATGGATGAAATATTGAATGTATTGAAATTAGTAAATCGACGAGTTGTGAAAAAACGACTGAATTCAAGAACTACCCAAATAATAGATTTTCTCATTCGTTCGCTATTTTTGTCCCTTTTTGCAAAAAGAATAACCTAAACAGAATCATAAGTCAATAAGACGTGAATTTTTAGTAATCAAGTTTAAAAATCTGTACGTAAGACATTTGATAGAAAATCAAGTGTGAACCATTTCTGCCTGGTTTATATTTCTTTGGAGTACGTAACCTTTTCACTCTATCTACAGTTCATGATGCCGTATAATTAACTTAATATATGAATTATGGCGGGACAACTTAGTGTGTGGAAGATTTTTTTACGGGATTCATTTTTCAACTCCGAGAACATTTGAAATCGTTTGAAAACTAGTATATTCAATAAACCCACATTAAGACGAAACTTCTTCAAACTGAGTACATTATTTAAAACAGCATATGTCAGATATTCTGTACTTTGGCCAGAAAGCGTTAGCAGTACAAATCCGGAATAATTACACTCACTCCTCCGGTGATGAAAACGTATTATAAATAGGAGGAACTGTTTCAAAATCCTATTATGAAATGGCTTTGAATATCATTTGAGTTAACAAGGTCGTATTTTGTGGATGTAAAAACACTTTGATACTTTTCAAATATAAATTCAGTAACGATATGAACACTTTTCCAACTTTTGTTCGTCAAATGAGATGAAGTATACAATGCTTCACTTTAAAACACTAATGTGTAAAATTCTTTCAACGGCAGTGAGAGATGAAATTCGTAAATTAAGTAGCGTGGAATATCTCTCGTCTATATATAACCCCATTGTAGTCGTGATTACTCCCATGCGACATTTCAGCAAGCACGTGAACCATCCGAAGGACTTCCGTATCTCTCGAATGCATTTGCATTTTGCGAATTCCCCAGAGCTCGTGACTAGCCTACGGAGTACACGACACACTACACGATCAAGAAAATCCAAATCAACCTCGCTCGTCTTTCTCTCTCTCTCTCTCTCTCTCTCTCTCTCTCTCTCTCTCTCTCTCTCGTCCGACTTCTCCCTACGATTGTCACCGACAGCCATACTGTGATTCTACATATCTATTTTTATCGTTGCGATCGCAATTCGAATACAAAAGTTTGCAGGAGGGGAAGACGTGAACAAATATTCGAAACCTCTCCGCTGTCGCATTTTTCCTATCCTGATAGAGAAGGATTTTTTCTCAAAAAACACAGGCTTCCACGAATACGAATAGAAATTGAAAACGTGAAAAAAGTACAAATTAAGTTGCTAGAAATATTGATATCTACAATCGCGAAACTTTTGGTAAAATGTCGATGATAACGGTATCAATCATTTGAAAGCTCCTAACCACAAAACCTCTTACTAATATAAATAACAACAATAACAATAGTTTGGAACAGTTGCCACAAAACTTCATCAGTCAAATGACTTACTCATCATCTTTCCTTAAGAATTTTCATGTTTCTTATCCAGAAAATAGAAAAGAAGGCTTTATTATTTTTTTTCTCTCCGGTTACGACGACCTTTGAGAATTCGAGGGTGAACTATCGCAAAAGAAGCTTTTTCGTCGTTTTCATTTTCGATAGTATGAGACACGAGACATTTTCAATGTGTAAACAAAAAACAGAGAGGAAAAGAAAGACAGAGAGAGCGAGGGGGGGCAGAACACCAGAGAAGGAGGAAGAAAAAAGAGGATAGAAAATATTAGAAGTGAGGCAGAGAGGATGAAGGGATAGAAAAAGAGGGGTAAGATCGGAGGTGGAACGAGTAGGATGAGAAGCTTGCGTCTCACGACGGCTCTAATGGAATATTGCGGTTGCGGATGGGTATTGGATGTCTCTAGGTCTCATGATATTCCGCAATATGCATACCAATGCCACTCGTGCTGGTTACGCAAAAGCTATGTCTATAGGTATAGGTGGATATATTAAGATTTACACATAAATGTATGGAATATTTGAGGCTAAATGGGCAAAACTTTGACCGCATTATTCGTTTCATCTCTTTTACCATGAAACGTAGCAAAACGAACAGTAATTTTAATTTTTTCTGAGGCTGCGTTGTTAATAAGGTAGTTATTTCATAAATACCGCAGGATATTCATGATTTATAGAAATTTTAACTCAAAAATTTAATCAAAAAATTAAATCTTTTCCGCATCTCGGAATACAGACTTGTTCCCAGTACACGCAGCAGGAAAAAAAAACGAGCGATTTTGTAGGTCTGAAAATCACTATCATTCGTTTACTCAGAACGCGCACTATATCCGGATGGCAATCGATAGCGTACGAAAGGGCGTAACGCATATCTGATTCGGTGTTAAATTGTGTGGCTTACGCTGTTCCGCTTGATAGCAGTTGATACATGTATCTATGGATGTACGTCTGACTATAACTGACTGTATCTACTATAGCCTGCATGTTATAGCTACCCATTTGGCATACATACAGTGTATGGCGAATGTTATATGAGATTCCCTTGTTGACCACATACATATTTCAGGTTATATCGCGCTCTATGGAAGAAGTAGCATGTGCTCTGAATCACAGCTTAGAACTCACAGGGTTTAACCCTTTAATGTTACAAAGACGTGTTTTGCATGTACCCTTTTCTACGGGATTATTCACCATGGAAATGTTGATAAAAAAATTCGTGAAGTATCTTATCCACCATTTTCGGGGTCACTTTTTCCGATGGTGCAATTTAAATTTCACAAAAATCCCATTTTTCGCAATATTTTTGCAAAATAAAGTAAAAAAGTACCAATTTGCATGCGACATTTTTTTTTCATTGTAAATTCAGAAGCCTTATTGTACTATTTTCCAACTATAAAGTGCACGAATCGCGTCCTCGATAGTTGTACTTTCGAAATGTGTACATGGTTTTTTTCTCCCTAGGCTTACGTCTGCAAAATAATAGCAAAATTACTAAAAAAATTTGTTCAACTTTCAGAGTATTCAAATTTTATGATTCAAACGAGTTTTTCGTAGTCAATATGTAAGTTGCATATAGTTTCCGAAGTTTTTTGGGTCGCTAAACAAGAATTTGACATTAGTTTACAAAATTAATTTGTTTCAACAATTGGTTTAAACATAATAATCATAAAGAATAAAAATAACATTCATCTTTTTGTGAATATGGTTCACTATCCTCAATCAATTAATTCCTGATAAATTAATTGAAATAATAACATTTGATTAAGTCCAAATAGTTTATTGAGTGATATTTAATATGAAGATGACACGAAAATAAGTGCTTGTTGAGCAAAAAATTTTTTTTCAACAATATGTTACCCAATATTTCTTGTTTAACTGTTAAGGAAAAACCCCATAGAACGAATGACAGTAGGAATTTTTTGTCATTCTTAAATAGTGTACAATTGGCAAATGCTCATAAGGTTTTCAGTAGATTTTATTTCACATAAAATTATTTCAAAAGCTAATAGAATTCGATGATCAAGGGACTAGCAGCTAAAAGTATTGGACACCCTGTAATATTTCTACTTTGACAAAAATTTGGATATCTCAGTAAAAAAATCATGAATCAATTTACCAAACGACGTTTCAAAGCGAATAGATACAACTTCGTTTTGTTTTTTTTGGTTTCACTTGTATGATTTTTTCTGTTCCCGGTACGTAATTTTGGATATGACTATTTTTTCCGATTTCTCTCTCCGCGAAAACGAGTGTTAGGCTTTCGAAGACTGATAAACTAACTTTTGAGTTAGAATCCCTCAAACAAGAGATTGTCAGCTTCTACTCAATTGTCAAGTCCTACTTCGTCAAGTTCTACTGGATTCAGTAATCAAAAATAAAACTTTTTCTGATCTTGACATTTTTTTTGTTCTTGCATCGCCAATGAATTTATGGAATAAAACGGTAATTTAAAATTATATTTTTAGGAAAAATTGCAAGAAAAATCGTAGAAAATTAGATTATCTTTTCCAAATGCCCAATATTCGATTTTGCGTCGTGAGAAAATCACACAAAACAACGAAGTAAAATGAAGCTGAATTTGTCCACTTTGAAACCGGGTTTGCTAAATTGGTTTATAAATTTTTTTGTACCGAGATATCAAACTTTGTGTTCAGATCCAAATAGTACAGGGCGCCTAATACTTTTGGCCAAGGCTGTATTTGATTGACATAATAATTAAGGGAAAAAGAAGTAGGCACGCAATTATTAGAATCAGTAAATTACTCCAATTGTTTAATATCCATTTATTCTATATAGGAAATTTACATTTTTATCCATTTTATCTATACGAGGAAGGTAAATTTTCGGATATTCTTCCACTAAAATTGCCTGTAATTCCTCCCTTATTTCGTAATTGCGTATTTAGCTGATGCAATTATTCGCACGATCTGGAAGCATGTTGCTGATGAGCTCTCTACATATATAGAGGCACACTCACATAGACAAACATGAATATATCTATGGCTCATAGGTATTACAAGCTTTCGATGAGCACAAGCAATGCCTGCCGTTTCGATAATATCGATTCGTGGCCAATGATTATGTGGGTTTCCCATTGCGCGATTTAGCTATTCCTATATGTGTAATGAAATTCGCGAATCTCGTTGTGTACAACCTCTATGTACGATTCCATATATTCTCCCCATATCAGGAGTTAAAATTTTCGATTAACGTCGACGCTGTAACCCGCAGAACTTTACCAAGCTACGGCTCTCACTTTCTCTCCCTCTTTCTCGACCCCTTGTAGCGTTAGTTCTGTATATATGTGTGAGCATGTTACATAGATATGCACTCGAAATGCGGACTCGATAGTTCGTATGTGGAATCCCGAGATTTCTCTGTGATTAAACATCGATCTCCCAAAATTTCTGTATATGTATATTTCGGTATCGATCAGATAAAATAAGTGGATTGGAACTATAATTTCCATAAGAATACATATATATATATATATATGCCAGCTATGCCCGTGGTTTCGCCTGCATCCCGAGTTACAAAATGTAAACTTCGTAACAATCCTGTTCCAATGGGAGTACGATCTTAACAACAAATGGATAAAATCCGATTAATTTTACATATAATACGATTTTTCATATAGGTAGAGAATAACATAATGTGGGTTTTTTCAATATATGTTTATTTATTATTAATTTTTTTTTATTTAACGAGATCAAACGAGATAAAAAAACAAGGAACAGTATCACACAGAAATACAACGTTGGCTAATACACCCGATTTACGCGGTGACCGCCGAAAGTCTACTCAACACGCACTTCCCGCCGATCAGTGGCGCTTCGTTCGCTCGCACACACGCGCTCATCTATTCGCGCTACACGCATTACAAAATTTTGCGCTCCTACAATAAATTAATGCAACTTTTTTGACGGGGGGATTATGGAAAATCTTGCATAAAACAGGAGAGGTCATCGTTACCATGGTAACGAAATTATAATATATCATATAATTGTGCCCTAAACTCTACGCAAGTTGGATTGGAGAAATAATTCAAAAACAATTTAACTTAGGATAAAGCACTTCATTTGTTTCCGCTATCAAATATATTTTTTTTACTATATTGTCAAAGAATTAAGCATCTTTAAAAGCTTATTTTTGTTTTAGATTTCAACTTTTTTTTTTCAAAAACTAAATGAAGTTTTGCATTCAAAATTGTTAAGCCCGTAATTAGAGTAGGCTGATATTTTTGTAAATGTTACCCACGTTTGATTTTTTTAAATTAAATTAATACATTCAATGAGCTGTGACTGCTTGGATGACAACTCGCAGCTGGTACTTAAATTTTTGTTCAACTTCTCTTTGTTTTTGGACAAAATGAAAATAACATTTAGAATCGAGCGTTTAGAAGGAAACTTCCCTTTTTTGTAAAAAAGTGAATAAAATGTATAAGCTGTATGTTACCTATATAAAGACCAGGATTCATCCCGTTTTAAATTGTACGGTTTGCCGGACGAAGGGTTGCTGTACAAATATTATCGTCCATCGCCGGAAGTCCTATAGGTCTGTAATTTCACGAAATAGTATACTCTAACAATACACGTTCACTCGTATGATCGAATGATACGGAACAATTCAACTCATCCGTAAAATTAACGAAGCGGAACAAGGGTACGCCAACAGATGACATTTCCGAATGACAAAAAATTCATTATTTGCTTCAAATTTTATATTTGAACGTAGTGATCGTAACGAGTATTAATAATCATGTACATATTTAAAAAATTAAATGTAAGAATTTTTCTCACGTTTCTATTAAAACGATAATTACTCGAAAATTTTAAATGGCATAAGTGTTCGCAATTTTCTGTATTTGCTTCAAATTTATTCGCCTGTGTATGATGAAAAAGTTCAAATTTCTTTCTTCAATAAGAAACAATAATTCCTATAGTATTATCGTTGTTATAGTATCTGCCTTCCAAGAAATAAAAATGTTAAAAAGTTACAATCGCTGTGACGAAATGATTTTTAATTCCTTGTTTATCAAATCAAATACTTGAAATTACGTAGAAAATCTCTCATCGCATGACCAACGATTACTTTAGGGTATAAGTATAGCGAGACTGCGAACATAGAATAGGAATGCAAATGACTTTCTACAATTTTGATCGTGATATACAAAGTTTGTCATGGGAATAAAAGGACAAAAAGTACACGTATACCGATAAGATTCGCGAAATGTATTCTTGAATATTTTAAAGCGTAAATAATATACAATAAAAATATGACACAGAGCAAAACACCCAATCGCCAGCTATGTACCAATAGTCGGCCTCTGTCCATACTTTATATGAGTGGGAGGAGTAAGGAAGATATCTTCCACACTCTTCCCACTCATATAAGGTTGACTACTGATACGTGGCTGACAACTGGGTATTTTATCGTATATATACGAAGCATCAGAAACAGAGAGTCGTACAAGTGTCTTGAACGAGGAATAGAGTGTATATTTGCTACCTCTGAATGGTTCAGTTATTCTCGTCTCTTACACTTTCAGTACCGCATTGAGACCGAGAATGATTTACCTGAGGGCTCGACAGTCACGTGTTAGTATCTACCGCTAACTTTGTGGACAAAGACCCCGGAATTTCTCATTCGAGAGTAGTCCTCGGCAGGAATTCCAGGAAAGTCTAGCGAGCACGTAGCCGAGAGCTAAGGATAATATTGTGAATAACGTATTATAAAATATAGAAGTATTTCAGTACGTTGTATAACGATAAGTAAGACCAGCGAGTCTGGAAGAGCCTCGTTCACTGATCCTCTCTTGAACTTTTGACGAAAGAACGGCTTCAAGAACATCCAACAAAATTCTAACTCCTTCACTTAGTTGTAGGTACGTGCCCAATGCAATTATATTCAGTTCGAACATTTTGCTTTAAGATTTGCGGTAGCGAATCAAGACAAGTACATTTTCGTTCGAGAAAAACAAAAACATGATAGCATCCACGAATCATCTATATTCAACAAACATCGTATTCTAACCATATAATTTTTAAACCTCAAATTAATATTCTAAATGAAAAGTTGCGTCTTCTGAATGCCGACAGTTATTTATTTATTTTTTTCTCTTTAAAAAAAATCAACACCGTAGTTACGCCCACTTTGGAGATCTCATTTACTTTATGGCGTTTGGGGCTTCTAGCAGCTTTTATTTCTTATAGCCACAGAAAATTTTTGCGATCCCTGAACTCAGCGTTGTTACGAAAATGCGTTTTTACGAAAATTTGATCAAAGTATTGTAACACTTACGCGCAGTCCCGGCACTTCTTTATAAAAACATTATCCTGATTTTATCCCGATTTTCATCCGATATTCGACATTTTGGGATGAAAAAATGCTAAAACGACGCGACAACGTTTCGCGTGCGTTTGTTGACTGTTGTTGTCGGCGGCCATCTTGAACACTATGCTAACGGCGAAGCTACACTTACGAAAGCGTCTGGCCGCCGCCTATCGTGAAAAACCGGAACTAAAAAATGCGTACGTGACTTTTTGCACGTTTCGGTAATTAGTTATTAAACAGACATTATTGTAATTAAAATAACGCGTAAAATACGCAGAAAAATCTGACAAATCGAAGGGAATAACTCGCGCGGTAAATTTATGCGAAAATGACCAGTAATTTAAGAGTGAAAAGAACGAATGTTTGTGCGCATGCGCGTGGGAAAAGCGACAAGGGAACGCACGAATGAGAGAGTGTATTTTTCATTATTTCAAAATTTATTAAAAACTCTTTAATTACTGAAAAATCTTTGCGAAATATTTAAATAAATTTAGGAAACGATCAAATGTGATAAAATTATTATAAAAATTGGTAAATTACGAAAATTATTAATTTTTTCGCAGGCGATGCGCAAAGTGGGGGTAGCGTCGAACAAATCGAATTATGAGAATGCGAGAGTGGGGGAAGCGAAGAACGAATCCTAAAAATATTGTAAATGAGCGTGCGCAGAACGAGTTCGAGACTACCCGGCGAGCAAATCGGAACTCGAGCGCTAGAACAAAGGATCTGTTGGGTATAAAAAGCCGTGCACAGCAGCAGTGGACAGGCATTCTGCTCATTCTGAAAACAGAGCTCAGAGAGACAACACGCTCTCAGCAGCAGAGATCCTTCCTAGTTCCAGCAGGATAATAACCTATCTTTCTTATCATATTTGATGCTGGGAGTATCGGAGCGGTTCGGCGACGTTCAACTCCCATAGTCCAAGGTCAATTCCTTATTCCTTTAATTTTTTCCTATAATTCCTTGATGCTTGGAGTATCGGAGCGGTTCGGCGACGTTCAACTCCCATAGTCCCAGGTCATTCTTTAATTTTTTTTACATTTTTCCTTTTTCCTGTGGGTGCTCGGGGTATCGGAGGTGTTCGACGACATTCACATCCCATAGCTCGGGGTCTGCATCCTTACCTGTGGTGTGTGGGGTATCGGCGTCGTTCGGTGACGTTCGGGGCCCATAGCTTGCATACTACGTTTCCTCTAATTATTTTTATCTTTTGAATTTATGCCTGCTGGAAGTGGGAAGCCTACTTGCTCTCTTTTAATTAAAAATTGCTAATTAAATTTATGTTTTGAATTTTTTTATTCTAAATTATTTTCAATAAAATATAATTAGTCTGCGTCATTTATTATGCTCAGCAATCCTCGTCTATTCTTAAAATCATCAATAATCCTGAATTCGATAATCCAAAAGGCCGCGGTCAGATTATCCATTATATAGAATCAATTAAAAATTAAAAATTATTATTATTATTATTATATCGAATCAATCCACTTTTGGATTATTAAAATTTTGAATTATTTTTTTTATTCACTATAAAATACAAGTGAATTTCATAGCAAAATAAAACCCTATTAATTAATATCAAATAATTCAAATATTTGAATTATTATTATTATTATTTTTCTATAGACAAAGTTTCATCGAGTATTTCAATTATTATTGTTAATTAGCCTCGAAGACATCGTTTTTATTATTTGACCATTATTGTTGTTATTTTTCTCATTTAAATAATAATTCTGACGCGAAAAGGGAATTAAAATAAATATCACCGTTAGAATAGTTACCGACAAATAAACAGAATTGATATCGTTTCTTTCCGTCCTGATCCGGATTATTAAATAAATTCATGCAAATAAATAACCCGAACGCGAAATAAAACAAATATTCATTTATTTTAAGAAAAATCGGAAAATTTACATTGTTTAATTGAATAAATTAATTTTGTTATTATTTTGAACACAAAATCCGCGTTTCTCACGTTTCTTTCATACCTGCTCCAAAATTATTTAAAATTATTTAGGAAGCTCGGACCTGCGCATAGCGACGTTTAGCGTATGGCAAAAGCGTTCCGTTACAATATTTTGGACATACCAACTACGAGTCTCAGCAGTCGACGATATTTTAAGCATTAAATTTTTATGTTAATGAAATGCTGTTAAGGTAGATCGGTGAATTTAAGCCATCCAAGATGAAGGGCTGATAATTTTTGTGGTTCCACATAAATATGGGATGAATTGATATTTTCAATTTGAACGCTATTTACCATTTAGTTTGGTAGTAATTAATTCGTAAACATCGACTGTTTCCAGACACTTATCCCTACGAGGATAAAAAAATCGTATGCAAGTCAAGACTTATTGAATTTTTACATTTGGTATTTCCAAGATTTCGTAATAAAAAATTGATCACTGTATTCCGCGAATATTCCTGAATATAATAGTGCTTGGGTTTTTGGATGTTACCGTTAAAAATCGACTGAAAAATAAAAAATTATTCGTTGTAACATGATTGAGATTTCCACAGGAATGACCCGGAAAAGAGCGCGAGAGCGCTTAGCAACTCTGTATTCGGGGTCTGCTAGCACATGCCTTCAGATGTGACAGTTTGCCAATTTGACTGTGTTTTTCTTTCCTGTTCTCGAATGTTTTTACCGTATTTGATAAATAAAGATAGAATTAATGGTGATAGGTAAACTGGAAAATCTCTGCCGTTGCGTAATTCCTTTGTGTAATACACTATATAGGTTGTAAACAAACCTGGCAGTTTCGGCAGACGACAGTAACGGCCATGCCACGTTTTACAATCCACTGCGTTCGTCAAATTTCAATTATTTAACATTTATTGAACAATAAAATCATATAAAAATATCCATTCTCCGCTGTTTATATTTCGAAAATAATAAAATCATAGTTTCAAAATCAATTTTACATTTGCAAACTTTGGTCTACAATAGATACTTCAAAGATCACGTAGCCGTCACCGATCTACCTTAATGTCAATGAAATATTATAAAATTGATTTTGAATTTTCATTTGATAATTGCTGAAGGGGCAGGACGGGGGGGGGGGGGCTCGGTGAACATTCCGAGTGATCCGATGTTCGCGGTTCCGATGGTTACGGCCTTTTCTAAGTATGATAATACTTGTGAGTGTTTCTAGTGTTTAAAAACTGAGTACTAATCCCAAGAACCGCATTGTATTTCCGGTCGAAAACACAAAAACTCGAAAAATTGATTCCACTACCTAACTTTTTATCGTTACCAATCGTAGATCTTTAATACGTTTCTGTAAGTATCATCAACAATAATGGGCCTCGATTTTGTCATACGATAATCTTTTGCAGAATAATGATTTTTTTCGGTTTATTTATTAATTTATTTTATTTTTTGATCCAATATTTTACAGAAAATCGATTGCATTTCAGTCAAACTGGATCCAAAATAATCTTCTCATATGAAAGCGGAATTATTTCACAGTTACATACGAATTAACAACATCTGGCAATATATATTGAATATTGTTTATTCCGACAACGCGATCAATAGATTAAGAATTGGGGACTGCTGAACTACAGCCTACGCTATCGGCTTAGCGATTAATTTTTAGGGGAAGTCATCATACTTCCGCTAAACCTTTAGCGTATGAGACCTACAACAAAATATTATAATTTCCTGGTTCTGAAACTATTGATCTCGTTGTTAACCTAAAAAGATTAAAAAAATATTGTTATATATTGTAAATTCGTCTGTAACAGTTGTTCATCATGAAACAATTCCGGTTTAATGAGGGGCAGATAATTATGAAACTGATCACACATGCAATCGATTATAATTATGAAACTAGTCACAGCATGCAATCGATTTTCTTAAAAGACTTCATAAAAGAAAAAGGTTCTGAAATCGACACGTTTATTTTCATTTTTTATGTATGTTCACGCATAACTTTTTATAGAATCACCAATTTGGATGAACCTCATTTGTTTGAAAAAAAAACTCCTGAGGTTCTCTCATAGAGAAAAAAGTAACAATTGTTTCAACTTATTTCTGATACCATTGCTACAAAACGGTCTGCTGAAGATGTTTTTCAAATTCCATCCCCAACTGTTTATCAAGATATTATGGTCATCAATTTAAAAAGCATATTTTTGAGACAACGTCTCTCAAATTCTTTATATATTTTTTTTCTAAAAAATTTGTACGTTTTTTTTTTTGAAAAATCATTAAACCAGCAGACGACAGAGCTGTCAATGTACTTGTCCCGAGACTCTACCGAGTTTCTTGATATATTTTTTGAAAAATCATTAAATATATGTTGAAAATTTCAGAACCGAAACTAGAATAATTTCAAATTCATTTTACCCTAAAAATCATGTCCGAAAACAGAATTTTGGACAACAATACGGCCTAAAATATAACTTTCTGACCAGCTAAGTCAAAACTTATACAAAGATTTACTGAAAGTTCCTGTTATTTAAAGCAATGTGAGATACCGACCGAACCGCTATGAGTGCGAGAGGGATAGCTGAAATTTTCGAACAGGTCTTTCTCCGCTGTAAATGATTTTTACGTTAAAAAAAAGTGTTATCGTCTCTGTCAGTGAATCACGAAGACGCTAACACTCTTTTTTCCCCAAAAATGTTAACAATCTATGAAAAAGACTTGTCCGAAAATTTGTGAGGTTATGTTGACCTTTCACATTGCCTTAAAACGAAAGAACTGGCGAAATCCGTTAAATCCTTCGTGAAAATTGAATATTTTAAAAGCTTTATTTGTCAATCGTATTTATACGCAAATGAAACATGCATTAAATATATGTTATATAATGTATGCCCTTTCAGCATGTATTCAAATTCGAACTGTTGACTGTTTCTCAAACATCAAAATGATGATTGTAAATATTTGCATATTTACATCAATAGTTCGTGCTACAAAAAAATTCTGAATTTCATGAAATAATTAATTTTGTGCTCATCGCGGATTCCACCGAACAAGAAACTTTAAATAAACCCTTTGAGATTTCTTTTTTATCGACGAAAAATATACCCACTTCGCTTTTGGAGCCATTTTTCGTCTGTGTTTCAAAATTGACGATAATTTTTTCAGTTTAGTCTTTGTAGCCAGAAAAATTCCAAAAAATTTTTTTACTTATATGAAATATTTAATTTCTTCGCTCACATCACGATTCTACCAACAATGAATTACGAATACTGTATACAATACAGTCGCAAACATCACTGAAATCCAAACTCCTCAATGCATGAAAAAAAACTCATGAATCTTGGACAATAAACGATTTTTTTACTCGTACATAAAAAGAAAGAAATTGAAAAAAAATGACGTTCCGTCTTGTGGTGCATAAGTCCTTTATCGCCATGATATCTATTCGAAATAAAGAAAAGCAAGAGGGAGAGAAAAAACTCGGAAAAACCGCACACATTTTATACCTTTTCCATGGGGAACTCGGGTTTACGACGGTGGCGTCGAATCATATATGTCGCTGTGTTTTTGCATCTAATTATCATTTTATAAAAATGATGACTTAATTTCTGTACGGTATATTCAGTTATAATATTTGGGAATGTGTTTTACTGCATCGTTTACACGTCACAAACGAATTGACGATACACACAAATAAAATACTCACAAGCGCATCCACACGCATACACAAATATCTTTTGCACAGTAAGGTGCCCCAAAATAAAGTTGATATTTTTTTTTACACCCTTCTGACCTTTAGTCTATAATAAAACAAAAAACCTCACGACAGGAAGGCGTCGGAGTTCATGGTCAAATTGTGGATCAAGCCATTTTGGTATTTTGTTTGCTATTTAATAAAATAAACAAAAACCATGTTTTCATTGAAAATGAATTCAACTTAATAAATATATTTTTATTAGTTTTATTAGGAATAGAAATTACAGCTATGCGAGTTTTTTTGTTCAATTCGACTTCAAAAAAATTCAAATAGTTGTAGCTTCTACTTCTACTAGAATATTTTTCAAAGAATGTGTATATTTAATTTAATTTATGTTTAACACAACTGTTCCACTGTCTTTTCCTATTTAATAGCAAAAAGATGAAACAATTGCTTGATCTGCCCTTTAAAGTTGAGTTTCAGCGTCATTGTTATACGAGGCTTTCCGCTCTGCATAGACTAACGTTCAAATGATCGAAAATGAAAAAAAAACATCGATATTTTTGGGATACCCTCTTGCACACATATTTTAACAAACGCTTAACACACATGTATGTATTTATATTGCCATATATGTATATTTGTATATATGTACTCCTATGTATATACATATATATGTATGGGTTGAAATTATTTGATTGTCTATCGTGTTAATATAGTGAACGTCATTCAATAGTGAAACGCAGAAAGAGTGGCTCGATGTTGTGGCGCATTAATTATAATATAGAAAGCATATTTAATAATAATATTATAATAAATGATGTTGCTCGCGCGTGCTCGCAAGGCTTATTTATCTAGAGAAGCAGATGCTGCAATATTGTTTCGTACTTCGTCAAAATGGTGGGCAAAATCATTAAGATCCTATTAATGAGATAAAGTTACTCTCATTAAATCAATATTTAAATTTTACTTTTTTTCAAAAAACTACTGTACAGTAAAAATTTCGTATTATGTGAAATATGGTTGTGTGCGTAACTGTGGTGAAACTGGGCGGATTTCTGATCGCTTATTTACTACAACAGTATTGTGAGGTAGCCTGCACCGTTACATGTTATTACTTCAGAGGTATTGAGTTATAAGAAAAAATGTTGAAGATACTGCCGAAATGATATATCCATAAGAATATCTATTGATCAGTAGCAGCCGTTACTACGAAAGATTTTCCTTTGCGGTAAGCTCTCTCGTGCCTTTCTCCTTCTTATATATTTTATAGCGCGTATCTCATCGAAGGAAAGCATGAAGCAAATGCTGAAAGTTCTGTTGCCAGACGAGACTACTTCAAGTGGTTAAAGAACGTCGTGGTCAGACGAAAATCCAACGAAGGATAGACTGGCGTAAGTGCTGGCGGTTGAAATTAAATGTCGGAAAACTCGCGTGTGAGCGAGAGAGGCAAAATATTCGGGGTACAAAGGCTTATTTAATATACAAAGTCACTGTGCGATCGATCAAGATATGATCCAGAGTCAAAATCCATCTCGTGGGTCAATTCGAAAGTTTTATATGCGCCTGCTATGGCTGTGCATGAGTTATGTGTGTGCCTTATTTATTATTTATTGTTTTTAGGCCCAACGAAATATCTACTTTTTAATTTTTCTTTTTCCATCGTCATTGCTATCTTTATTATTATTTTGATCGATCGACAGTTATATTTTTATTTAAGGAAAATATCGATAGGTAAGTAGTAATGTATTTCAGACTTTTTCAACACAACGGACATTACCACCTAGAACTGTTTGACGAACATTCGATTTAAATACCACATCATTCACAAGTCATTACACCTGACACTATTCATGACGTCGTAAATATTGATGTCGCGGTTTCAACGTCGTCGCATACATATTTTGAAGAATTCAAATTTATCACATCACGAGAGCCCTCAAATCATTTGTTGCGTTAGTATTACGTATAATTTGGTTAACCATTTTTATTGTGTCATAATCGATTAGTAGCTTCAAATTTAGGATTGTTTCATACATTAATTTTCGTCACTCAAATTCAATTTTACATTTACAAAGAATCGCTATTACCTATCCGTTCTTTTGCAACACCGTTTTTCCCCGAAGAAAGCCGTTACAATTCATTTTAAATTCAGATAAGAAATTTAAAAATTGACTTGAATAATTCTCAGTGGTCGTATAATTAATACATTTTTTTATTCACCTATATAAAAGAATTTAAGACACAAACGAAAATGCTGCTATAATAGAGTGAATAATGTCTATCATTTTCGGATGGGATATATCCTTTCCATCTAGTTACTCGAATGATTCGTGGCTTTCATTTTTTATTCTTTGTACTCACAAAAAACGAGAAAATTTTTAACGTTAGCTAGCGAATAGTAAGTGAAGAATGTAATAGAAATGCCGAATAAAAAAAATGTGTACCATGAAGATTGCGTTTGTGCTGGGAGATAAAAAAATAAAGCAACCGTAGAGTGCAGGAACTTGGGCTTTCATGGTTGATGGATAGCCTGTGGGAGCTTTACCTGCCAGGTCGCATGGCCAGTTCGATTCTCCTCTCGTTGCTACATGCTTTTTTTCTGAGGATTCTACCATATGGGCATTCGAAATACTAATGGCTGCCTATTCCAGTTCACTCAATCCTTTTTTTTCCAAATCCTTAGTCCAGGAAAATGAACGTCATAAAATGTAACGGGAAAAATTCAGATGCCTATTTCATTTGGTACGTTAGAATTAGTAGACCTGAGATATTAGAGTTTATGAATGAAAAATCGATTTCAACGAATGACCATGGAAATACTATAATTTTTAAAAAATTTATCAAAAAAACTTACCAAAAGCCCTCAATGTCCCCAAAATATTTATTCTTAATTTTGAACGGATTAATACCGAAAGCTTGCTTCAGTCTTTACTTCGCAATTGAGCTTTCGACCTTGACGAAGCGGGTAATCTGGAGGAAGACTAAATGAAAAACTGGTAAAAGAAAGAGTCGGGTGTATTTTGAGAAGGTAGGTTCTATAGATTGAAAAAAAAAAAAAAAATAAGCGACCCAGAGTCACTCGTTGGTGCAGAGGTGAAATGGAAGGACCTGGAACGATGGTGCTATAATCGCTCATATACATGTATAGAGAACTATGTGAAGCACCGGAGAATGATGCTAAAAGTGTATAAGTGTTTCCTGGTAGCCCCAGGCAACGGATAAGGCGCGAGCTTTACCTTACGCGAGCGCTTACTTATATATCTATCTCACTTTTTTCCCCTTCAGACACTTTGCCAGTTTTTCCAGAGAGCCTCGTGTAGGAGACCAACCGTACCAGCTAGATTTGGTTGTCGCGGCTTCATGCACCTCTCGTTAAAACTCCACTTCTCTCTCTCTCTCTCTCTCTCTCCCTCTCTTCATCGGGATTGCCAAGCGTATTCTCTCACCCTTACTTTCTGTCTCCATTGTTGCTTTTATACAACTCTTCAAGGTTTGCGCTACCACGCCGCCTCAAATGAGCGCAATACAATTTTTTCCTTCAAATCCTCACCTCGTTGCCTGCCTAACTTTCCTCGGTTTAGCCTAAGCATAAAGTCGAGGTCGGTAATCCTGAATGAATGGCCGTACTGGTGAAGAGAACCCATTGCCGCTGGCACGGAACGAAAAGGGGGTTTGCCGAACGACTGACTGCAGAATCTCTTCACCCTATACACTTTTATATACCCTATACCTTTGTCCATAAACTTTCGTCTTGCCCCTGCAATCGAGAAGGATCTCGTATTCGCGTCCTAGATCTCTGACCTTCGTAGGCTTTACGATAATACATAAAGGACGTAGCTTGTTTTGCAGGGTTCCTGATAACAATGGTCAAATGGATCTTCGTTGGTTCTACCTGCAACTAACTATGATTACATCCGTACCGAGAGAAAATCGTCCTTTTTCATTACAACCGGGCGTGTGCACTTTCTGTCCACTTCTCCGTGGTGTTCTTCTTCTTCTTATTCTTTTGCTTATATACAGTAATAATGTTCTACCACTGCGTGAGTCCTCAAATCTCAAAGATTAAGAACGCAAACATATTGCAAGCTTTATATCAGCCAGGCAGACTCAATCAAGGGCTAAACAATGTATCCTACAAGTACAGTTGCGTTAAATGAAAGTTGAATTCTTTTCGTGTAAGACATTGAACAAAATACCCAAAAAAATGAGTCGTTATTAAGAGAAGTGCGTCTCACGATCACGAAAACGTAGTTTTTTGAAATACGGCGAACCACATGTCTGAAAGTGCCACAAAACAAGATCAATTTGAGCATCCCTATTACGAATTATTGGTGCTCAATTCTCTGAATTGAAGTGTAAGGCGAGCTGCTAAAGTGGATTGTTCGGACTGTGGGCAAGAGTGCTTTGCACTCCAACTATACGTGCCTACATATACGTAGTATATGTACGGAGGAAGCTTGACAAGTGGCTTTAACCTAAACTTAACCAACAAATTCTGCAGCCGCAAGAACACCTCGCCCATTTCCTGTACTCTACTACAACTGAAATCACAGTCTGGATATAATACAAACTGCACACGTCTATTTGAATTCTCTCGTAATTTCGCCAGCGAGGTTTCATCCAGCTGATGGTGAGTGTGGTAGGAGGAGGACGCCTCGACGATCTAATCTGATTCGTATGTACAAGCGGGTCGCGAGACTCCACCCGCCCGATGGGTTCGCCGACCTCGAATCCCACCGACGTATACAATTGAAGAAATCCAACGAGCAAAAGCACACCCCGATAGACAGAGCGCTCTCTCGCTTCACATGTAAAATTTCCACTTGTGAGCGCTCTCGAGCCTAGCTCTTGCGAACTACGGAACATAGATCCTTACCTAATTCGAATCTCTGAGTCGAGGCTGTTTATCGGTATATTCACTACAGTACGTTTATATATGATAGGATAATGTGCTTCCCCTATAGTGGTTGGGTTCTGTATCGATCGGGCATTTCAGCTTTCTAAATTCCTGTATTCTCATCTGTATCATCATCGTCAGACTGGCATTAGATGAATGAACTCTAAAACTGAAGTTTCGACGGATCAATTTCGCTATTCAGTAAATTCAACTTCATTGTTCCTCATCAATCACATTGGATTGTTGAAACTGATTACTTAATTGTCGTTGTTTTGGTTGAATAGCACTGGAACATTTTAATGGTTCTTGCTAGATATTTCGATCCGGCATACTAACGCTGAAAGCGATAAAGTGTTGAATAATACATATGTGTAGCGAATTAGAGGCGGATGCATAGATCATTTTGATGATTACAGCCGTTAGCATTACTGTAACGTACATTGCTCATTGATTTTTTTCTACTGTAATCATTCTGCTACTCTGATATACTTGCTTCCACCAACACTGTTATCGACTCGGGATTTTGTGGGAAAACACAACATGAAGTGCCTGAAGGATTGGTAACAAGAAAAAAGGAACACGAGCCCACAGGACACAAGCTTAACATGTTCGAACACTTAATACAACTTCCTCAACGACGAAAACCTTTCTCGGTTCGTTTTTTTTATCGTTACTTCAGGGGCCATTTTAGCAATTGGGTATAAAGTGGTGGTCATGGCTTATATAGAGTGAAGCAATAAGTGGTTCGAACACATGAACCCAACACTCGTACTCATTTTCTTTCCCTATCGGATTTTTTTTAATCCTGTTCTATGTACACGTATTTAATATATACCCAGTGATACATATATTTATGTAGCATTGAATGTATTACTATTTTACCCGCAGTGCGAGATTACTGATACCATGGACTACAGACCGTAACTCTACTATCACCGCAGGGTCCAATGGACTCTCACCATCGATAACAAAGTTTTTTCTCAGTCAGCAACTCTCTGTTACGGTAGTGTCAATGTGTATGTATTTACGCAACGTCACACATACTTGGAAAAATGTGTATATATATAATTTGTAAAAAAAATCCTCAAAGGGATATAGTTATCTGCCAGACCGCCGTTTCCAACAAACTTCCGGCTCTTCGAGAGTGAGTTCGATCCATTGTCAACGATAACGCACACGTAACGCCTTCGAAAAACGCGTTCGTATCACAAATAGTATTTCTGCCTACTCACACAGCACACACACATACATACATATATATATATATATATGACGTATGTAACCTCATGACAGCGTCAGTGCCATCCGACTTTACAAGCTCTTTTCACTATATAGCACTCATATACGAACAAAAGCCTGAGAGACACTTTCCAACTGATGCTTCGGTCCTATGGGCTTTTGCACTCTCTGCACTTTTCGTCCCTTCCCTTTTCGTCGATCTTCGCGTTTCTCTACACAGTCCATTGTATATCTTTCCTCAGACGTCCACACAATGCTCTCAGTCGTATAACGGCTTCGTCTCGGAACTTTCTAGTAAAAACTCATATCGCTATCTTGAAACTTCGATACAAAAAACTTAACGAAGTATCTCGTATGTTAAAGAATACAATATGATTATGGGCATATATACTCATAAATGTTGGGTAATACGCGACAATATTGATGAGATTAATCAAAAATGAAGAATGATTAATGAAAAAAATTATTATAAGTATCTTCAATTATATATAAGCGCTGCGAATTATTTCACTAGGAATTGTTTTTTTTATGATTTGCAAAAGAGCGGGATATACGTAGTGAAAAACGTTTAGAGATTCGCTGCAAAAGCGGAAGATTCAGAGGCTGGGAATTTGTTTGAGATAAAACGGCTGCGCAAATGGTACAGTGGAGCGGGAAAAAAGATTACTGCACGATAACACGAATGAGCTTTTACGATTCAATAGACAAATTCTCGATGCACTTCATTTTGTAGCCTGACAAAAAAACGGGAGTATTTTCCCAATAGAATTTAACAAAGCGCTTACCAAATGGAATAATTGGGGTTGACATATTCCAACCTTTTTTAAGTTTGATTGCTGGAGTCAAAGCATCGCGAGTGATTCAATTGTATCTTTTTTTAGCGGTACCAATACTCAAGTAGTATACATCAGTAATAAAAAACAAATAATATGCTCGTGGCTTTTAAACTTCAAAGACTTCAAACATCAAAGCTTATTTAGCAGACCATGGAATAAAGTTAGGGGAAAAAGTACCATTATGATGTTACTTTTTAACCGCAACAATAATTTTTGTCCTCGTTGTAGTCGTCCAGCAGATTTAGAAAATAGAATACCGCATTGTTCTTTATTCTTCTTCTTTTTCATTTATTATCTTGTTGATTTCCTCAAGCTAGCATACTAGAAGATATACAGAACCAAGAGTCCCAGGAGGACCTTCGGAGATCCCAAGAAAAGACTCGACGTTTCTCAGGCCTTCTGGGGCTCCTTGCGCTGTTTCTCTTGTATCTCTATCGGAAAAGAAGAAAAATGAAGAACGTTTCGAACAAGTGAGAGAAAGAAAATTGGTTTGAGGAAGAGCGATCGAGAATAAAAAACAAAAGGGATAGCAAAATAAACGAGTTCATATGGCTATGTGTTATTTGTATGTATGTGTGTGTGTGTGCGTTAGAGTGAGCCTGACTATTTGAGACTTCCATGTGAACGTCGTTGTCAGATAGACTTGAAGACGTGAAGAATTCGGCAGAAAATAGAAACGACCCCGAGGATCTTGAGAAAAGAGTGAAAGCGCCATATACAGCCAACAAGTTCTAAAAGAAACGAACCCGTGGATAGAGGCATAAAAAATACGATTCCTTTTTTCTTTTCCTCCGGAGTTGATGGAAACTCTTATGGCCCAGATCAATCGCGAAAATCGCGAAAATTTTTCTTCAGTTTTTAGAGGAAAAGAGTTGCAGACACATATAACTGTTTATTTTTACTGTATTTCGAAAAGTCATCATCGTTTGTCGCCACGATTGCTTCGATCGGTTTCTGTTTCAGTTTCGATTTGCTGTTTTCACCTGAGTCTCATTGCGTTCCGATCGAAAAGTGTCTCTGGTGTGGAAAGAAAGCTGTGACCAAGAAAAAATTTCTGGAGAGCAATTATTAAATTATTCCCAGAAAATTTCTCCATACAGTATTAGACAGGTCATTTCTATAGCAATAAATATAAATATATATACGGAGAGAATTTTATACGAAAAATTACTATGTTGACATCAGCGTTGGACCATATCATCATTATGACGAAATTTACTATGTTTTTCTATTCAAAACATAGTAGGGGAGACCGGGACTAGTTGACCATAGGGGTAGGGCGTGTTTGTTATTACGTTCATTGTAACCTCTCGCTCATTCACGTATCTCGACACGTCGAAATGACACGTCGTTGAAATACAAAAAAGAATTTCGAAAATTCAGGTACCAAACGAAATTTTGTTGTCGGTTGTTACTATCTCTTCCTGCCTTGGACATTTTTCTGAATGTTATACATTGTCCACTACATTAAAGTACATATATTAGACTGTAGATTTGTTTAATTATTTTTTTCAATTGTTGATGTAATTCGTGTATACGGCGTTTTGTTTCTAAAAAAGCTAGGCGGGGCAGGTAGGCCAACATTGATATGGGGTTAGTTGACTCATGTGTTAGCCAAAACCATATTAATATTGTTCTTTCTAATTCTTTGCATTCAACAAAATACATTTTCGTACAATACAAAATTACTCTGTAACATGGATATGTATATATTGCAATGGAACTACTTACTCACTGTCCCGACATTTATTTAAAACTTTTATCCCGATACTTTCGTCTGTAGCTCGATTGTGTGTGCGTTTTTGTTTACTTTTAATGTCGGCGACCATTTTGAATACTGTCAAGAAGACGAAGCGATACTTACGAAAATGGCAGGCCACCGCCTAGCGTGAAAAATCGAAACTAAAAAATGCATACGTGACTTCGAGCATGTTTCTATAATTAATAATAAAAAAAGACGCTATTATAATAAAATTATAACGTAAAATATCGAGAAAAATCATAGAAATTGAATGACACAACCCAGCGGTAAAATTATGAGAGACCGGGGAATTGAAATTGAAAAAAACGATGATTTCTGCACATGCGCGTGGCGCATGCGACAACGGAAAGAACAAATCGAGAAGAACTTTTTCATTGTTTTGATAAAATATTAAGAAAGACTTTTATTGCCGTACAAAGTATCGATAAATGATCAAATTAAAATAAAAAATGATCAAATGCGGTAAAATTATTATAAAAAATTACAAAATACGAAATTTAAGAATTCTAGCGCAGGCGACGCGAAAGGTAGGAGTAACGCGTAGCAAATCATAGTATAAGAATGTAAGAGTGGAGGAACTAAGCGCGAATGATAAAATAAAAATATTATAGAATAGAAATTCTATAAAGCCTCAAGCTATTGAGGATAATAAGCTTTCTGCCTGTCTGTGAGTGTGTGTGATTTTTGGAAGTCCGCTTGATAGTTTGTGAATTATAAGTAGTCAACTACACAGACAGATAGATAAACTTTTCTTCCTCTCACAAATTTATTTATTCCAATTAACCCAATTTTAACTAATATTATAAATCCAGAAATTTGTTTGTTTGCTTGTTTGCACAATATAACCCGGTAACCAATTAACGCGTCAAATTATTTTCAACTTCGGCATGCATATACTTCGTATGACGGAGTAACACATAAGACAAAAAATTTAAATTAAAATAAATCAAATTAAAAAAAAATAACCAATTTATTTTACGGAAGTGCGTTAAAATAAGCTGATTTGTAGGTTTTTTTATGTAGAATTGCAGATTCCATTGTGTCACTATGATGTTTCAAAATTAAAATTGTCTACTACTGTTTCGAGTTTTCTCGAAATTTTAAAGGAGTCAAGCAGCCATGTTCGTAATGCTAAATCTCGACCTAGATGCTAAATCTCGAACAGTAATTATCTGGCACTCGGTAATAAGCGATGATCTCCCTTTCTCTCTTTTTCTCTACCCCTAACGTCTCATCTTAATCATTGAGATTAATATTGACAGACTACTGGAGCCGTCATTATTTTTATCGTAATTAAGGCCTCACCCAGTTTTCTATTGCCTACAGTATCAGAAATTAATCACAAAAATTAAGATGAGATCCAGCATTAACAATAAAATTGAAAAATATAGAACAGAATAGTATGTAACATAGAAAAATCTTTAGTCAACATCGTCGTCAACAAACTTAACAAAATATATTGTGCCAATATTCGGTAAAAGTACAATAGACAGATAGAGAAGGAAGAAAGCGAAAAACATGAAATTGTAGCATCGTATCGATGAATACTGAAATAAAAGTATGATCAACGTTTTTGTGTGAATCGGATGGGCGATTTCATTTATCAATTGTTATAATTGTATGAAATATAAAACGAAAGTAAACGAACATATAAATAAATAAATAGAAATAAAATGAGAAACAATAAAATATTTCATCATCAATATCACACGAGTGAAACGGCGGGTAACAGGTAGAATGACCGTGAAAAACTCGTAAATTATGAAATAGAGATAAAAGCGGCACTGGCTAAAAAACTGGTCGGTCGTTAAAAATCATCGCGACATTCAGGAATACCTTCCAAGTTAACGGGTTCTTCGGGTTCCTTGTTAAGGCATCTTCTCACTTTAAGCGCCTCAAAAATAGGCTGTTTTTGCGATTTTTTTTCGAGGATTTTTGCTTAAAATTATGGGATAAAACGGATCCTATGTAATAAACACATCTTTCAAGTACATGAAAAAATTTTTATTTTATTTTTTTAAACAATTATTATAATACATCAGTAGCATTGAAAAACCCGTGTAAAAATGTTATGGTCGTGGCTTGTTGATGGTATCTCCGAGACGGGTCGTCTGAAACAAAAAAATAAAACTGTTTTAGATTCAGTATGTCAGTGGCTATAGCGCATATCATCAGATTTTTGATATTCGCGAAAATAACAAAATGGCGCACGTTTTTCGAAAAAGTAAAAAAAAACCACGATTTTTTTGCAGTTTTTTGTAAAAAAAAAATTCTTAAAATCAAAATTTAAAAAATCTGATGATATGCGCTATAGCCATAACTATGAAGCATATGTCATTCAAATTTCATGACAATCGGCCGGATAGTTTCCGAAATTTCATCAACAAAGCACCGAAAAACCTTGTTTTGAGATAACTGCGTTTAAAGTTTTGGAGGGATCGCCGGGTACTCTCAGGTAGTCACCTAACGGTCGCCAAAAAATGTAGTTAGACTCGTCCGATCTTTATGAAATTTCGAGATGACATTTTTGAAGATATGTACTTTCAAAATTTAAAAAAAAAAAAAAATCGATTTTTTTAAATTTCCAAAGTGAGAAGACGCCTTAACGGAACCCGAAGAAATAGTCTGTATAAAGTTTTATCAATCACTCTCAATACTACACTATATGTATTTCTATATTATATATGAGGCATTTCACGTTACTTTTACGTTCCGAAACTCTGGTCCCTTCTAATTCATGCGATTTTTTTCTATGTTTTTTTGTACTGGAAATGAGCGGACTCGTATTTTCCGATTTTACGATTTGGCAATTTTTCTATTTCGATAGCCAGTTTAATTTTTTAATTTTTGCTCTGCTTTTTTAGATTCGGATTGCGATAACTCGAAAAATATGGGTACTATAACAAATATTGCGATTAAAATTTGTATCGCATTTCAAGAGAATCATAGATCAAATCTTTTCTAAACAATGTCTGTTTTTTTATCTTGTTTTTGAAAGAATTTTTTCGTAAAGGCTCATTTTCATGCAGTTTCTTGAAAAATAGATGCTATTCCTAGATTTTTCAGCACCATTCAGACTTATGATAAGAAGTCTTGATGCTTTCAAATAAATTAGAAATTTCAAATAACTGCAAATTTTCCAAGGCAGAATTAGCCTACTCTAAATTTACGCCCAAAAATTCTGTAAATTCACCTAGTTTTAAACAAAAATAGTTTTTAACAAAACTGAAATGCATAGTCCATAAATAAATAGGTCCATAGTGAGACTATTTTTTTTTTTCAAAAAGTGAATAAAAAAGAGCAATATTTTATAATACGCTTGATATTTTTTTTAATAACGTTAAAAACCGCGCATAATTACTATTTGTCATTTTTGTTGTAGTACTTATATCTTCCGAGTTATCGTAACTTTAATCTCGAGGGGTAAAGTAAAAAGTCCAAAATTCCAATGGTTGTAAAAAAACGAAGTCAAATCCAAAAATCACGAAATACGTGTTCGCTTGATTCTCGTACAGAAAAAATACTGTAAAAAATTTTCGGTATGAACTGAAATGGTATGAGTGGTTAAAAAAACGGTGTTAATTTCTGAAGTAAAAATAACACCGGTCGTTTGGTAAAAAACTGACCTGGTGTTATTTCCCGATTCAACACCATGTAGTAACAAAATAATGAGATAACACTTTTCCGGATAAATTGGTAAAATTTACGATATAAAATTACATGGTACTGCCTTTAGGTGTCATTTTTACATCATCTCATTGTTGTTTTTTCCAATTTTGAAAGTTGAAATAACACCGAATGTTTGTTACAGACGCGTTTAAAGCCTTAATTTTACACGATCTTATGCCAACTGTTTTATGTTCACCGTTATGTACGATCAAAAAGACACATCATTTATTAATTGACTTTGCAGAACAGGATTTCCTTAAAGTCGTAAATCGTAGACGAATTATTTTATTACAATGTTAAGCAATCAAACTTGTATAAAGATCTTGACAAAAAATATCTTTTCTCAATTTTAATGGAGATATTTGCGGAAGGCCTCTCCGGTACACTTGCGATATGTTGCCTTATATCGTGGTGAAAAAAAAATGAAAACACATGCGTGAACATCGTCATCTCAGTTAAAATCTCGAGGTCAACTTGTGTTTTCAAAATTCGCAGCGTTTTGTTTTGCACAGTGAGATTAACTGAGAATTTTGAATACTGCGCAATACGCTAGAGATCTAAAATAAAATTAGTCATGTGGAAAATGTCAAATGATTTATTAAAAATCGATAATATTTTCAAAATGCTATTCATAAATTTTTCAAATACTGAGATGTTTATACATTGTTCAATGTGTCAAAGAATAAATTATACAAATGAAACGAAACGATTGATCCGAATATATACTTGATATCTTCAATATTCTATTGTATCAAGTCAAATCTGATGAATATTATTCAACTATTTTTTATACGAAACACACAGCACTCCTGTTCTCACGAACTGGAGTTCTCATCCATTTTTTTCGTATTTCCAATTCTGAACGCATTTGAATGTCATATTTATTATATCTATAGATAATTATATAGCCTACTGTTTGACAACAAAAATTACGTAAGTATACTCGCGTAATTTTTTTTACCACGATATAAGGCAATAAATCGCACGTGCGCAGGAGAGGCTTTCCGCAATTATCTGCATCGAAACTGAGAATAAATATTTTTTGTCAAGATTTTTACACAAGTTTGATTGCTTAACATTGTAATAAAATAATTCATCTATGGTTTATGACTTTAGGAGAACCTTGTTCTACAAAGTCAATTAATAAATTATGTGTTTTTTTGATCATACATAACGGTGAACATAAAACAGTTGGCATAAAATCGTGTAAAATATTCACCTTAAAACCGTCTGTAACAAACATTCGGTGTTATTTAATCTTCCAATATTGGAAAAAGCAACAATGAGATGGTGTGAAAATGACACTTAAAGAACGATAGGCAAGTACCATGTAATTTTTTACAGTGTATCATCCATCATTTTGTATCCCGAATGTCCAAGTTTTGGTTTTTTGGGATTTTTTTTTCACTTTATTTTTTTTATTCCCTTTTTTCCATACAATTTATTCTTTTATCCAAAGTGTTATTTGATGAAACATGTATTAGCTACTTATTATATACCGGATTGGTAAAGTATGTATCATTTTTCACCATAGCATAGTCAAGTAGACAATGGTATAATAGGTAGCGTCCGTGTGTGTTAGGTAGTAAATACGTAGGTAGATCGCATCGAATCCCTGTGTAGGTAAAAAAATTTTTCCTAAGACATGTCAATGATGCGAACTGTGAAATATGATCAACGATGATGAAAAATTAATTTACAATTACAAGAAAAAAAATGTATTTGTTAAAAACAAAAAAATTCTGGGGTGTATTTTTTACACAACTATGTAACATTCATTTACAGTCTAATACCAGTTTCATTATTCATTCAACATCAATCCGACAACACCGTATTGATGATTTTTTCTTCCACTTACACCGAGGCAAGGTGTGAATCGAAAAAAGTACCAAAATGTGTTGAGTGACGTGGTGTTAACCAATAACTCCGATTTTACACCAAATAATTGACCCCGCTCATTAACACCGTTCGTTAACACAAAATGGAGGGATCTATATGTACCACTTGTGGTGTTGAATTTGTGTTATTTTTAACACCAGCGTTTAAAGAAAACATTTAAAGAATTTAAAGAAGAAAGAAAGAAAGAAAAAAAGAATTTTCAAGAGGGTCCAAGTTTTGAAATATAACAGTGACGTGAAATGCCTCATATATTTTCCTACTGCTTCTCTTTACTTTTTTATATACTTTTTGCCTCTTATGTCCAATCTATATAATCCTCCTACACTCGTCCCCCTCTTAATCTACCATCGTTTTGCTTTTCTGTGAATTATCGAATATCAGGTTTTTTATACAACTTTTCCGCTCGTAAGAGCCAGCCACATTTTTTTAGCTATACAAAAGAAAAAGAAGAACGGAGATCTAGAGAATGGTGAAACTTTGCAGTTCCTTTTTCGCAATCCAAAGCCATCGTCTTCGAAGAGCTGGCAATCCGACTTTGCAAGCTCATCGATATACATGTATGTGGTAAGGCTTTAGAAGGAGGAAATGTATATATGACGTATCAATTGGGATTATAGGTCCTCTTGACAATATTGATTAGTGCTAAATCAGTCTGCCATTATTGCTGAGACCGTTGAAGACCATAGTTTGAGGTTTATTTTAACTGTATTTCGATGAAAGTACAATTAACAGATTAACTGATCAACGTTAATGAATAACATATGATGTTTTTTCTCACAAATAACATTCCTTTTCT